>CM028383.1:21051139-21187894 GCA_013146195.2 Codonopsis lanceolata
TCTCGTAAGAACTAACTCTCCTTCTCATTTTTCACAACTGTAATTCCCGATTTCTTAGGAACTACTTGAACTGGACTTACCCATTTACTATCAGATATTGGGTAAAATATACTCGCATCAAGAAGCTTAAGTACTTCTTTTGTAACTGCTTCTTCCATATATGGGTTAAGTCTTCTTTGTCGTTCTCTAGAAGGGTTGGTACCTTCTTCCAAGTGAATTTTATGCATACACATAGCGGGACTAGTACCTTTTAAATCTGCTAAGGACGATCCTATGGCTTCTCTATGTGTCCATAAAACTTTTAACAAACTTGTTTCTTGATCTTTCGTTAAATCAGTAGCAATTATAACGTGTAAAGTTTTACCTTCCCCGAGGAATGCGTATTTCAAGTGGGATGGTAAAGACTTTAAATCTAATTCTGGAGGAGATTCAATAGACGGGGTGAACTTATGAACTTAAAGTTCATCTTTTTCAGTTTGATCGTCCTTAGGAGCTTCAGGTTCCTCTTTTCCGATTTGAGAATCTTTTGAAGTTTTAATTTCAACCTTAGGAACTTTGAGTTCCTTCTTTTCCAATTTAGCATCCTCCGCAAGGATCTCATTTTCTAATTCCTCAATATCGAATATCAAATCAGGGAAATCTCTTTGATTAGAATCTCTTCCTACCATTTCAAGTTCTAACTCGTCTTTCTTTAAATCTGATTCAAAGTTTTGGGCTGTAAGATTTTCTATTTCATCGATTGAAAAGCAAGCGTTCATGTCGCTAGCTCTGTTCAATGCATCAAAAAGTGAAATCTCTACAGTCTCTCCCATAACTGACATTGACAGCTTACCATTCCTTACATTAATCATTGTGTTGGTCGTGGCCATAAAAGGTCTTCCTAACAGAATATAAAGTTCATTATTTATGCATATTTTCCTTTCTATCTCTAGAACCACAAAGTCAACCGGTATGATCAACTTATCTACTATAACTAATATATCCTCTACTATTCCTAAGGGATGTTTGACCGAACGGTCAGCTAACTATAAGGACATAGTAGTAGGTTTTAATTCTCCCAATCCTAATTGTTTGTAGACAGCGAACGACATTAAATTAATACTTGCACCTAAATCAAACATTGCTTTCATCTTTTTTGAATTGCCCAAAGAAACTTGGATATTGAAACTACCTGGATATTTTCATTTAGGGGGGAGTTCATGTTGTAATATTGCACTTACGTTTTCATAAACAATTATTTTCTCGTTCTTTTCAAAGTTGTGTTTCCTAGAGTGGAGATCTTTGAAAAACTTAGCATATGATGGAATATTTTTAATAACGTTGAGCAAAAGAAGATTTATATTCACTTTAGACAACATATTATAAATTTTCGTAAATTGTTTATCTATTTTGTTTTTCATTAATCTACCATGAAATGGAATTGGTGGAACATATGGTGGCAGTGAAACATATGGTTCCTCAAGAGGTTCTGCCTCTTGTTTTTTTTTCTTTTTCTTGAGTTTCTTTGTCTACATCATTTTCTTTATCATTAATTTGAATTTCTTCACCAGAATTACTTGCATTATTAGGAACATCAGTAGAATGAGTAGGATCACTTACCTCCTCTTCAATGACTTTTCCACTACGCAGAGTTGTGATGGATTTTGCTAGCTCAGTTTGATTAGGGAATTTCCCTTCTTCTCTACCTCTCATGATTTGAGCAAGGTCATTTGACAATTTTTCCATAGATATCACCATTTGCATGTTGAAAGCAGTCTGCTTATCTTCAAAATCGTTATTTTTCGCTTCTTCAATTTGAAATTGTCCTTGTTTAGGGAACTGTTGAGGCTACAAAGGTTTATTTCCTCCCCATGAGAAATTGGGATGATTTCTCCAACCTGGATTGTACGTGTTGGAATAAGGATCATTCCTTTGTCTTGGAGGATATGCATTCATAACATTTGCCTGTTCAGAAAACATAGAACTAGATGGACAAAAATTAGTAGCATAATTATTTAGTCCACAAATAACACACATTTCTTGAATTGGAGACTTATTTTGTAGGGCTTCAATTTGTGCTTGCATCTGCTCAAATCTAGCTTCATAATTCGAATTATCTTGAATATGATACAAACCTCTATTTTTACCTCTAGTGCTTTTCTGTTGAGAATTGACACATAACATTTCAAACAAATCTTCTAATTCAACTGGTGTCATTCCTCTAACGGAACCACCGGCTGCACTATCAACCATAGTTTAAAGAGCAGGAGGAAGTGCATGGTAAAATTGAGTCACTAAAACATCTTGAGACAGATGATGATGGGGACACATGATTTGTAAATTTTTAAATCTATCTCATGCTTCATGGAATATCTCTCCTGGTTCAGTTTGGAAAACAATAATTTGTTTTCTATAATCAGACAGAGATGTATGTTGATAAAATTTACCTACAACAAATCATATAATTGAGTCCATGTATAAACACTTCTCGGTGCCAAATTCATAAACCACCTTTTTGCTGCATATTTTAATGCACATTGGAAATATCACATTTTTAATTGATCTTCCGCTAGACCTCCTAACGGAAAATTATCAGTCATAAAACTATATTCTTTCACAAAAGTAGTTGGGACTTCAGAAGGTATACCATAGAATGAAGGCAACATATTATAAAAATGGTCTTTAAGTTCAAAGTTTCTTGCAGCATCTGGTCATACTAAACATGATGGTGTCGCATTCAGCATGGTACGACCATATAATCATTTATCGTTCTTTGATTTATTACCACTTCCATATTTCGAGCAACTGGTTCCTCCCTTCTTTGATTCATTGGGGGAACCGGATTTTCAGGAATTTGATTTTCCATTGGAGGATCAGCCAAAGGAGACTCTCTATCTAGTTGTTCTTGATTAACTGGTGGATTGTCAAAATTATCAGGATTTTCCTAATTTCTACCAAGATTATTTATGTTTTGATTTAGATCTGCCAACTTGAGATTTAAAGATCTACGACCGTGCATACAATGCAAAACTAAAACAAATAAATAACTAGATTAAAAATAAATTAAAAATCTTTTTGTAATTTTCTTTTATAAGAACTGAATTTAAACGTTACCAATAAACTAGCTAGAAACTAGCTTGTCCCCGGCAACGGCGCCAAAAACTTGATGTCTTATTTTTTTAACCTCGCAAGTGTACGAATCAATTGAAATATAGTGTACAGAAAGCAAGGGTCGAACCATAGAGACAAGAAGTATATAGAGCAAGTAAACATGTAACAATTAAACTAAGTGGGGTTTTTGTTTATTTATCTAAATTATTCTACTAGCAAGCAGGTAATCTAATTCACAGTTACGAAGATCTTATTATGGAGGATAATCTATGAATGTGGAGTCACTTGTATCTACTCTAATACTCTTTTGTCTAATGTATCAATCAATTAAATCTTGGGCTCATTCACGAAAGATTGATATAGGTCGCCATATTATAATTCAGTCTCCATCCTAAATAATTCATCTGAATCTATACCCTTAAGAACAAGAACATATGAATTTACGTCTGTCACTCAGAAACACATATATGAACCTAACCTTAACTTATCACTCTTCGTGCATCGATAGGTTTAATTTATCACAATGGTGAGCCAGTGTACGACATATGCATATGGTCGTGCAGTTATCCGCACCTTTTGGTCTTTACTACTACGATACCATTCATTAGGAAAAAGCCAAATAATAAAGAGATTGATAAACACTATGATCAACAAGATTTGATTGAATAGAAATATATAACAGAGCAAAAAATTCGATATAAGTTACCTCAAATTCCTAAATTATGAAGCGGTTAGTTCATCCTTGATGATGAACTGATCATTGGAATGAAAGAATACATGAACGATCTTCTAAACTATGATTACAAACACTAAAAACTAAGTAAAATTTCGTCATCGGCTTGTGGCTACATGGCTTGTATTTATATCAATGTGTATAGGGTAAGAGATACAGTTAGGGTACAACACATGTTTCGTGCATTCAGAAGGGATTACGGGGGCAAGGTGTAGGAGTAATACGGTCGCAAGGCCTTTGCTCCTTTCGGGCACGAGTACTGGAGACCTTGCGGGGGCAGGGGGTCTTGACCTTGCGTTTGCAAGAGGTTTCGAATTCCAGGTACACGTTCATTTATCTTTTAGTAATTTGTACCCTTCCTTCAATTCTTCACTTTAAGCCTTGTAAATCCCATAATTTCACCTAAAACCCTGAAACTCATAATAAAGCTCCAAAACGCATATTAGTAGCCAAAAGCCTCATGGAATTGCTATTTCTATGCTATAAAAGTACCCAATAGAAGCGTATAAAACATATCTATCAGTCACCCTCAAACCATCTATTGTTTGGCGTTCATTTTTTTTGGGGGGGGGGGAACAACTGAATTTCTGCCTATAAAAGAAGTCTTACCCTTTCCTCTCATCTTTTTGCCATTTTCGAATTTTCAAGAGAAAGAAACTTCAAGCTCCCAGTAAACGTGAGTTCAGATTCCAGCTGTCGTTATGCTTACATATTCCGGTGCCTTTATTCTTGCATCTAACAAAAGAGCCCTACTCTGTTTGTCATTCAAACGAGTTTGTGAAGAGAATCCCAACTTGATTTCTGACAGTAAGTTTTCGATTTTGCCCCTTTTTTATTATGTTGTTCATTTTCTGCATTTCTGGGTTTCTCTCTCCTTCTTATTTCCGGATGAGTTCATAATGTAGATCCCGACTTTAGGTAGAGATTGAGGAAAAGGGAAAAATCATCTTGCTCGCTAGGCGGGCATGGCCCTTTGGTTTACCTAGACCTAAGGTTTATTCCGTGTAGGTTGTTCGTCCATCGGGCATAATTTGACCTTTCTTTTCCTCGATCTCCTTCTAGAAATGAAGTTGCGTGATGAGTCCACAGGAAGTGAGAAAGAGACCTTTAGCTACGGCGGACAAAAGGATCCGTTGAGCTGTGAGAAAACGGTGTCCGATGACATTGAAATCATCGATGTCGTTGAGGGTAGGCCCGACGAGGGTATCAGCGGGTATGCTCCTAAACTAGTACAGGAAATAGCTGACTCTTATAGTGGGTACAGTCCATCAGAGGAAGAAAATACAGAGTAGGAAGTGGCCCCTGGCGGGCATGGCCTTGAGCCATAGGATGAAGGAGATGAGCCCAATGTCGGGCCGGGCAAGAGGGCGATGAAGTGATATGCTCTGTATCCGGGGAAGATTCCCTTGCTGAAGAGGCTTCCAACTCTAGGGAGGCGAGCTCTAGTGCTCCACTGGTGAGGAGAAAGAAGAGCTTTGGCCGATCGAGGGATGAGGTCACCTATTCGGCTGTCGTAACCGATTGGCTTTTGAATGCTGATGAGAGGCAGTATGTTGCACACTGGGTATTTTTAGATACCTCGACCAAAATGACTGATTGGTTCTCCTCACTAGGAGTGAATCGTAATGATTATAGAGCGAACAAGATTGATCTGCCCGCTAATGTCGAGTTATCCCGCGAGCTCGAGGATGGGTTCTTATGTTTTGAAGATTTTTTTTGGGTTGGATTGCGTCTGCCCTTAGACCCTTTTTTGTTGAATTCGTGCTCGAGACCAAGGCCATGCCCTGCTACCTGATGTTGAATGCACTACGAGCAATAATGGACTATACCGTGGCTTTTCGCTTACTGGCTTCGAACCAGACATGTCCCTTTTTCGGAAGCTGTTCATTTTCAGCTCAAGTATTGTTGGTCGGATCAAACTCAGACTTTTTGAGGATCCTGAGCATTGTCTCGGGCAAGGTTGACGCCTGGGACAAGAGAATTGTGATAATTGATTCTTGAGTGGGATGACCGACTAAGCCTACGAAAAACAACGATGTGAAGGTTCCCAAGGTCTCCAAGCGGGATTTCAGAACCAGAGAGCATACATGGCTGCGGGCACTAAAAGCTGCTCTCGTTGTCTATGAGGAAAATGACAAGCGGGTAGGCCAAGAATACCTATTCGATTGGAAATAGCTGGTGTGTAATCCAAAAAACTTTCGCCTGACTGGAATCCTGTGTAGAGAGCTACCCAGGGTAGAGCCCCTTTTGACTCACAAGCCTTAGGTGACTCACACTTACTGGGGTGACTGTCACGGGAAAAGGTTTAAGGATGACTACAACGAGTGCAAGTTGCTCGTTGCCGCCCTATTTTTGAAGACAAATATGGTTTATGCTTTTTTTGAATAATCTTTTTTTGCATTTGATATATCTACTTTAATAACTATATTGATCCTTTATTTGTATATGTCTCAGTAATGAAGTCCTTTGCTATGACTGCGAAGAGGGAAGGGCAGGAGAATAAGCGGGTAACTAATCTAAAGGACAAAAGACCTTAGAGTCTGCCCAAGGTACCATTCAGCCCTCCGGTCAAGAAGGGCTCGGCGTGGGCAAACCTTCTAGCATGTCAAAGAAAAACACTGCTCCGCTTCCTCCTGCCCGCGCTCCTCCTACTGGGGATACTACTTATGATGCTGCTGCCAAGGCCACCAAGGCAGCGAACAAAATAAAAAGGAGCTCCCCTCCTCCTCTTCCCGAGTGGGCTGTGCGATCTCGTCAAACTACCTCCTATGCGGCTGCCAAGGCCCTCATGCTGGAGATTTCTGACGTCCCTGTAATCAGTGGGATTGACGTACCTTTCTGCAAGAGGCAAGCACAACGGCCTAGTGGGGAAGGGCATTGTTTTGCGAGCTGCTCATAAGAGCATTGTAGCGGACAGGGATACGCCGGGCAAAACTCTACTCGGCCATACTGGATTTTGCTTGAGCGAGGTATGTTTTGTTTACATACTGACTTATGTTAACATTCTATACCATTCTTCTTTGACCATGCTTTTTCTTTTATTGCAGATTGCCTCCAACTGCGCAAACTTGTACAACCATTATAATGAGGAGAACGAGTCCCGTAAAAAGCTGGAGGAAGAGAAGGTTGGCCAGAAGAGCTTGCTGAAGAAGAAACTTAACTAGGTTTCTTCCTTGGCTAATTAATTGAAGGAGCAGGAGGCCGCTGCCAAGAAAGAGAAAAGCTCGCTCGTGGGCCAGTTGAAGAAGGTCTAAACTGCTCAAGAGGCGCTGCTATCCGAGAAGTGGTCACAACTGCAGGTAGAGCGAGACGCTCTGAAAATGCAAGTTATTAAAGATGTTGTGGCAATGATTGAGCTATCTACAAAGCTAACGGCGGCCAAAGAGGAGGCAGACGAAGAATTCAAAACTTCTAGTGAGTGTGAGACCTTGGTGAAAAAAAAAATTCTTCTATATTATGCACACGACACCAACCACATTCTCCGCATGCTCGCTGGTCAAGGTAGGGTAATCATGTAGACTGTGGCGGAGTGGGTTGTGCTCGACCCGTTCAGCCAAGATGCTCGCCAATTTGCTCACTTGGTACCTTATACCGTGGAAGAGTTGGAGTCTCGCCGCGAGGACGATGCTGTGGCTGGGCTGGAACCCTGGACTCCTCCTACGCCTTTGGCTAACAATGTTTGCACTCTGATCGAAGCTTTGAGAGCACAAAGTATAATTAATTAGGGAGGCGATCAGATTGGTGATGAGGCCAATGCTGAAACTGTTGCGGAAGAAGCTACTGCAACGCTACCCCCTCCCCCAGACAATGTTTAACTTTCTTATGCCCGACATGTGTGCCTGATTTTGTAGTATCTTGAACAACTATTTTTAGATGGAATTTTTGTTACTTTTTCTTATTGTGTTTACTTTCCTTTGCTCGTTTTTGTGTGCAAATGATTAGTACTTGTGTGCGTTTATATGTGTTTATTCAGCGAACGTGAATTAATGTGCAAACATAATAATTCAAGCAACTATAGTTTAGATGTGATCAAGCATACTTGCGCAAAATAATAGAAGAAAACTGAAAAAATAGTTAGGCTAGTTCAGCGATCAAACCATTTAAGAATTCTTAATGCCCGAAAAAATGTTCTTTCCCACGCAAGGGGCTTGTAACTGGCTAAGGCTTAGCGGGCATAGCCCTTATCGCCTATTGCGAGTATCTAAATGATTGCCTAGCGGGTAGGGCCCTACTATTGTCAACGACCGACTAATCGGGCTTAGCCCTGTCCGATGTTTGTACATCGAAGCTGTTTCTAGTATATCACCTAGGTATCAAATAATTAGCTAACAATGGTACCTGGTCGCTAGGAGTCCAGGGTAGTTAGCCACTATTTTGTGGGCATAACCCTTGCTATCTTGCAGGCATCCAATAAAAGAATAGATCGGGCATGGCCCTACCTTGCTCGCATGGAGGGCAAGACTTACCTAATTATTTCCTAGGTATCGAGGATTGTAGGTCGGGCAAGGCCCTGCTTGTTCGGCTTGTAAATAAGGCTGCCAGACAATCCCTAGGAACTATGAACATACAAAACCTAAATTGATGTAAACAATCTGAAGGGGAAACTTGCTCATTTTATTGATTTGTGTGATAAAAAATAACCCTCAACAGGACCGATGGCCTTGCTCGCTTTAACAACCCTAAGATCTTACTTAGTGATAGTATTTCTTCAAGTGGTCTGCGTGCCAGGGGTGCTTTAGATCCTTGTCCTCTTTGTGTCTGTAGTGTATAAGTACCTTATCTGACAATTCTTGTTAGTTGAAAAGGTCCTTCTCAATTAGGTGAGAGCTTGCCCATTTATGCTTGGTGACCAGTGACCTCAAATTTTCTGAGAACCCAATCTCTGACCACGAATGATCTTCCTCAGACTTTTTAATCGTGGTGGGCTTTTGCACGTTGGAGGGGTAGTACGCTGGATCATAGTTGGATTCATCCTCTTCCTCTACCTGAGCTTTGTGCCTTGGTTGTGCCTCCACAGCTTCATGTTCCTCTCGAGCTCTGCACCAATTACCCCTGTCAACTTGAGCATGCTCTCGATGCTCACTTTGCTGTTGACGAGGATTAGGTGGGATCTGTTGACTGTTCATGCTCTCTATCCACTGCCCAACCCTTTTGTTCGCGATCATTGTGGCCAGAGACTACATGAACGACATATTGTAACCATCTATTTGGAGCAGGTATCTGTTTTGGGACATGGCCATCATTAACAGGAATGTGGTTACTCATGGCAGGGAGCAGGAGCACAAGGTCGATAACTGGCGCAGGGGCTTGGGCCGAGACGAGTAATTGCTGATTAAGTGCGAACATATTGCTTTAGTATTGCACTTGAATTTGGAGGGCAGCGAGTTATTGTTCCATGGGCAACACGGGCACGACCACGTGGTTACCCTGGGCAGCGTCCCTATGTTTATTGAGATGCTCCCTCAAGTTAGGTTGATGAGCACATTGCGTGTTAATCTATTTGCGGGCATCATTTTTGCTAGCTTGCTTCTGACTTTGACCGGTAGCCTAGGCGGACACATGGTCCTCGACGTATGTAGCATTATCTCCATGGATTGCGCGCCAGGCAGCCTCTTTCTGGTTCCTTGTTTGCACTCCCACATGCAGCGGTGGGAGCCCCGTAGGAAGGGGATTGCCTAGCGGGTTGTTTGCTTGTCGATTGCCGTGTTCGCTAGTAGCCTGTTACTTGCTAGTAGTAGCGTGTTGCTTGTTGTTCTTACCAGCTATGGCAATTGTAGGTGCTCGTCGGAAAGCAAATGGAAAAACAAGGACAAAGCTTGAGAAAGTTACTTTCCCGACAACGGAACCAAACTGATGATGCAAAAATCAGTCTTGGGCCGTCCAATTGGATTGTAAGGATATCTGAGCTTGATTGAATGGATTGGATTGCTTCTATAACCTGGAAGAACACGAAATCACCTTAGTAGAAGTGCAAGGCTTGGCCTTGCGAATCCACTCCGGCATGAGAGTAAGACTCCGTTTGTTTCACGGAAAATGACTTCTGGAAAACGTTTTCCTCATTTTCCAGTGTTTGGTAACCTTAGGAAAATGTAGTCAACGTAAAAGCTTTTCCGAGTCAATGGAAAATGAAGCCTTCTTTTCTGGAAAATGACTTACGGATTTATTTTCCGTAAGTCATTTTCCAAAAGTTCGAGCACCCTTCCGCCCCCCTTCCACAATTACACATATTTATATACACACACAATATTTTACTCAACAAATAAATTGTTTAGAAATATAAATAGAGTTTGTGCACACTATTTATAAATTATAATTTTAATAAATACTCACCACGTCCTAAAATTAGTGTCAATTATATTTTTTAGGGACATCTCAAACATTGTTCATTTTCTTTTTTAAAAAGTTTTTTTTATTATATAAATATAAATTATCAATTTTTTATTTGTATTTGTGAGATTGAAAAAAGATAGAATTTATTGATTTGACATGACTAATAATAAATTAATGTTACTAATGAAAAATTTTACTTAAAAAACTCAACACTATCAATTCATATATTGTTTTCCATAGCATTTTCCATGCGTTTACCAAACACCCGAAAATGTTTTTCAACATATTTTCAAAAGATTTACCAAACACTTGAAAACGAAATCATTTCATTTTCCGGAAATCGTTTTCGGGAAATTATTTTCCGTGAAACAAACAGAGCCTAAGAATCATGTGAGTCAAAAAGCAATTTGACAAAGGTTTGAGGCTACAGAAAGCGTGTGCCTTGTTTAGTGTTTATGAAGGGTATATATAAGCCCCCAATGTTGTAGGATCAATGTAGGATTGGACTCCATAATTACCTATTAGGGTTTGGAGAGTATCCCTAAATTATAGGCATGATAGACGGCTGACCGCGTGATACACGATGCAAATATGATAAGTATTCCACTCACATAAGGAAATATTCGATTTGTCTTGAGAGCAAGCTTCTGGTGTTCGCTGTTCGATGTTTGCCCGGGCCGGGCATGGCCCTGCCTGGCTGATAGGAAAATGTCTAAAATGACAAATATGATTTCCCGGGCGTGGCCCCCGAGTCAGACATGCGTGGCCCATGTTCGGCCAGGTTTAGACGAGATATAATAATGATCCTTGGTCGGATGTTGTGTTGGCTATGTTCGCTTGGTTCGCGGGTCCCATGCTAGCAAGCTCGTGATTGACACGTGATGCTCGCACATGCTTTGCCCGTGACCGGGTTTGACTCGGGTACATCAGTTGCCGTATAACTCAATCGAAGGCATTGTTGTCGGATGTTGATGTCGATGCGATGAAGTGATGCAAGGAAGGAGATGACGGCAATGTAAAATGGTTCTTTGTTAAAAATAATTTAAATATTTTGGAATATGAAAAATGGTTGAAATTTGGATCGGGTATATACTTTATAAAAAATATAAATGTTATTTTCCTATTTACCCCTTAATTTAATGGTTGAGTGTTATGTCCGTCAATAAACGGGTTGGCTTGCATCATAATTTTTGTACGGTGTCAAAAATAATAATTTTAAACTTTTGGTGGATGCATCGAAGGTTTTTAAAAAAATGGGTGATCCAAATATATATTTTTATGTACAAAATGATGTTACTCTTTGTATGTCGGGTACTATCTACGATCTTTAATCACTTAGTAATTGGATATTAATAGACAACTTCGTCGTCCATGCGTTAAGAGTCATAGGAGTTAAATTTGATAATGATAACACACTGCGTGATCGTTCTATGCAGAAATAAAATACTTAAAAGAATTAGGTACTTGACATTATGTATTTAATTTTACTAATGCCTACCTTACCTCACTCGTTATCCTTCCATTAACACACACATAAACACGCAGTGGCACACATTCCAAAACTACATACACCGACCGACGCATATACACATTTAATACACACGTATAGAGCGGTGATGATATATAGCGGGATAGCAGTAGTGGCAATGGCGAAACCCTCGTTTTTCCGTGCTGAACAATCTATGGCTTCCCCAGATTTCTCCGCCGTTGGTGCCTCCCCTCGCCGCCGCGACCTCGTTTTCGTCGTCAATCCCCGAGGTTCGTCTATGTCTGTGTGTTCGTGTGTGAGCTCAATTTCGTGTTTATTAGATTGAAATTTAATTTTCAGGTGCAAATGGAAGGACGGGAAGAGAATGGAAGACGCTTCTACCGTATCTTACGACTCGCCTAGGAAATGAGTTTAATGTGAGTGAGCTTCTTTCTTTCTTACTCGTACTTTTATCAATTTCAAACTTTTTGGTCAATTCAATTTGAGTTAATGATTATTAAAATATAAAAATTCTTGATTCAATTACGTTTTTTTATTCCAAAGTAAACGGTACAGCTGACATAGTGCGTATTAGTTTATCATTTCAAAACTACACGAGCATTCTCTCTTGTTGTGCTTTGGGGAGTTCCCATTTTGACTCTTCAAAGTCGAGCTCATTTTTCAACTGAATGTTTGATATGCTGATAGTACGTCTAATGGAGCTGATAAAGGGCTATAATTTTATTATCTATAATCTATAACTAAATAAATGTATAAGTGGTTGGAATAGTCAAAACAATGAAAGTCGGACCTTAATCAGATAGGCAAACATATCAATAATTAGGGAACCAAGGGTGGCAAACCATGATTACACAATCATGCAGAAAGTTAGGACGGCGTAGGATGAAGAATACATTCTATTACACTTCTTGTTGAATGCTAATGCGAAGTACTTTTAAGTGTTTGAACCCTGGAAAACTATGGCCAGAAGGCCCGGAGGAGATGTCACATGTTCATTGATACCATGGGACTTTGTGGTCTATTACTTAAATCAGAAATGCTTCGTGCAAATCGAAGAAGAGAGAGAGAGATGGAAACTTTTATTTGAAGGAATTTAAGAATGTGAGAGAGCACGGTCTTGATGTCACTATTGCAATTGATATCCTTCTTATAGCGTAATCCTTTTGTTCATAGGTGGATTACCTTGCGTTGCATCTTTCCTGTTTGAAATTTAAGAACAGAAAAGAGAACCCATTTATTTGTAGTTAATCAAAGCTGTCCTCCTAACATCTTTTATGCGATAAGGACAATAACAAGAAGTATAGGTCAAAATACATTAAAAGATGAAGAATATCATGTATCGGTTAGGTAGGGACATTTATTTTTTCTTTATTATTTAACTAGGAGATCATTAGTTCTTTAAATTGAAGTGTGGAGAGCAGACTACCGTCAAGGTGTTATACAGTGAAATTTGGTAATTTTTGTCTCTATCATCACAATTTTTGAATATCTTGAAGTTGGCCAATGTAGTCATTTCTGCCAACTATCATGATTGGTGTTTTGGTATGAACGTAATTCATTCAGGAATCATATGATATTTTGGCTTTTAGTTTTAGCTATACTCAGTCAGAGATTAGCTGCGCCTCTTCATAGTGTGTGTGAACTGGTAGACAGGTACAGTGAAATTGATGTTATTGCAAGTATGTATGATGCACATGTAGTTAGGGTTCTTAAGATGGATAATCAGGTGATGTAGTTAATGAATTGTGGTTCTAAGATGATTCATTTAAGCTTCTAGAAAGGTTATTTGTCCAGGGTATAAGACATTTCACCTGTGTAAGGGGCATCATCTTTTGTAACATATTGATAGCTGAAGTTAATTGAGTTTCCATGGGATGCCCAAAAAAATTCACTGTAGGTTAGGGTTGTAGACTATAGTCCTTGTCCAACATTATTGGTTTGTATGTTTAGCATATGCACTCCTTTTATCACACTTGATTGCATTCAGATTGATTCCTTATGGTCAATATTGGTTTCTCTACATTTTGAACAGATATGTGAATCTTTAACTTCAGGCCCATCTCATGCAATTGACATAACGAGGGAGGTAGGCATCTTGAGCCAATTGTAGTTTAAGCTTAGACTCAAATTTTTCGAGATAGGTGGAAATCTTAACATGAGATGTATTGACAGGCTATACGTGAGGGTGCAGATGCTGTAGTTGCTGTTGGGGGTGATGGAACGCTTCACGAGGTGAAACTTTTTTCTATTTGGGAACGATTTCTTTCCCGTGCACCTTTGATTCAGGAATTTCTCTCATTTAGCACATGGAAAATACTTTAAATGACCCCAAGGGGTGAGAGAGATGACAAGGGCACTCGGGCAAAGACCTTGAGGTCCACGGTTTCAATCCCCATACCAACAAGGGGTCACACTTACCTATAAAAAAAAAAGCTTTAAATTGGGCAGATGTTATGTTCACAATTTCACATACTTACTGACTCAGGCTATGTTTGTTACCTCTGAAGACTGAATGGGCTTGGTTGCTGATTTGGTCAGCACCAAGTTCATTCAGCCTATTTGGTAATCATCACTGAATGGGTTAAAGTCTCTGAGCTCATTTGGTAATCAGTACTGAATGGGTTGTAAACCTGTGAGTGATCATATCCAATGTGGTTGCTTATTGGTTTAGGACCATGCTGAATGAATATATGACACTGTATAACCCTCTTGGCTTTAAGTGGATAGAAAAACAGTAGAAAGTGAGGGAATGAAACTAAAAGGACGGAAAAAATAAAAGAATAAAAACTTGCTTTTACTTGTGTACTGCTATCTATAGCTTATTTTATTATTTTATACTATTATATGCTTATGTATTACAATTATAGCATTATGCTACAGTTTTATTCTACAATACTCCTTTTGTTCCTGAAAAATAGGTCATTATTTTTTTAGAACATTTCAAAAAAGTTTCCACTATAATTACTTTCCTTTTTTGGAATGTTATTTTTACCATTTTATCTTATGATTTTATTCGTACTCCAATTAATTGGTCTTAATCTCACATGGACATTATTGAAAAATATACAACATACTAATTTATATAACAGTCAATTAATTGCTTAATTTTTGTGATGAGTGAAACAAGACTATTTTTTTTTTAAAAAAGGAATGGAGGGTGCACCGATTTTACACATAAATATTTCAACTTCTAATTAGTAAAAAAATATGTTAATACTATGTTATTTTTGGATGTACGTGAAGAGATAGCAACTCAATTGATACAAAGTTGAAATTTGTGTTATGGTTTAATCACTTGTAAGTTGTAACAAATATGTGTTAATTGCAGTAGTGTTATATTTGTAGCTTGCACTATAATTGTTATACTTCAAAACCACTTTTATGTGAGTAAGATATATTTAATTGTTTGACTTTATTTTGTCTTTTAATATTGAATTAGTAATATATTAAAGATCAAAGTAATATATTAAAGATCAAAGTACCTAAATAGTCCCTGTGCTATACGCGGTTTTTGGGATTGGACCCTAAACTGAGTTTTTCAAAAATTAGGTCCTTGTACCGAGCACGCTAATCACAGTTAGTCCTTCCGTCCAATCACGTCCAAATCCGTCAATTTTTTTCCCGTTTAGTGCCCACATGTGCATGTCACGTGCTTTTGTCTAGGGCTAAAATGGTCAATTCAAATAAAAAGATTACAGGGATCATTTTTGAACACATCAATTTTTTTCTACACCTTTCTTCTCCATTCCCAATCCCCTCCCTTCCATTCCACCATGGCCGCCACCACCACCGCCATTGTCGACGAACACGAAATTCAAAGCAGATGAAACTTTCATTTGTCTAACCAAAGTAGGAAGCCAGGTAAAACTGCAGTTCAGATAGGGGTTTCACTATCCATTATATGCATCATTGATTTAGACCCTAGAACAAAATAAAAGGAACAGAAATCTAGGAAATATATTTTTGCGAAAAAAGAAGCACAATTTAAAAGAACACCTGGCATTCGTTTCAGCTGTTGCCACCTACAAGGAAGTGTATTATTTTTGAACCAAATAAAAAAGATGAAAATCCAGCAAATGTAAATTGAAACTCTCGAAGAACATTAAATAAACCGAATTTGAAGTTATAGCAGAAATTTTGGTTTAATAATGAACTTTTTCCCCAAATTTGGTGTTTCATATAAATTAGGGTTAGCGTTTCGAACACAACGAAATGAGAAATCGGATAAGAAACTTGTCGAAAAGCAGTTAAATCAAACAAAATCAAGGAAAACAAAAAGCAAATGTTTCGAAATCATGATGAGTCTATACAAGAGAGAAAGAGAGAGTTACAGTGCCGTTGCGGCCTACGAGAGAGATGTTGAACAAGTGATCGTCTGCCATAGTGGAATTTTCATCTGTTTTGAATTTTGTGTTCACTGGCAATGGCGGTGGTGGGGGAGGTGGCCATGGTGGAATGGAAGAGAGTGGGGGTTAGGAATGGGGAAGAAAGGTGTATAAAACTGTTGACAGCAACTGTGTGATGAAGGACGCAGGCACCTCAGCTTTTTAATTCAGTTTGTGATAAAAAAGGTGTTTGCCCTCCTGTGAAATGATGGATTCACTTCATACCATTTCTCACCAGGCTTGACTGGGCTGACCAAGAGTACTTCCTTTCGTAAAGACTTGCTGAATTCCACCACAAGGGGGAGCAAATAAGGAGAACTAGAGCGTTTGCAAATGGTCCCTTTACTCTTTTTATTTGAAATGTTCATTTTAACCCTAGACAAATGTACACACACATGTGGGCACTTAACGGAATATTTTTTGTTGGATTTGGACTAGATTGGACTGAAGGACTAATTGTGTTTAACGTGATCGGTACAAGGACCTAATTTTTGAAAAAAATCAATTTAGGGACCAACCATGAAAATCGCGTATAGCACACGAACTATTTAGGTAGGTTGCTCTATATAAAAATATAATGTAATTGTTTTCTATTTGTGTATGCTAAATTCAAATTTTAACTTTTTTTTATAAGTAAAAGTAAATATATAAACAAGCGTCAAAACGGGTGACTTGAAATTTTAACTTATGTCAAACAAATATTTAAAATCATAATAAAGAATCTCGTTTATTCAAATGTTAATGACTAATCAGTTACCAAACAGATTTATTATTCAGTAATTGAGAGGCTCATTAGAGGAAAATTTTATTTATTCAGATGAGACTGACATTCAGTTACCAAACAAATTTATCTTTTCAGCACTTAGACACTAGCATTTTATGGATTCAGACCGTTCACATTTTTTTCAGTGTTCAACATTCAGCTCTTAATATTATCAAACACAGCTTTTGTGTCTTTAACATTGATATACATGACCGAACTCCTAATTCTGTGTTTTAGCGAATGTGGGGACAAAACATCTTACATATAGGAATCCATTACTGAGAGATCCTGGATTTCGTGAGTCCAAAGAAAATTATGGGACACTTAAGCTACTAAAATTATTGGTGCTACTTGTGCAAAGGAAATAGTGAGTGTCAACCATTTGCTGATGCATTGTCCGGTTGCGATGGCATTGTGGAATGTGACTTTGGGGCTGTTTAGGATTTCGTGGGAAAGTCCTAAATCTGCTTGTGATCTTCTTTTGAGCTGGGCATTATACAAGTGTAGGCGGAGAAATCCCATTTGGGAGACAGCCCCTTTGGGTTTTTGTGGACTCTTTTTTTTGGTGGGGGGGGGGAGAGGAATAGAGGGCCTTTGATAATGTAGAATGGTCGCTAGATCAGTTGTACTTCAACTGCCTTTTGCGAACGGAGACGGAGAATACTTTCTTAGTTTCTGCTAATTCTTTTGTAGATTTTGTGAATAGCTTTAGCATTGAGTAGTGTGGCTTTGTGTATACGGCTATTGTACAAAAGATGCATCACTTGTTTTGACGTGCGTTTATATATATCTTTACTTATCAAAAATAAATAAATAAATACTACCTCTGTCTCAATAATATTGACATAATTTCCTTATTTTGGTTGTCAAAGATATTGGTCCCTTAGAAATTGAATGCACATTATTGTTTCATTTCTTATATACTCCTAAGTTCCTAACTTAGTTGAGTATTTACAAGGTAAACAATGTCACATTGAATAACTAAAAAGTTACAAATGAAAATCCCCAAGTTATTAGGAATTGAAAAACGACGAGCTCATGTCTTGAGGTCAATATAAACGAGATGGGGGGAGTATTCCTTTAGTTATAGAACGACCTCATCGTTGCGTGCTACTCCCTCTGTTCCTTGCAAAGAGTCCACCATTCTATTTTTAGGATGTTCCATTTAAAAAAACCACTTTAAAACAATTATGTCTTCAATCTCTATAGACTGTGTTATAAACATTTTGACTATGCTGTAGCATTTTTGTAATTACGAGTTATGACCAATTATATTAACATATCCCTTATTAATTGGACTTTTCAAACGTGGACTCTTTGGTTGGGGAATGGAGTGTGTAAAAGTTATGGGTGTATTATGCATGTTGTGGATATGCAAGTCTTGTACAACTAATTGTAAGAGTAGTCATTATGTATGGAGTCTCAATTATTGTTTATTTTTTATTTGTTAATATATATATATATATATATAGAGATAATTGCAAAAAAAACCCTGACCTATTTTGTGTTTTGCAAAATTAACCTCGTGTTTTGATTTTCACCAAATTGAACCTCCACCTATTTTTTTTTTTTGCAATTCAAACCTTCCGTTAAAGTGGAGTTAATTTTTTAACGTGATGATGAGTTGTGCCGGTTGGCGGTGGCGTGGACACTACACCTTCAAGCGATTTTTCCGCTTTTTTCATTGCAAATTAAACCACACATTTGTTTGTATTGCAAAAACAACCTTGGTCAAACCGTAGTTTATTTCCGCTTTTTTCATTGCAAATTAAACCACGTACATTTGTTTGTATTGAAAAACAACCTTGGTCAAACCGTAGTTTATTTCCGCCATTTCTATTGCAAAATAAACCTTAAACATTTTTCTTTTGCAAGATGAACCGTCTTGATCCGTCTTCAAGATAGCGGTCGGACCCTTCATCCTCACACCCAATCCCTTCGTCATCTTCCCCAAACCCGGCCGCCATTCTCCACCAACAACCCAATTCAAAGCCTCTTCGTCATCGGCGCGTCTCCACTCGGTCGGACCCTCCTTCTCGGTGAACCGGTAGGCCTACGCTCCATCTTCTCTCTCTGACTCTTTCATCTTCTTCGGTGAATCTCTCCTTCTCCGGCCATCAATCGGCTCGAGACCTATCAATGGCAGTCCACCATTTTCGCTCAAATTGTCTTCGCCCAACCATCTTCATTTCAAGGATGTTCCATTTAAAACAATCTCCACCATCTTAAACACCTTCCTCTTTAAATTATGCCCATATCCTCATTCTCGGCGTCCACCTCCATTGATGAAGACCTACTACCGCCCTCATGTCGCCGACATCCACGGTGAATCTTCCCCGATTTCTTCGGCAAATTATCCGATCACCGCCTTACCACTCGGCCAAATTTCATCCACGGTCAGCGGCCTATGCTGTAGATCCCATTTCCACCACCTCGATCTTGACTTGAACTCCTTGACAAGTTCCTCCACTTGTCGGTACACATAGTGGGGGACCGATCGCCTTTTCCCTCATTTTCCCAATCTGGTAGTGCTTGTTGGACTTGGAAGTGTTGAAGAGTGAATCGGACTCGCGGCGGAGGCGATAGTCAGGTCTCTTCATGGATCGGCCCGCTTCTTGGGGGCTTTAATATTGTCGGGGTTGTTGTTGTTGGGGTTGGTGGTGGTGTTGTCTTTGGTGTCGATGAGGAGGATTTGGTGGTGGTGGTGGGGACGTTGGAAGTGACCTCGATCATCATGGTGGTGGGGGTGCGGTGGTGTTCTTGTTTGTGGAAATTGAAAGGTTGGAGGTGGAGTGTTTTTGAGGCAAGTACATTTGGTTTTGGGGATGTTACTAGCTGATAGTGGAAAAGGGTGGTGGAAATGGTTCATCTTGCAAATACAAACAAATGTTTAAGGTTTATTTTGCAATCAAAATGGCGGGAAATAAACTACGGTTTGACCAAGGTTGGTTTTGCAATACAAACAAATGTCTGGGGTTTAATTTGCAATGAAATAAACTACGGTTTGACCAAGGTTGTTTTGCAATACAAACAAATGTAAGGGTTTAATTTGCAATAGAAATATCGGTTGGAAGGTGTATCACGTTATGCAGCCAACTCATCATCACGTTAAAAAAATTAACTCCACTTTAACGGAAGGTTTGAATTGCAAAAAAAAAAATAGGTGGAGGTTCAATTTGACGAAAATCAAAACACGAGGTTAATTTTGCAAAACACAAAATAGGTCAGGGTTTTTTTTTGCAATTATCTCATATATATATATATATATATATATATATATATATTAAATTCTTGATGAAGCGCTTATGCTAGCTGCAATGATTGAGCAAATAATTGAATATTACATGAGTACGTGACTTATTAAAGCTCACAAATTATCAGGTTGTCAATGGATTCTTCTCGGGCGGAAAACCTGTTTCTAAACATGATTCAGAAGTTACCCAGATAACTGCACTCGGTGTAAGTAATTTGCAGTAAGCTTTAATATCAAACTTTTGCTTTAATGACTCTTATGAATGCAAAAGATTGTTCATAAATTATTGTGCATTGGTCTGCTTGGTAATAATCACTGAGAAGTAGTTCTGATCCTGATGTGCATAATATGCAGTTAATTCCCTTAGGAACTGGATCTGATTTTGCAAGAACGTTTGGCTGGTTAGTTGATACTTCTCCTTTTCATTTGGTACTATTTTTTCTGGCCATTTTTTTTCTTCTTTTATATCCTTCAATTTGATTTACTTTTTTTTTCTTAGGAGAAATGACCCTATTGATGCAATTGAACGCATTGCTAAAGGTTAATCTGCCTGAACTATTCCCTCCTTTATTCAAACTTTGATTGGTTAGCTCCATACTGCTGTCTGAATCGTTTAGTTGCTGTTACTATATGCATCATTTTCCCTCTCATTAGTTATCTTCTAATAAAGCTGCTTTGCAGGGGTTAGATCTCGGATCGATGTTGGGGTTATTTCTAGGGAAGGTGAAGATTCCCATTATTTCATAAATGTTGCTGACATTCATCTGTAAGCACACCTTCTTAACAACTTTTCACAACCAACCTTGTTTCATAAGTTCATGATAAATGTAGATGTTTGTGCTTATTATTACTTTTTTTTTGCGGAAGTATGCAGGAGTGCAAAAGCAGGTTATTACGCATCAAGATACAAAAAGTTTGGGAACTTGTGCTATGTTATTGGTGCCTTGCAGGGCTTCTCTGGGCACCGTAACCGGGACCTTAAGATCAAAGTTAGTGTTTATCAAAATTTTCTTGCAAAGTGTGTTGCATTACATTTGTGTCATTTCAGAAGCATCCACAGCGACTATTAAACTGCAAATGTATGCTTGGACTATTAAAATGCAAATGATATACTTACTTGAATTACTTCTAGGTCAATGAGGGTGAGTGGGAAGTATTCCCCCAGGTTACAGCTCTGTGCGTTGGAAATGCAAAATTCTTCGGTGGTGGAATGAAGATTACTCCAAATGCCAATCCTTCAAGTGGGAAATTAGAGGTGGGATAAATAACTTTTCCATACCCTCTAATATCGTGGTATCTGCAAGTTAACTTGTTCAACCTACTCCATCAGGTGGTGATTCTTCAAGACTTTAAATGGTACGACTTCATTTTTAAAGTACACAAGCTGTACAATGGGACTCATTTATCAGTAAAAAATGTGATATCTAGAAGGTATATACACTCTTTTAAGCCAATGTCTTACTCTGGTTATTTTCTTGATACTGTAAAAAATTAAGGATCTGCTAGTTCTGTGTTTACTTCACCATTTAGAAGGCCCCTTGGGAGGAGGGGGTGGGTGGGTGTGGAGTTGCTCCATGACCATAAATTGAAATAAAAGAACAATCACCTATTCATTCCTCAGCCATGTGTGTTGCTTAGGACAGCCGATTGTCTTCTTTACAATTCATTATTGATTGGTAACTACCTAACTTGAGGTTATTGCTGCACTCAACTGCACTGGAAATTTCAATAAAAAGAAAACAAAAAGAAGAAGAAGAAAAAACCTGTTGCTGCTAATTTTTATATGCTAAGAGGGTCTGATCGGTCAACCTACTTGATACTGGGGAGAGTAATTATGCTAAGAGTAATTATGACATCCGTGCTGAATGGGATAATGAACAACAAGACAATTATTGTGCACACTGTAATTCAGTGCTGTTACTCGGTTTTGGTGGAAATGAAAAAAAAGATAAAGAGGAATTAGCATGAACAATCAAGACCCGAAGATAATTTTGTGGTTGGAGTATTTAAGTTCCACTCAAGTGTAGACTGAAGTAGTAAAGAGTAAATGAAATCAAAATATAAAATTGGATAGGACAGTCAAAACCTAAAGATATAAAATTGCAGTATAATTGTTCAAATTTGAGACATCAGTGCATAAATGTGGTAGTATGTGCTATCCACTGAAAAAAACGAATACTGGAGTATTGTTGGTAGTAGATTTCATTACCTTGGCTGGTTGTGTTTCGTGGGGTCAAGCATATAGTGATGGTTTTGATCCGTTGTGGTTTACATTTCCTCATTTTGCAGTGCAACTTCTATCGAAGTAGAGGAGATTGTAGGCAGTAACAGCATTTATGTTCAGTCTGATGGAGAGTATCTAGGATTCCTTCCAAGGAAGTTTTGTATACTACCTGCTGCTATTGAGATGATCTGCTAACAAGAGCCTCAAGACTGACCATATACATGACGTTCCATTCATTTTTCAATTGAAAGTTTCATTTCATCAACCAGTTTCTGGACATCTTTGGGACATCTTTGTAGCTGAATAATAAAGGGGTCATGTGCTTTTTAGTCGTGCACTGTGGCCGTGGTGGTGTGCAGGTGAAATGCTGAAACATGCTGGGTTTCAGATGATGTTTATGCCAAATTCGCTTGCGATGGAAGACGAGCTACATATACTGACAGAATTGCGATACATGGAGATTGAACCGATTTCATCATTGAGAAATTCTTTGTTTATGTTTAATATGGATTTTTGGAGGTTTTATCTATCGGAATTGGAAGAGTTGGAAGCAACTAGCAAGCTTAGTAAAAGTCTTTTCTTTTCATGTGGCCTACTTTCCTATTCAGAGTCCTTGGTCCTTAAAGTTCCCAACATTATGAGATGCATGAATAATGAATTGGTAAAAACACATATTGCATGATAGTTTTAGACATAACTGACCTAATTGGGTAAGCTTTTGTCAAATCCTCATCTGGTCTCAAGTTAGAATCTTGTGTAGAGGGAATACGATTGACAACGAATCGAATTTGGTCGAGCTTTGGAATTTTAAGGTTGGCTCTCTAAAATTTGAAATCAGCTTAAGCTGAACTCTGAGCTGAGCCATCCTAGGCACAAGCTTGCTAAGTTACATCACGAGTCAAGCTCGAGCTTGTTGGCTAGCTATGTGGAAATGTGGTGAAATAGCATCACACCTCATCAAATACATTATATTTGAAAAGTCAAAAATAATTGAGGGGTACATAAATATATTTGAAGTTAATTATAGTTACAATAATGCTCGAGTATAGATCAAATGATAAAGTTGAAAAATTATGACGTTGGGAAAATATAATAGTGTAAAGTGAAATCTGCATGATTATTTTGAACGGATTGAGCATTCCTAGCTGAGTCAACCTGACTCAATTGTATAATTTGTATTTAAGCTCAGCTCATTTATTTCACAAGTTCAAAGTTGAGCTCGCAAGCTTTACTTACGACTTTAGGAAGGGAAGTGAGTATCAAATGTATCAATCTATCATCTATTGCGTAGCCTTGGCATAGTAAATTTCATTCATCGGAAAAAAAGATGCGACGCTCCTAATTGGTGGCTGTGGTTCCTTCTAGGCTCTAGCCAATAGATCTTTTCAAAAAGAAACCGGGGGATGCTCACACACACACACACACACACAGTAACTAAATGGCAACCACATTACTCACCCGCGCTCCCGTCACTACTCAACTCAATTTCCACAACCAAGCTCTCCCCGTTTTCCGATCAAACCGCCACCTGAAAATTAAGAAATTTCAATGCAACAGTGATAATAACTCAGCTACCGATAATTCATCCACAGGTCAGAACTCCGAGTCACCAAATATTTTTCTCAAGACTGCTTGGTACGGCTCCGAGCTCCTCGGCATTGCCGCCTCCTTTTTCCGTTCACCTTCAAGTGTTGATGACCCCGGTAAAGCTCTTGAACTCACTGGAGATGGGGTAGGAGCAATTGACCGTGCAATAGTTGTTGATACTATCAAAGATGATTTTGGAAGATCCTACTTTGTCACAGGTGGGTTTTTCTTTTCTCATATCTCAATACAGGAATTTGAATTATTGATTGTTAATTTGTCTAATCGTAGTTGGGATTTCTACGAATTTAAAAAAAAAATCTTTTTTTTTTTTGGGTGGGTGGTAATTTGTGTATGATCTTCATAGTTAACAGCCAAAGTACTCTTGATATCTTGCTGTTTAATTAGGAGCTTTGACACTTGATGCTTATGAAGAAGACTGTGAATTCGCTGATCCAGCGGGTTCGTTTAAAGGATTACGTCGATTTAAAAGGAATTGTACAAATTTTGGATCCCTTATTGAAAAATCAAATATGAAACTGACGAAGTGGGAGGATTTTGAGGTCAGTTTTTGGTTGCAATTTTTTGGATTTGAATAGTTCATCCAAAGCTATATGTCTATTGCCCAGTTTAGTTCTATAAAACTCGTTATTCAGTATAGTTATAAAATCAAGTCGATAGAAGACTATTTTCATTGTCAATAAGACTCTAATTATAGAGAAAGTCTCCAGCAAAATGGTCTAATAGATCTTAATTCGTAAGACGGAGTCCCACAATCTCACAAGTCAACCCATCAACACATGGCAGGTTGGGTAAGGAGGATCTGTCTTATAAAAAATATCCGTAAGATCATCTTACCTAAGTTTTCGCCCTTACCTACCGCCTATATGTATTGGTGTTCAATTGATCATTCCTTATAAAGTCTTGAAAATCGACTCATGTTGGATGTAGGATAAGGGAATTGGGCACTGGCGTTTTAACTGTACCATGTCATTTCCATGGAAACCAATTCTTTCGGGTACACATTCAATATTATGAATACTCATCCAAATATTTCTGATTTCTGATTTCGAGTATTACTATGAACTACTACAGCTACTGGGTATACCGAGTATTACTTTGACAGAGAATCTGGGAAAGTATGCAGGTAGTATTTGAATTTGAGTCATTTGCTATGAACTACTAAGATCCTTTCTTCATGTCATCTTCTTTGTATTTACAAATGGCTCTGTGGGATTTTTAGGCATGTTGAGCACTGGAATGTCCCTAAAATGGCTCTATTCAAGCAACTTCTTAGGCCTAGCAAGGGGTTTTGGGGCAAGTGAACAGCCATTTTTGGACTGCCTCGTGGTTCAACAGCTCTGCTTTTAATCGTTTTCTTGGAAGATAGGATGCCTCGTGTATAGGATGAGTACATAGTTATAACCCTTTGGCTTCGTAATTGCTATCTCGTTCAATGAGGATGCCTTGTGGATCATTTGAGTTAGGAACAAGTTCGAGAACAAACTATAGTACTCTTAAGGAGTTCATGCTGATGT
Organism: Codonopsis lanceolata; assembly: GCA_013146195.2. Lineage (NCBI taxonomy): Eukaryota > Viridiplantae > Streptophyta > Magnoliopsida > Asterales > Campanulaceae > Codonopsis > Codonopsis lanceolata. The sequence goes on from CM028383.1 coordinate 21,076,529, forward strand.
ATAAAAAACACTGTTTGTGGTACTTGTTCATCACTTCATTGTATCGCCTGAATAAAGGCGTAGATTTGAGAAGACGAAAATCAGAAATAGGTCGATAAGGAACACATTATCACTGTATATAGTGCAATGCAGCTTTTCTCTCTAATGCTCAAGATCTCCGCATTCACCTACATCGATCTCCATCGTGCCTTCCTTTTCTGATGGCACAATTCTGCAGCAATTTCTTCGGGGACTCTGTTTAGAAAACCGAAACAAGAAATCACTCTCGGCATTAGTGGTCAAAAGATTGTTTGTTCGTTTAGTTTTTTCAGAATTGTGTTCTGTTTTCGTTTTCAAGATCAGGAATGTAATGAGCTAATTTACTCGAGAAGATAAGGGAAAAGAAGCAAATGAAAGAAATAACACTAGTAGAAGAAAAGAAAGTTGATGAAATTACCTTATCCCATAGATGTGGGTTGGGATTTTTGTAAACCACAACTCGATGGATCTGTGATGGGTCCTGCCATTCGCCATTGGCACTCATCTTCTTGGCCGAAATAGCGAACATACTCGCTAGATGTTTGATTAGTCGAAGGATTGTATAGAGCATTTGACAATACAAACACGCAAGGCATCGTACAACCATCTAGGCCGATCGGACGAGTGTTGAATGGGAAACCGGTGGTACTGGCTTCCAGGTACCAGTTGAGGAAGGTTCTTGCAGGCCTTTCAATTTCCCTAGGCGAGATCATGCCTCGTAATATTTGGACTGCATAGCCCCATGCGACCGAGACGGTCCATCGTCGGCTATGGTCGTAGCATATGGACTGTTGCATGAGGGAAGCGGAGTCGAGCTTTATGGGCATGTTTAATCGTTGTATGGCCTTGACTTGGTCTAGTTCGGGGAATATTGGGTCGATCTTGTCGAGGTGATGTAGAGAGACTAGAGGTGCTACTGGATGAGCCGCCAGATATCCAAATATGTTTCCATACAAATCGAACTAAACAAAATCATCAAGGTTAACATCAAATTATCGGGAACTTGAATTAGCGTATAATGTACTGAGTTGGTCTTACATGAGCTCCAATCTCTCACACGGTCACACGGTGGATTGAATAAGGAGAATTCATCTTATAAAATATATCCGTAATATTGTCCTACCTAAATTTTTCCCTAATGTACTCCCTCAATTATTGTTCTATTTGATTTTTTAAGTTAAATTTTAAATAAATATTTTTTTTTGAAATTATAAAACAATTAGTAATGTTTTATAAATATTAACTGCAATACTATAGTACTAGGGTAAAATACCAATGACCCCCTCAACTATGGGTTAGATTCAAATTGGCCCCCCTCAACTATTAAATGAAGCAATGTCCCCCTTAATTATTGCATTTTCTTTAATTACAACTTCTGTTTAGGAACTGTCATTTATGTTGATGTAAAATGCCTATATGAGACTCATGTGACCATCTTTATGTTTTTTTAAATCATAATTCAATTTCAGTGTTTTAAATGACTATTTTATCCTTATTTTTCTAAATCCCTCTTTGTGCCTAAAAATGGTCGATATAAATAGATTTTTATTTTTATTTTGAATATTATGATAAAAATAATACATAGAGATGGTTATATGAGTCTTACGTGTGTACATTCCATCAATTCAAACGATCAAGCCTAAACAAAAGGTGCAATTTAAAAAATGTTATAGTTGAGGAAGATACATTGCTTCAATTGAAAGTTAAGGAGGGAAAAGCCAACCTTTACCCTTAGTTGAGGGGGTTAACTATAATTTACCCATAATACTAACGATAACGATCATGAAAAATATAGTTGATCGATCTAAATCGACTTAAGACTCCTCACTAGCATCACTACTTTAATCCAATCCAAATATAACACGACGAATAGAAACACACGAAAAAAATATACTTCAGAGTCTACTAGAGAGAGAGAGAGAGAGAGAGAGAGAGAGACCTGATGAAACCCAATTTCTTTAGTGAGTGGAACCCCAAGTTCAGCCATGCAAGCTTGGATCCGATCATCCGACCCGTACAAAGCCGGGTACCTTTGCAAACAATCATCTTGGATCTTTTCAAGAGCTTTTGCCAATGGATAACTGATAGCAAAACCACCTCCTCCATAAGCCATGTTATACGAAAACTTAATATTTTGCAGATGACTCTCCGATGAACTCCCAATATAATACAACTCATTATGATTGTATTTCTCCAAAACCCTAATCAAATTATCGACGACAAAAACAGTGTCGTCATCTCCCATCACGATCCACCTCACATTATCTAACCCTAATCGCACTGTCTCTGATACGATCCTTGATATCCGTATTGCGGACCGATCACCCTCCTTGTTAGTGTACTTGAACCTAGAAATGTCACTCGAGATTTTCAGAGGCGGTAGAGTGTAAATATCGTTGTCTTCATTTTCCACCGGTTTGTCTAACCAAACGTAGCCTCGGGTCACATTTGGTCTCCACCATAGCTTGATGTACTCTTTTCTATGGAGCCATAGATTTTCAGAAGCCGCAATCCCAAACACAATGTGATGGAGCTGCGTTTTGTTATTGTTGTTGATTTTGGTGCTGTCGTACGAGATTGTTTTATTATTAGGGTTTGGGGGGATAAGGAAATGTTTTCTAATGCTTGGAGTAGGGTTGAAAGGATTGCGAGTGCACGAGCTTGCATGGTAAAGGAACATGAACTTGAGGGTGTAAAGGATGTATGCAAGAAAGAGAAAAGTGACAATGGATAGGATAATATACTTGGCTTTGGCTTTGAATACGGATCGAATAGGGTTTTTAATAGTTTTGGATGGAAGGAGACATGGCAGTTTGCCTTTCATGGCGTAGCGTTTTAGATGCTTATTCCCTGATAAAAAAACCATGGAGAAAGAGTTGGATGGAGATGGAGGTGGAGAGAGAGAGAAACTAAAATACCTGGGTGAGAGCAAATTCAAAAGAGGAGATATATTCTTAGCCAAATATATATATATATATATATATATATATATTGTTGAAAATACACCTTGTGCAAGTGGGGCCGAGTCATACGGCTCGCAGAGTGTTGAAGATGAACATTTTTCATGTCTAATTATTTAAGATATTAGTTATTTATTCTGTACACCGCACGAGTACAATATGAGATATATATATTTTTTGTAATAATAATATAACTTTTGGATATTATAATTAGATTGTTAATATCTTCCTTTGTTATAATATATTTTTTTTCTATTGTTGCTAATATTAAACGATTTTTTTACCTAAATATTTTTAAAATTAACACAAGTTTCTAACTAACGTGAGATATATACATATTTTGTATTAGTAATAATAGTAAAAATCTTTGATCTAAAGACTTTTAAAATTAACATCTAACTTGATAATAATATTAGAAGTTATTTTGTTAAAAACTTTTAAAATCATAATTCATTTTTAAACAATGTGAGATACTTATTTTCTATTTTATTGGTAATGAAAGTTTAAGTTTTTTATCTAAAGATTTTTAAAATCAACAACATATGTTATATATATTTTCTATTAGTAATAATAGTAGTTGATAAAATATTTTTTAACCAACATCTATTTTTAAACAATGTGGATACATATTTATATTGGTAATAACATAAAAATTCATTTATCTAATGACTTTTATAACTAATACTCATTTCTAAATAATGTGAAATATATTTCTTTATAATCAATGTGAGATACATTATTTAAAAACTTTTTAAAGCAATATCACTTTTATAACTAATGTGAAATACTTCTCTTCTATTGTTAATAATTGTAGACTTTTAAAATCAGTGATTCAGTATCACTCTCTAACCGTTGTGGAATACATATCCTCATTTGTTAATAATAGTAAAAGTCTTTTATCTTAAAAAATTTATAATCAACATCTCTTTAAATAATGTGAGATACATCTCTTATATTATATTGATGATAAAAGTAAAAGTCTTTTATTTAAAGACTTTTAAAATCAACATCATTTTTTAACCAATGTATGATATCTCTTCTATTAGTAATAATATTAAAAATATTTTTATCTAAAATTAAAATCAACTCACTTTCTAACCAATGTGAGATATACATATTCTATTGATAATAACGGTAGAAGTCTTATATTTAAAAACTTCAAAAACTAACATTACTCTCTACCAAATGTATGATACATCTATTCTATTGGTAATAATAATATTTTTAAAACCAACATTAATTTATAACCAATGTGTGATACATATCTTCTATTGATAATAATAGTAGAATACGTTGTAATTAGTGTGAGATACATGCATTTATTTTATTCGTAACAAAAAGTCTTTAATCTAAAGACTTTTTAAACCAACATTTATTTTTAAGCAATGTGAGTTACATATATTTTATTGATAATAATAGTAAAAGTCTTTAATATAAGACTTTTAAAACTAGCATCTTTTCCTAAACAATATTAGATACATCTATTCTATGGTGATAAAAGTAAAAATATTTTATCAAAATACTTTCAAAACTAATATCAATTTATAACCAATGTAAGATAGATCTTTTCTATTTGTAATATTAGTAGAGATGTATTTCATATTTGTTATAAATTTATTTTGGTTTTAAAAGTCATTAGATTAAAGATCTAACATTTTATTACTAATAGAAGAGTTGTATCTTGCATTAGTTTAAAAATAATGTTGGTTGTAAAAAAAAATATATATATATATATATATATATATATATATATATATATATATATATATAAAAGAAATTAATAGAAGAAATTAATATCTCATTATTGTATTAATTATTAATACCTATTATTAATAGGTAATCGTTGAGAAATAATGAGTCACACACTCACACATGAATGCTTGAGAATAATAATAATATTATTGTTATAAAAAAATAATAGCAATAGTAATAGTAATAATAAAATAGTGCTCGTTAGAGCTGTCAAATAGGGCAAAAGCCCGCGGGCATGCCCGCCCCGCCACCTATTAGGGGCGGGTTGGGCTGGTATTTTTCATACCCGTTAGGATGCAGGCTTTTCGGGCTTTTCGGGCTATGCCCGTGCGGGCCGGGTGCTTTTGCGGGTTAGGGTGGGGCGGGCCGCATGCAGCCCGCGAGTTGATTGGTTATGTAATCTTGTTATTTAGTATTTTGAATTTAATGGATTATAGATATGTAATTTACTAATTTTGTTATTTTGTTTTTTACTTATTTAGTATTTTAAGTATTTTGAATATATTAATAGATATGTAATTTTGTTATTTGAAGTTTTTTGAATTTAATGGTTTATTTGTCAAAAATTCAAATAATTGATAATAAGTAAATAATAATTTAAATAAACCCAATTTTTGCAGGCTAGCCCGTTTTGCCTGCGGCCCTACGCGGGGCGGGTTGGGCTAGTAATTTTTAGGACCGTCACATTCGCGGGCTTTCCCCGCCCCGCCCCGTTTCACATCGTGCTTTTTCGGCCCGCGGGCTTTCCCGCCCCGCAGACCCGTTTTGACAGCTCTAGAGCTCGTACTCACACATGCAATTGACTAAAGCTATTTAGAGGTTGAGATTTATTTTTTTACCGAAATCTTACGGTCACGATTAAAACCTACCTTCACATGTGCGAAGGCGGTTGTACAACTACCCGGCCGTCTCTCTCTCTCTCTCCAACTCCCCTACTCATATTTTTCAATATTTTTGTTGGATTTCATTTAGGATACGTTAAGTACAAGCCTACAATAATCTGCTCCTATATTAACGTCGTACGACTGTAATTTTATCCAGTTTGTTGTCTGGGAGATTATTACGGCTGTAATTATCTAGCTTATTCTCTTGATGGTCGTTATCCCTAACTTAAAATTTATTGTTTTATTGTTTTACTGTTTTACTACTATTAATTTGTAGTTTTTAATTGATTTTCATCGTAATTAACTGAATCAATTTAATTTTTGTCCCGAAATATTTAGTTTGTAGTTTCTTAATTGATTGTTATCATAATCAACTGAATCTCAATTTAATTTTTGTCCGACCTAGATTTATTTTTTTAAAAAAAATTATTTGTAAGTTTTGTAATTTTAAATATTTATATTTTAATTTCTTTCTTTTAAAAAATTGTGCTAAGTTTCCCTTATTGGTATGAAATCTTTGTGATTTTGATTTCGAATAATGTTTTGTTTTTTCATTCTGTCTCATTCAATTTATTTTATGATTTTTGTTTGTTGAGATTTTCATTTTTAAATCAATTAACAGGTGTTGGGTTGGTGTGCATGTGAGAGAGAGAATGCTTTTTGACGTTTAATTATACTTTTTTTTTATTAGTTACAAAATTTTACAGTCAATAATATTTGTTAATTCTTTAGTTTTTGGGATGTCGTTTTTTTTTTGTGTAGCATACATTGATCCGACTCTTACAAAATCTCAAGCATATATTAATTTATTCGCATCATAGGCACGAACACGAAATCTAGTATTGTACAATTCTTATCCTCATTGTCATGAATGAAAAAAAAAATAAAATTTCGTTCAAATGAAAGCTTTTTTAACATATATGTGTTAGTAGACACCTTAAATTTTGGACTTTATGGTATTAAAATATTTATTTTAAAACTTTTAAAATCATTATTCATATTATAACAATGTGAGATACTTATTTTCTATTTCTATTGGTAATAAAAGTTTAAGACTTTTATCTAAAAACTTTTAAAACTAACATCTCTTTCTAACCATGTAGTATACATGCATATTTTCTATTGGTAATAATAATATTTTTAAAACCAACATTAATTTCTGACAAATATGAGATACATTCTTCTATAACTATAACTAGATTTCATGTTCGTGCTTATGACACGGTAGATGATCTATGATGCGAATAAATTAATATATATTTGAGATTTTGTAGGAGTCGGATCCATGTACACTACACAAAGCAAATACGACATTCAAAAAAAACAAAACACATTTTATTGGTTGTAAAATTTTATAACTCATCTAAAAAGAGTATAATTAAACATCCAAAAACATTCTCTCTCACCACATCAACTCAGCACATGTTAAGTTGAAATAACCTTAAAAATAAAAATCTCATACAAAAACCATAAAATAAATTGAATGAACGATGTGAACTAACAAAAAACTATTCAAAATTGAAATCATAAAGATTTTAGACCAAAAAGGGAAAGTTAGCACAATTTTTTTTAAAAAAAGAAATTAAAAATACAAATATTTAAAATTACAAAACTTACGAACAATTTTTTTTATAAAAAAATCAATTTAAGTCGGATAAAAATTAAATTGAGATTTCAGTTGATTATGATAACAATCAATTAAGAAACTACAATAAATAAAAGAATAAATTAGATATGAGATCTCAGTAAAATAATAAATGTCTAGTAAAACCATAAAATAGTAAAACAATAAATGTCTACTAAATATTTGCTAGAATTAACTGTTTTACACACGCTTGTGAAAATTGAGATTTAATCATGACCAGTAGTTATATTTGGTAAAAATGAATCTTGACCGGTAGTTAACTTTTCAGAATATTTAATCCTGACCAGTAATTATGTTTGGTAAAAATGAATCCTGACAAGTAGTTAACTACTGGGTGAAATTATAATATAGATAATAGTCTTTTATATAAAAACTTTTGAAATCAACATCTCTTTCTAAACAATGTGGGATACATCTCTTCTATTGGCTGTAACATAAAAATAATAATAGTAGTAGTATTTCATCTAAGGAGTTTTGAAACCAATATCTCTTTGTAAACAATGTGTGATACATCTCTTATATTGATAATAACATAAAAATTCTTTTATTTATAAATTAAATTTTATAACCAATATCTATATTACAATAGAGCTCATTCTCACACATGTGCAATTGACTAAAGCTATTTAGAGGTTGAGATTAAATTATCCTAAAAAATTTAATGGTTGATATTCACTCTTACATTCACATGTGTGAGAATATTTATCTATTTTTAACTTTCTATTTTCTCATCATGTTACAAAGTCATCCTCTACAATTAATATTATAAATAGTTACACCCTGAGATTAATCTTCTAAACCATTTTTTTTTGATAAGATCTAGTAATGTACCCCTCAACTGTAACATTTTTTTTAAATCGCACTTTCTATTTAGACGTTGGCGTTTCAATTGACGAAATCAGATATATTGGCACCGTGTCATAGACATGTGCACAAAGATCTAGTATGTTTCTAAATAATATGGATCTCTTTGTAACCAATGCAAGATACATTATCTAAAAACATTTTAAACCAATATCATTTTTCTAACCAATATGAAATATATATTTTTTAATTGGTATTAAGTCTTTTATAAAAAAAGACTTTTAATACCTATATCACTCTCTAACCAATGTGGAATACATCTCATCATTTGGCAATAGTAGTAGAAGTTTTTTTATCTAAAAAAAATCTAAAACCAACATCTCTTTCTATATAATGAGATATCTATTTTCTTTTCTCTTTTATTGATAATAAAAGTAAAAGTCTTTTTATTTAAAGATTTTTAAAATTAACATAATTTTTAGCCAATGTAAGATTTATCTCATTTATTGGTAATAATAGTAATTTAAAACCAATATCAATTTTATAACATATGTGTGATATATATATTCTATTGCTAATAATAGTAAGTCTTTTATATAATCTAAAATAATTAAAAATTAATATCATTTTTTAACCAATGTGAGATATACATTTTCTATTAGCAATATTGTAATAATGATAGAAGTCTTTTATCAAAAAAACTTTAAAAACTAACATCACTTTCTAACCAATGTATGATACATCTCTTCAATTGGTAATTAATATTAGTATTTTTAAAACAATTATCAATTTCTAACTAATGTGAAATACATTTTTTCTATTGGTAATAATAGTAGAATATTTTGTAACAATGTGAGATAGATCTCGTGAAAAAGTGAAAGTCTTTAGTCTAAAGATTTGAAAATCTAACATCTTTTTTGAAACAATGTGTTATACATCTCTTTTATTGGTAATACTCTATCCGTCCTTAAATTATTGTCTTCGTAGACTTGGCGCACGGTTTAAGAAAACACATTTGACTAGATTATTAATATTAATTTGATGTATAATTTACTTTAAAGCCCATATGTATATGACCCATAATTAAAGTAGGATGAAAAAGTAAGGGTAAAATGGTAAAAATATTATTCTAAAAAGAAAGTTTCAAACAAGACAATTATTTTGAGACGGACAAAAAATAAAAGCAAGACAATAATTTGGGGACGGAGGGAGTAGTATAAAATAATTTAAAATCAATATTATTTTCTAACCAATGTGAGATATACATCTTCTATTGGTAATACTAATAATGGTAGAAGTCTTTTATTAAATGATTTCGAAAATCAACATCACTTTCCAATCAATGCATGATACATTTTTTCTATTGGTATTTAATAATAATATTTTTAAAACCAACATCAATTTCTAATCAATGTGAGATACATTTATTCTATTGTTGAAAAATTAGTGTTTTTAGTTAAAGAAATTGTGCAACTTGAGACATGAATTTCTTTACGTGTCATTTGTTTGTTGGCGAAGGTAATTACGCAAATATGTTCTACTCGGTGAGAGCATCAAAATGATATATTTATTTGTCCAAATCGAGTTTTGGATGGATAAGATATCAAGACTTAAAATATAATACTTGTTAAAAAATTATTGTTTTTAGTTAGAGAAATTATGCAACTTGATGCATGAATTTCTTTACGTATCATTTGTTTGTTGACGAAAGTAATTGCACAAATATGTTTTACTAAGTGAGAACATCAAAATGATTTATTTATTTGTTTAAATCGAGTTTTGGATAAATAAGATATCAAGACTTAAAGTATAATACTTGTTAAAAAATTAGTGTTTTTAGTGAAATAAATTGTGCAACTTGAGGTACGAATTTCTTTACGTGTCATTTGTTTGTTGAAAAAAGTAATTGTGCAAATGTGTTCTAATTGGCAAGAGCATCGAAATGATATATTTATTTGTTCAAATCAAGTTTTGGATGAATATGATATCAAGGGTTAAAGTATGGTGTTAGAATTGAGTCATTAGAAGTAATGTCTCACCTTAAAGAGTTATATATCTTGTATGTGCATCAACTAATTTACTTTTTTCGAGCCTATCAAAGACGGGTCAATATCAAAATACAGAGTATATAATTGATAGGCCTCTTGGCAATTTAGCCTATTGTTTCGCTTTGGACAATTTTCGGTTGTTACAGTATCTTATATTTGTTTACATTGGAAAAAACATTTTAAGACATGAAAAGATTATAATACCCTTAATAAATCGAAAATGCGTTATGGATGACTCACTAAATATATCGCACTACATCTAATTTTGCACCGCGTTACATCAAATTAAATTACCTAATCCTATTTTGCATTGTGATGCACTAAATTGTGCACCACGAGACATCAATTGAAATTACATAATCCAATTTTGCATCGTGCTGCATCAAATTTTGTATTGTGATGCATCAATTTAAATTACCTAATCCAATTTATGTGTCGCATTACAACAAGTCAAGCACCCAATTGATGCATCGTGCTGCAAAGATCATTATGACCCTTTTTTTCTTGTACACAATCGACAAATGATTCATATTGATCAATCTTTCTGCATCCAAATCCAAATAGATGATGAAGAAGAAGACTCTAAATTAGTAAATGAAAATGAAAAAGAGTGAAAAGTTAAGATGGTGGAGTAATCGAATTTAAGATAAAGAAAACATCACCACCTTACCTCTCCACCATTTTTGCTCTCCATACCTACGATATGCTGCTGCTCTTTCTCTTTTACGAATATTTTATGAACAATTTCACAAAAATATAATTGAGCGATTAAAAAAAATGATGAGAGGAATTAGAAACTTTGGAAAGAGGACCCAACAACAATTTATGGCAAATTTCAAGCGTGTACAATTTTAGAAACATGTTTTCATCTAACGCCATCAATTTTTTGGACATTTCATGTAACTACAAATTGGTTGCCAAATGACAAAAATGCCATTAATGATGATCCGACCTAAAAAAAATTCAAAAAAACTTATGCCAAGATTTGGCATCAGCATTATTTCACAGTTTATTCGAACAAAAAAAATTCAAAAAATCTGATGCCAAGGCTTGACATCAGGTGAAAAAAATTCAAAAAATCTGATGCCAAGCTTTGACATCAGCATTGATTTCACAATTTATTCAAAAAAAAAAATTCAAAAAAGGTGATGCCAAGGTTTGGCATCAACATTGATTTCACAGTTTATTCACACCAATAAAAATTCAAAAAAGCTGATGCCAAGGCTTGACATCAGGTGAAAAAAAATCTAATAATCCAGGCATCAGGTTGCTGATGCTAAATACTCTTGGCATCAGGTTGACAAACTCATTCTTCATCTTCTCTGGCATCAGGTTGCTGATGCTCAAAAACCCAAAACATATCACACAGAAAAATGACTGGTGTTTTCCCAAATTCTCCGGAAAACTCACTAGCGGTGAATTAGCTGTTGTTAACAGAGATGGAAAGCATCAAATTCTCGAGTGCCTGCTTAATAGAAAAAGGAAAAGAGATACCGCCATCCAACCATCTCCGCCCTTTTATCTCCTGCCTCCCAACTCATCTGCCCCAAATCGCTTCCACCCCTCCCATTTATTATTCAATTCCGCCGCCTTCGCCCAAATTCAACCAGACTAATATTTTTCTGAAAAATTACAATTGTGCTCAGGGCTTTATAATTAGTGTGTGAGAAATTAAGATGAAACATGTAAGCAAATTAACTAGAGTGTACGTCAGCATCAAGAGAGTTAGTGAGTGAAAGAGAAAAAGAAGTCCATTAATGGCTATCTCAATGGAGAAATGAATTCAAGTGATAAGAGTTAATGAGTGCTGATGTGTTTGCCTTTATAATAAGTAATAAACTCTTTCCTCCTTTAAAGCCTAACTTTCTCACAGTTACGGTACACCAATCCCGTTCATAACTCTCACACCCCTAAAACCCCACTGCTCTCTCGAGGAATTGAAGAGAAGACGGGAATGGTGTTAATTGGGGGAAGACGATCGGTATGTTAATTGGGCGCAGTGATGTACTTTTACCTCAAAAATGTACCTAAAAGATATGTTTAAAAAATGGCTGGATTGATTTGAAAACATGTTTTAAAAAATATATCGGCTTGTAATTATTCCAACAATTTACCCCTTATGTAACTACTACTACTGTAGCCCGTTGGCATACGATGTCATAGGCCAAGCCCAAGCTATTAACTATCCATAAACATACCAATATGGCAATATGACATTTAAAAATTAGAGAAAATTAATGGTCAATACACTTTGACAGATTTTAGCTGCTTTAGATGCCGATATATATATTTTTTAAATCGGTAAAAGACAATTTTAATGCATCATGACACATCATTTGATAAAACGATGCATTGATTTATACCAAATGATGCACACATATTCATCAAAACTGGAACTTAGAGGTTTGAAAAAAACTTTCGTGCACTAAAGCAATTTGAAAATCCACAAAAGTGTACCGGCTTGAATTCCTCCCTATAAATTACTAGTATTCTAAAAATAGACCTAGGCGCTAGTGCCTTTTCACCGCTGCGAATTACTTCAAATAGCCAAATAAAATCGCCGCCTATTGCTCTAGGCGCCACTTAGTCAGTCAAGTCGGCGCCTCCGCTTAGCCCTCTGAAAACCCTAGCCGCAACACTACTCCCTCCCTCTGTCTTTCGTCTCTCCCTCGAAAAGAAAAAGAATTCTCAGAAGTCAGAAGTAGATAGATCTAGGTCTCCAAATTGCAATTCCCCCTCTCACTAACCACTACGCCACCCACATCAAGAAATCAAATCGATTCAAGCTAAGATAGAGAAGAGAGATGATTCAGATGAATGAGAGGGAAAAAGGGTTACTCAAAGAGAATCAAAGGATGGCTCAGCCACTCTACAGAAGACCTTGACCATTTGTTGAGGGCGAAGTACAATCCACCAAGGACAAGAGGCTGAAGGGAATACCAGGAAGCGATCGATGGAGAGAGCTGTTGTCATCGTCTCCATATCGAAATCTCTCAGGAAGCAACCAATTTTCTCTCTCTCTCTCATGAGTCCTCTGCATTTGGCAAATGGAAAAGTTTTTATTTTAGACCAGGCTAACCACACACCAATATCTTCTTTCTACACCTCAATTCTATCTGCACCCCACATATTTAACCAATCTTTAAAATTTACTCTTTACCCCCACTCTAACTTCCTATTTTACCCATCATTTAATTTTCCTATCTAACTCATCCTATTCTATCTACACCTCACATTTAGTTTCCAAAACAACCACCAACCAACACCCCAAAATCCCAACTTGACCAAACCCCAACCTGGCCAAAACACAAACGCACGGGGGGAGTCCGCACACTGAATGTTACGGGAATAACAAAACCCCGCCCACAATGTCTTCTTCAAACCGAGGTATTCTTCTCTCTCTCTCTATTTTGATGAACTCTTTGCTGTATAATATAGGTTGGTTGCTTGGATGAACATAGTTTAGGCTGGAAATTCGATAAACAGTGTGCGGCCATGGTTCAGCCCACACAAAGTTGTGCGTGCGGTTAATAACTGCCGAACACTCCACCTCCTATGCGTTCATTTCAAACCGCACACTACCCTCACTGTGCACACATCATTCGACGTACATACCTTGTTCTGTGCGTTTACTGATTACCACACACACCACCTCCTGTGCACTAAATCTCCATCGCACAAGCCCACACATGTGCATCATGAATATGCCGCACAGACCTCAAATTTGTCTAACATTCAAAAAATTTATGACTACTCTATTTACTTATTTAGGCTTGAACTGATTCTATATAACCTTTAATATTACTTATTTGTTGTTGATTACATGAGGTCTAATTGATAGGTTCTGCAATAAATATATTAGGCGTTGTGTCACCGAATCGGCCAGACGAGAAATGCAACATGCGCGTGACGCATAAGTGCCCCCGGAGCATATAGATCAAGAGCCTATACATTTTTAGGATCCTGAGCCTGAGACTGAGAGAACGAGCCCGAATGTGAGCCTGAACCTGAGATGAGATTTCCTGGTGGGCCACTTGACCCATCTTTGTTGATTACGTACAAGACACATGTAGCAACATCGATTTAGAGTGGATAAGAGCGAGAGGTTTTGAAGTTTCTCCATCATTGTTCAAAACTACGTCAGTGGATCATTCTGGAGGGTGCCCAAGCATTGAGGGATTTGATAAGGGGAACAAGGATCCATACCCTAAGGAATCTGACCTATCTTGATGTTCACAAACCGTTGCTTTCAGCTTTTGTGGAGCGGTGGCATCCAGAGACAAACTCATTCCATTTGCCCTTCGGTGAAATGACGATCACATTGGACGATGTTTTCTGTATTACTGGACTTCCGATATCAGGGACATCGCCATTATTTGCTACACGAAACATCAATTTGGAGTCTGCTAGCGAGATATTGGGAGTGTCCAAAGGTGAGATGATCGAGGGAATGAGAGGTAGAAGGGGTGCTTCAGTCAAGTTAGAGTGGCTACGTAATAGGTTTAGTGAAGATGCCAATTCTGATGATTTAGACAAGGTGACGTGTTCGGTGAGGGCTTACATGTTGTACCTCTTGGGTTGCACCATCTTCATGGATAAGAAGCGCTCACGAGTGATGCTCTCATACTTGCAGTGGCTGGAGGATCTTGATGATATACATACCTATGCGTGGGGAGTTGCCACCTTGGCTTATCTATATAGACAGCTAGGTGAAGCGTCCAGATATAAGACGAAGCAAATAGCTGGATACTTCACATTATTAGAGACATATTTAAAATTTATAGTTTTTTTGACATGTTTAATCTATAGCTGGATATTTCACATCTAATTGAATGTTTTATTGCATGTAGGCATGAATATACTTACGATTTCCACGGTTGAGCCTTGATCATAATGTGGGGTATCAGAACACATAAGCGCTTGCTCGTATGTGGAAACCGGTCGGAAATCAAGGAACAAGCATGGACCGGTTACGGGCTATACGTGAAAATATTGACATGCTTACGGCGAATGATGTTAGTATTCATCTTTTGCATTTATTTATGCTCGTGCTTCAGTTATTCGTTATTAAATTGTTCTTTTTAATAAAATTTTAAATATGTTGTAGGTTGCGTGGACCCCTTACGACGACGACACAGTCAGGGAACATTTTCCATTTCATCAAAACTCCTTATATCATGGATGCATAGTCATGGGAGCCAATGTGGAGCCATACCTACCAGACTGAGTGCTTCGATAGTTTGGACGCGTGCAGACTATTCCATCTATCCCTATCGCACATGACATTCCTGTTAGAAATAACCCTCGTGATTTGATAATATGTATAACACTTGCAGCATACTGGAACCTTGTTGAGAACCATATATTATCTTCAGAATAATTTGGGCGAGCTACTCAATATCCATCTGAATGTTCACACGAATACATGGATTGGTACTTGCGAATTTCACATCCCATTGTCACGATCTAGGATTAGGGTGACTAATCCACCGACTAATAATGACCGTCCGATAATGCGAAGATTGTGATCGGGTGATAGAAGTATAACTTATGAGGAGTTAATGTCGGTGGTCTCGATAGTAGATAGCTTTGTACAAGGTGACCATCTCGAGTTGAGACTTCGTCGTAGGGCAACCTTGATCTGATTATGTATTTTTAGACATGTTTAACGTATTATGTATTTTGAAGACATGTTATGTATGTTTGAGACATGTTAATGTTATGTGTTTTTGAGACATATTATTATTTTTAGATATGGCTTATTTGTTTTATGTTATTATTTTGGCAAAACACACAAACGACTTTGGACCATATTGCAATTCGACCACGAAACTTTGGTTCATCTATTTTGGCCACCCTAATTTGCAAGCGAGCCCATTTTTGGATGGCTAGATTTAAAGTCATGTTAAATGTCTATTTTACCCAATATCAATAGAGAAACAATTATATTTAAGGGGTCAAATTGTAAATAATACAAATTGGGGTTAAAGATCGGTCATCTTCATCTATCTCTTTCTCTCTCACACAAACCGATAATGCTCTCGTTTCTCTCTCAAATCCCACCATAACCTCGTTGCTCTTGCGATCTCGGGTATTGGTTACTTGGGATTCGATCCATGATACGGAAAGTATCAAATCCCACCCATAACCTATGAGGCCGATGATCGCCTACCCATAACCACTCGAACCTCCTTAATTTGTTCGCCTACGGCGATCTAGATGAAGTAGTCGTAATTCTAGTAAAAATAAAGGTTACGGATTTGTGACGTTTAAGCACATTGATGGTGGTATTGGATCGAATAGCTTCAATGGGATTACGACGACCATTCGTGGTGGAATCAAGGAAGATTTATGTTGCAAATGTGTGATAGAAAAATTCTTTTTCATCTTACGGTGAGGTCGTTAGGGTTTGATAAACGCAAGTCCTTGAATACAATTATGTATTTTTAGAAACAATGTTTAACGTCTAGTTCTTGAAATAAATCGTATTTTGAAGATCCATGTCTATGTATGTCTTATTTGATTTGTTGACATGTTAGTGTTATGTGTTTTTGAGATCCCATATTTTATTATTTAACATTTTATCTAATATGGCTTATGGCCAAAATAGATGAACCAAAGTTTTGGCCAAATGCAATATGGTAGTTGGGTGGCCCGTTTGTGTGTTTTTATTATTTTTGTAAAAAAATAAAATCACACAAATTGAACACAAGATGCAATTTAACACAAACCAAATATTTGATGCCACAAAAATTTCAAGTTTAAATAGATTTCCATATCACTAATCCAAATATACAATGCAATCAACATTCCAAGTTTAAATGAAAATAGATATCACTCATCCAAATTGATACTGTTCGAACTTTTGAGAACAAATCGCTCATTTTCTACACTTTCACCATATGACAAAAGTTGTTGACTATAAATTGATTTCCAAGATGCAGCACATTCCACGCAGTTCTGATCCCATATGATTGGGACAGGTGCTAATGGACAACCCTGACGTAAATTAACCTGTAAATTAAATGAAGTAAATGTCAATAAGGTACAATTTATTATTTATTAATATATAACGTGTATGTAAAGCAATGATGTCTATCTTATGAAAAGTGAGTACCTAAATAAAATGATCACCGTTTACTCTTCCGATACAAATCAATTTTGGATCAATTGGGGGTGCGGTTCTCAAAGGTAAATATGTAAACAATGACGACTATCTAATACCAGGAGAGCACAGTTGTAAAACGATGCCACCAAGTGTCCCATATCGTTTGCATCAAACCAATATTTCTTCGTAGCAGTTTCTTCATGGTGTTCGAGTCTATTCTTCACTTTCTAAACACGCTTATGTTCAATAAACACACGTGCGTACAACTCTTGGTTTTTCATTAACTCCTGTGATAGATCTGATCGAACCCTACTCCATGAATTATCATTTTAAAATAACATCCGTGCTATGACACGAAAACCGCAATGACCGTCAGCCGTCACATTCACCGTGTATGTTATGTACTCGTGAAATCTCTTCGGGAATTGATTAATGTGACCACTAGCCATCCCGGCTCTAGTCCGCTGTCGCACAACCTATTGAAACAAAACATATTAAAATTAACATATATATATATATATATATATATATATATATATATATATATATATATATATATATCCACTAAGTTAAAGATATATATTTACCTCCTGTGGTACAATAGTGAACGTGGGAGGATGCTGCGATGGACCAACCTCGTACACCAAATCTTGATCACATGGAGAGCAGCTATCTTTCATCGACTCAACATACTCAAACAAACTAGGATCACGTTTGGTTGATTTGGACTTTTTAGCCTTTGGGGGCTTTGAATGACCATGAGTGCAAGTCTCATCATGGGGCACAATCAATGACGTTGTTACTGGCTCCACAACCTCTATCATTCTTTTGAGTATCAACAATTTCTCTGGCATTGCGGCTTCATGAAATTTTGCAACAACATGTTCCCAACTCTTATATAATCGAGTCTCCATTTCTGACGTAACACTAATATCAACATTCTCAATTTTTGCTGGTAATATATCTAATTTCCTCCAGAATGCATTAATCTGATCAATAGGAATTGACACGTCATTTCTCTTCAGCTATCTCATGGGCACAAGGTAGTCCGCATGTCTTTCTCAGTACACACCCACACAACAATGGGTCTACATGACCATCCTCGGGTAAACTGTTCATCTGATCGTATATCATATTCATCGCAATTATCGACACCAAACCTTGTAGGTGTTGAAATAATAATGATTTGAATTTCTGTAGAACCATTGTTCGGCTCTTCGCAAATGAACCTTTGATTGCAATATGTGAGGTCTCATTGAGTGTGTGAATTTGTTTCCAACATGTCTCAAAGTCACATTGGCTCGATTGAAGCTGTCTTTTCAACGCCGAATGTTGACTCTCCACCCTAAAATAAGATACAATTAATAACAATGTTATGTATTTTTATATCATTTATAAATTTAGAGAAATAAATTAAATATTAATAACATTTAAATACCTGCTTGTTGTGTTATTGTCGAAGTGCATTATATTATTCGTCCAACAAGACACAAATCTTTCCTTATACGACCCTAACCATTGGTTCATGACATATTGAACGACGGTCGGATAATCAGTGAAATCTGACTATAGTCTCCGAAGGTATTCATCATATGCTGACTCAGTTTTTGCGACCACCAACGTATTCCAAGCAAAAATAAATTGATCTCATAATTCTTTCGTACGAAACATTTTCTTACAATTTGCCATAATGTTTTTATTAATATGCCACCGACAAAGAAAATGTTTTGATGTTGGAAAAGTTACCTCAATTGCATTCATCAACGCAAGTTCTCGATCAGTTACAATCACAGTGGGTACAGATGATTGATTCATCAATGCTTTTAAGATAGTAAGTGCCCAAATGTAGTTCTCTTGTTGCTCAAACCCCATATAAACAGATGCAACAAAAAATGTCATGTTTGTCGACGTGACACCAACGATCTCCAATAAGGGTAACTTGTACCTGTTTGTCTTGTAAGTGCAATCCATCAAGAGAACGTTTGGAAAAGAACGCAATAAGTCAACGCTCGTAGGATGAGCAAAGAACAAATCCTTCACAGTGTTGGTCGACTCACATCTCTTATGATGATAGTAATATCCATGCTCAATCAATTTCGACACAAGCTGCTGCATCTGCGATCGACCATCACGCTCCAAAAATCTATTCTTCATACGACAATTGTACACAGTCTTTAATAAGGACTTATTATCTTTAAATTTTTGGCGTAAACCCATCAAAATGTCCTTTGGCCGAGTATTGCCATTTGACATGTCCAGAACATATTCTTTCTCCTCCCGTACTAATCGACCAACATATGAGTGGCCATGCAGATGAGGCTCTTATGAATGATTATGCACCCCACATTCAACCGAAAGTCCCCATTCTCCATCACCAAATACTTGTCTGCCCCGCAAACGAAATGGACATCCACACTTCTTCGATCCACGTTCTCTCCTACCATCTTCCTTTGTTACTTCTGTTGTTGTTTTACTCAAATTATCAACAACATTGGATTTGGATTGACGTTGATACCTATTACGTTCGCAACCCAAATACAGTCATGGTCCTCTCTTACCCGTTCCACTGTCCGACCTAGTAGTAACTATCACAAAACCATGTTCCTTTCCCGTGGCACGTACCCAATCACACAAATCCTTTCAAGATGGAAAACGTGCATGCGTTGTGAACACATCGGTGTAATCTACAACAATATCTTGAATTGGACCTGGATCTACAACACTAGGCTCCGTAGGGGATGTCTTTGAATCCTGAAAAAAAATTGCATGTCAATTACACACTGTGCGGTTTTGCACACAAATGCACATATCGAGGCTTGTGCGGCCAACACTTTGTGCACAAAAGAAGGAGTGTGCGGCAAGTGCTTTGCGCACACAAGGAGGAGTGTGCGGTCAACATTGGGTGCACAATGTGAGGCATGTGCGGTGAGCCCTTTGCGCACACAAGGAAGTGTGTTGTGTGCGGCAAACCATAGCCACACAGGACGAACATTAAGCATGTTTGGAATTTCGACAAAATTTGATGAAAAGTAAAGTTTTAATCGAATAAAATGAAAGTAATACTTACATTATTTGTTTCAATTACTTCTTTAGGCTCCATGTTTGATATTTTTTAACAATGTGATGTAGGTAGGGTTGTGAAGGAACTAAACAAAAGTGAGAATGGTGGGAAAAGAAGACGTAGCTACAGTAAGTATAAAATTTGGGGTGCAAGTAGAATGTTCACATTTTATAAAATGAGATTACTGTAATTAGGTTGTGGGGTGTTATTTTAAGTTGGACGGTGTATTTTGTCATTTCACACGATGTCATTTTTGCAATTTTAAAACTTGGGGTGTAGGGAGAAGATGTTGGTGTGTGGTTAGCCTGACCCTTTTATTTTTCATGTCACTTATTCTTCAGATACGGAAAGGATGGGTCAATGGCCACACTTTTCAACTCTTTAATTTACTACTCAATTCGTCCTAAAATGGAGTATAACGTTTTGGGAGAGCTTTTTTGTTCCTAAATAGATGACACTTTTCAATTTTCAAAAAAACTTTTTCCATTTTTTTCAAATTCTACCAATATTTATTGATTTCGTAACTCGTGTTTGGTTATTTAAAAAAGAATATCAAGACATCTCATTAATGTTTGGATATGGACAGTTTAGTCTTTACAATATATTTCATTGATCTGTGTGAAAAACCAGAAAACGTCATATATTTTGAGACAGAGGGAGTAATACTAATAATTACCTATTTGCCATTTCTAAAAGGAGGGTTTGTTACATGCATAATGCATTCAACAATTGATTTTGGAGAATAATATTTAATAGTTGGTTTTTAAAATTTAAATCTTGTAAATTATAGTATGATTATTATTTTAATTTTTTTAAAAAATATTAAGTGATATTTACTATTAGTATATGTAAAAATTTAAATGTTCTTAATTAGGTTATATTAAAAAATTAAAAAAATTACTGTAATTATGTTTTAATTCTAGGCTCCATCTAATCACCCTAAGAGCTAGCCGCTAATCGAACACCTAGTGCTGGCTTAGGTTATGCTAAAAAATTGAGAAGCAATATAATTATCCTTTAAGTTCTCAGCTCCGCCTAGGTGCCCTAGGCGCTAGGTCCTGGTCTGACGCCTAGCACCCATTTAACAACTTTTAGAACACTGTAAATTACTAGTAAAATGTTCATATGATTGAAAGCTTCAGTTGAAAATTAAAGTTCTATAATCATAATCAACCATCTAAAAATCATTCTAGGCGCTCGCCTATACACACCACCCAAGCGCCTTGAAATCAAGCAAGTTAATTTCATTAATTTAAATTTTTTTTATAAAAATAATAAAATAGAAAACATTATAAAATTATTGAATAATATATTATAGTAATTTTTAAATGGAGCTACAAAGTACTGTGTTGTTTTGAACTTTGGAATGTGGTCAAATTTCTGGTTTTACTTTTAATTTTTAATCTTGTGTTGTGATCGTTACTTTTATATTAATTTGTGATATTTACTGTTAATATATTTTATTTGAATGTTTAATGTTTGTTAATTATGTTATATTAAGAAAAAAAATTAAAATCAAGATAATTATGTATTTGTTTTAGGTTTAGTCTACGTCTAACTTTATTTAAACCCCCTAAATGCTGATTTGGTGCCTAACAATTTTTAAAACACTAAATTCATTGTAAAAAGAAGAAAAAGATGAGGATGCATACACGCATTAGAAGGCTAGGGATGGGTATCAAAAAAATACCAACACCTTGGTTTTCATATGCTCATTGTTAGTCGTAGTCGTATATATTACATCTACAAAACTACTCAATAGGTTTGTTTAATAAAATTGTGACATTAACACCAACCGTTTGTAAGTATGTTCTAAATTCCGTACACTAATAATCGACCCGCTTTAAGAGGCCTTATGTCTTGTTAAGCAAGCAAAAAGTTACACCTTCAAGCTCCTCTCCAATGGCAACCTTGAGCTGAAACTTCCGAATTCATGTTCCTCAGGTGATTTTCCCCTTATATTTTACTCTATAAGCTATTCCCCTATTTAGTAGCTAAGAAATTCAAGAAAAACATACATGATGGTACTATACTTAAAGCTGCTGCACGAATCGAATTAACGAAGGAAAATCAACTATAAAATACTTTAATTTTGCTTAATTAATAAGTTAAAATTCGGTTTCATGTGTCAAATGCTGTCATTTTCGCAGTCCTTTTCTGACCTTTTACAGTTATTTTTCAAATATTTTGCAGATTGAGTTAATGGGTTTGTTTTAGCAACTTAGGTTTCAATTTGGGTGGTTGCGATTTTGGCGGTTATTACTGTTTAGGTTTCTGCTGAATTTTACTAGTTATGGCTGCTATTAGGTTTTCAATCTTGAAATCACTGCGTTCATCATGTGGGTCATATGGTTTTTGTATGAAATTCAGCAAATATGCAAATCCAATTGATGGTAGACCTTCATTGACTTACATTAGCTGTAATTACTCTACAAAACAATCTGGGTTTACTGAGAACAATGTCAATGGTAGTTTTAAGATGATCGGTATTGAATCTCTTGGTGGTCGAAGCAAAAATATTGGCATGTTATCATCCCCAATATTGAATTATCGACTACAGAATAAGGGATTTCTTGTTGGGATTAGCCCTTTGTTGAACTATCGATCATATTCATCTCCTACTGGTAGTAGTGGAGGTAACCCTGTGGGCCCGGAAGCTCCGGCAGCTTTGAGTTCTGGCGGGGTTGATGTTAGTAATAGTGCAGTTGGTGGAAATGAATGGATTGTTAAGGTTAAGGATGCTTGGCAGTCTACTGTGGATGCTGCAACTTATACCGGGCAAAAGGCTAAAGAAGCCTCTACTGAAGTTACTCCCTATGTAGAACAGTTACTCGATGCTCACCCGTATCTTAGAGAGGTTATTGTTCCGATAGGTGGGACCATGACAGGAACTTTATTAGCTTGGTTTGTGATGCCAAGGATTTTGAGGCGATTTCATAAGTACTCAACGCAAGGCCCGGCTGCGTTATTGACCAGGAGCTCCTTGTGGGGACTGGTACCTTATGAGAAAAGTTTCTGGGGTGCTTTGGAGGATCCGGTTCGCTATCTAATTACCTTCATGGCGTTTTCACAAATGTTAGTTTTCCGACCTTCTGATTATTATTTATATATGCTCACGTTTATAAGGTTTTAATTTTATGAAACTGGTTGTTTATTTTGTTTGTGTGCAGAGCCATGATGGTGGCGCCAACAACCATTGCCTCGCAATACCTTGGACAGACTTGGAGAGGTGCTTTTATACTTTCAGCTGTATGGTTTTTGCATCGTTGGAAAACAAATGTGATTACACGTGCCTTGGCTGTCCCTGGTGTGGAACGAGTTGAGCGAGATAAGTTGCTTACTGTTGACAAAATCTCATCTGTTGGTTTGTTTGTACTTGGTGGGATGGCTTTAGCTGAGGCATGTGGGGTGGCTGTGCAATCTATTTTGACTGTTGGAGGCATAGGAGGTGAGTTTTTGTTTCAACTTTCATATGGATTTTTATGTTAACCTTCTCCAACAGTGGTCAGAAAGTGTTACAATTGGGATCCATAACGTCTTCTCAAATTCATGCTGAGGAACAAGTTCCGTAAATTTATGAATTTAGCCTTTTAAATTTTATGCAGTTCTCTTTGCAATGATATAGATTGGCACTATGTTTTTTTCTGCCTTGAAAGGTTATTCATTCAGGCCACTGGAAGGATGCAGTACTTAATTGTCATAATGCATGTGGAAGCCCGATATGAGTCCTTTTTGCTGATGTATCACGTAGATTCTTGAGTCTTGGCTCTAATTTGCTTTAGAATTTAGTCTTTATTGTCAGTCTACTTTCAAGGGGGGAGATTAGTGATCAAGAACACTCTTGCTAACTTACCAACCTATTTCTTATCTCTTTTTGTGATTCATGAATAGTAGAAAAGTTGATTTTTTTATGCATTTAGTGAATTGGGAAAAGGTGTGCTCGAGGGTTTTGACATTAGAAAATGAAATTATAATATGGCTTTGTTGGGAAAGTGGGCGTGGCGCTAAGGAGGCTTTGTGGAGGCAAGTGGTGGTTTTTGGGGAATTTGTGGTCAATTATGGGGTAGGATCGTGGTATAAGGAGAGGGTGGAATTCATTTGAAATTGTCAAAACTATTTTGGAGTCTTTGACGTCTATCAATGTAGTGGGTTCCTTCGAATTAAGTGTCGTTTGGACTGTGAGGAATCTATAGCAGTCATTCACACTAGGTAGTGTTGTGGACCGGTTCCTCCGGGGTAAGTAATTGTTATTATCCCCAAAACCAGATCTTCTCGAGTCCAAAGAAGTGCCAAAATGGCACTATCAGCCAAGTCCTCCAATCCGAAGAGGAGTAGTAGTTTATGGAGGACAGCTCTTTTGGGTGTGTGTTGATTCTATGGAAGGAAAGAAATCATAGGGCTTTTGACAACGTGGAAATGTCAGTCCCGGAGTTGAAGAATTGGTTGTTTCGAACTCTTCATTTTTGGTGCTTCGAGGCTGATCACTCTGTTCCTAGATCCAACATAACTTTTGTAGATCTTGTAAATAGTATAGATATTGGTTAATCTTTGGGATGGTATACTTCTAGTGTACAAAGGACGCATCACCTCTTTTGATGCTTGATATATGATATTATTTACTTATCAAAAAAAAAAAAATATTAGAAATGCAAGAAATGAAGGACAGTGTTAGAACACATAATTAAATGTGTGGGGTTACTTTGAAAAGGGCGAAACAGAGCTAGTACACATAAATAATTAGAACTAAATCATAAAATAGATAACATTATTTCTCCTAGGCTGTGGGGAATGATTTATTTATCTGAACCATAATTTCTGAATTATATTTGGTATCAAGTTTTGTCTAGATGTTCTTAAATTTGTGGTATAAATATGATTATAGCATTTACAATCTTCAAGAAGGTTTCATGAATTTTAACGGTGATTATGGAAAAACGAAGTTGCTATTTGTTTTCAGTATCTTAAAATTGTAACTGTGGTTCTCTTTGCAGGAGTTGCTACTGCATTTGCTGCTAGAGACATCCTCGGTAATGTTCTGAGCGGGCTGTCTGTGCAGATTTCACGGCCCTTTTCTATTGGAGATACAATAAAAGTATGTTTAACATGTTTATGTTCTTTACTGCCCATGCCTTTTGTTTTATATTCCCCATAGTGCTTTTATATTTATCACATAAGTCATTCTAAGCAGCCCCCTCTCCCCCTCGTCTAAGTCTTGCAAGTTCAACAATTTTTATTTTTATAATTTTTCATGTTTTGGCTCCGAGCACCAACAAAAAATAGAAGTGAACTTTTTCTATATTGTTCTGCACTTTATAGTTTATACTGTAGTTTGACTATGAGTCTATGGCATGTTGGTCTCTGAAACTTGGGAATATCTCTATGATCGATGTTCTCTGATGATGGATCAGAGTATTTAGTTTTCATTTTGTTTATGTCTTCTGTGGATTCATGTGAGAAATTATTTACTCAAGCTTTCCTTTCTTGCTGTTTTATGTTTATTAACAGATACTTTATCGGTAGATAAAAATTATTATGGAGTACTAATTATCTGAGTGACTTTTGGTAAATATGTCCCTACGAAGTTATAGGGGGACTGGTTAAGCAGAGAATGACTTTCGGTGCTATTGTTCGATCAATGGTTACAATTGCACATAAGGTTGGTGGTATAGGTCTTCGTGTTACTTGCTTCTATAAGATTTGTTTTTAATAAGTAAATCAAAACTTGCTTCTATAAGATTATATTGTGAATCCCACTTTCTGACTGAAGGATCCTCTTAAGTGAGCGGTTGAGAGTTGCCCTATGTTATTTGATAGTCAACTCCTAAGCTGTTGTGAATAGATGAATGAGTTGAAGAAGGTTATAGGTGGGACCCATTTTGAATTTGGTAAGTACATTGCTTGCAAGGTTATATATACTTTATGGACTGTGGATCATCTACCTGTTGTTGATAGGAAATTGGAAACCGATCATATATCAATTGGTTGTTCATCATTATTAATGGGGATAGGGAACTGATGTTTGAAAAAAAACAGTACCCTAATTACGTTCTTGTTTGTAGAATCTTGGTTAATAGAGTGTGTTTATGGGGGAGCATGGTGGAAATGATGAGATGGATGATTATCAGCACCAGCAATGAGAGAAAGTTGAAAATAGCATTGATTGAATCCAAAACTGATGGCTCGCTAATATGCAATGAAATTAGCAACCAACAGGGCTACAGTTCGGTATAGGTGAAAAAGGATTCATGTAGCTTTCTAAAGTAATTGGAAGAAAGGCCAGTTGAGTTTAATTGAATTGCGTCTCTTTGAGCTAGTAACTCTATCCTTAAAATAAATTAATAATTCATTGATACCAATGCTTCATTGTTTATATCAGATTTTTATTTTTTTGGGGGTCCAATGGAGGGCCGAACCCCTTGCACGAAACTACTAAACTCCACTGCTTTTCATCTTGCCTCGGCCCATCATATCCCAATGTAGTTACTCCATCACAGTCTATGGTGGTTCAGAAAGAATTGTAGAAGTTCCCACTGTAGAAACCCATTCTTTCGCCAAAAACAAAATTCCGCAGCTTCATTTGCATCCCTGATAATCTGAACCAAATGGCATTGTCAATCTCTAGCCAGGAGATCACAAATGTTCGAAACCACGTTGAAATCAGATATTTGGGGTCCAAATTAAAGTTTCTTTGCTTGCATTATTTCTGATCGCTTTCCTGAGCTGACATTATTTTCTGTTTGCAGGCCGGATCTGTTGAAGGTCAAGTGGTGGAAATGGGACTTACAACCACATCATTGCTAAGTACAGAAAGGTTTCCTGTTATAGTTCCAAATTCGTTATTTTCTAGTCAGGTAGGCATGATTTCCTTCATCAATTTATTTTAGGTTGTATATTCTTCTGTTACCTGCAGTTCAAGTAATTTATCATCCATAAGCAACCAGTGGAAGTTTGGTCCTACTGGGCCTGAGCTTCTATTCTTAATTATGCTACAATAGTATATAATGGCCTAGAAGTTTCATTCTCAGTATGCAGTGTACAGTCATAACCTTGTTACCTGGTATATTTCATCTTCTTTTTTTTTTTCCCTCTGTGTTTGTCTTTTCTGGATAAAATACATACTTCTGAGTTAATCTGGTACAAATGAAACGGGAATGTACCAAACCCCTCTCATATACTCGTTTGCTCATATTGTTGAAAATCGCGCCTCACTTTTGTCTTCTGATGTTCTTACTTCTTACACGTCGGTGAATAGTGATTATCTAAATTCTTATACATTTTAACAAACTAAGCCTCTGGTCAATTCCTAACCACATTGGATAAAGGAATTTCCCAGCTCATGTGGTCATTGAATGTGTATCTTAATCTCCTGCTCTTTTAGTTATGGTGCTTTTGTTTTTCCTCTCTAAGAATCGACTTTATGGATTTGCTCTTTGTATGTGATATTTGTAGGTAATAGTGAACAAATCACGTGCTGGATGGCGTGCTATGGTCACTAAAATTCCTCTGCAAATCGGTGACTTCGACAAAATCCCACTGATATCAGATGAGATCAAAACAATGCTGGCCTCAAACTCAAACATTTTCTTGAAAAAAGAGCCTCCTTACTGTTACCTGTCCCGAGTAGAAAGATATTATGCAGAGCTGACCATTGGATGCAACCTAAATCAGATGGTATGTGTATTGTTTCCAAATTTTTAGATTTTAAGATATCTGGTTGAGTTTTTTTGTTCGAACTGTGTTCTTTAATTCTTGCTTTCTTATTCATGTTACTACTACTTTCTCTGATGGGGGAAATGCATCATGTTCTGGAATATTTGCTTGAGAGAATCCTGTCCTTGAACAAAATGAATGAAGCTTGAGTCCTTTTTCTTTCTGTCCTGGAAGGTGTTTTTTTTTGATAAGTAAGAGTAATTACAAAATAAATACCCGCCAAAACAGGTGGTGCAGCCTATATATACAATCAAAGATCACCTACACAAAAGCTATACAATAGTGAATCTATCTAAGAACTCCACAAAAGAACTGTCCACTCTTTGAGCTCCGTCTGTACACAACCTGATTGTTTCTACCATGCTTTCCTTCCATCTGTCTACATTCGATTCACTGTTTTCAAAAGCTCTGCAATTGCGTTCAGTCCATATGCCCCAGCAAACCGCTAAAGGAGCAACTTCCCAAACATCTTTCTTACTTTTCTTTTTCTTATAAAAGGACCATTCGCAGAACATTTCTTTCACTGTCCTGGGCATTACCCAGGCTATGTTGAACAATCTAAAGATGTAAGACCACAAGACCTTAGCCACAGAGCAGTGTAACAGCAAACGATTCAGTGTTTCTTCATCTTTCTTGCACATATAGCACCAATTTACATAAACCTTCTTTCTTTTTCTCAAATTATCTCCCGTCAAAAGAGCTTCTAACACTGCCTCCCATCCAAAAAAAAGGCCACCCTCCTAGGCGCCTTTGACTTCCAAATGATCTCCCACGGAAAATCACAGATATCTCTCTTCGATATGGCTTCATAGTAGGATTTCACTGTGAATTTTCTACATACTCTTCTCTCCCACAAGACCCTATCCTCCCTGTCAAGATCAACTTGTATACAGAATTTCGAAAAGCTATTCTATTTCTCCAAGCTCCCAGATGAGCACATGCCTCCTAAATAAAGGGTTCCAGCTGCTTTTATCTCCTGAAACTTGGACCATCGAACTAACCAGCCCCATCCACATCCTCGGCAAAGGAAAACAGGTTCGGAAATTTTCGACTCAATTCCCTACCCTCACACCACTTATCTTTCCAGAACCTAATCGAATTTCCTTTACCAACCTCAAAAGAAATGAATTTTCGTAAGTTCCTCCACCCTTTGCTAATCCCCTTCCACGCACTAGTCCCGTATAGGCTCGAAACTATCCTATGAAACCAATGATGCTCTCCTTCGCCATACTTATCCATCACAATTCTTCTCCATAAAGCGTTGGGCTCTACCATGAATTTCCATAACCATTTCCCCATCAGCGCCTCATTGAAAAATTTTAATCTCTTGATCCCCAATCCCCCCTCTTTTACACAAGAACAGACCATGTCCCAATTCACTAAATGATACTTCCTGTCCTCCCCACTCCCTTCCCACAAAAAAAAATCTCGTTCCAGCTTTTCTAGCCTTTTAGCAACTGTGGAAGGAATTGTAAAAATAGACATGAAGTATGTAGGAAGACTGGACAAAGTGCTCCTAATCAGAGTAAGTCCCACCACTTTTAGAAAGAAGTTGTCTCCTCCATCCCGCCAAACGTCTTTCAAATCTTTCGATGATTGAATTCCAAACTGCTGCATTTTTAAACTGCGCACCAAGAGGTAATCCCAAATACTTAGTCAGAAGACTCCCAGATTTACAGCCAAAGAAGGAAGCTAGCAGCTCTATGTCGTCCACCTTACCCACCGGGATGATTTCACATTTCAATATGGTGATCCTCAAACCTGAAACTGCCTGAAAGAACAGGAGAGTTAGACGAAGATACCCAAGTTGTTCCTTATTCACCTCGCAAAACACCAGAGTATCATCAGCAAACAGCAAATGAGACACCTCCATAGCTGAAACACTGTCTGATCTCGCCTTGAAACCTCGAATAAACCCCCCTGCAACTGCCTTCTCTAGAAGTCGACCCATCGCCTCCATAACCACTATAAACAGCAAAGGAGAAAGAGGGTCCCCCAGCCTCAAACCTCTCGAACTGGCGAAGAAACCAATAGGCTCCCCATTGACCAAAACTGAAAATCTAACCGTGGAAATGCAGTATCCAATCCAACGCCTCCACTTTGCCCCAAAACCCATCCTCTCTAACAGATAGATCAAGAACTCCCGGTTTACATCATCATAGGCCTTCTCAATATCTAATTTGAGAGTATACCTTTGATCCCGCTTCTTTCCCTCTCATCAACTATCTCATTGGCTATCGATGCCGCATCCAAGATTTGCCGACCTGCCACAAATGCGTACTGGGACTCTGACACCACTTTACCCACTACCTTCCTCAATCAAATGGCTAAGACTTTCGAGACAATCTTATACATGCCTCCAATCAAACTAATAGGTCTGAAATCTTCTAACTTGTCCGCTCCAGCCCTTTTCGGAATAAGAGAGAGATAAAGGTAGCATTTAAACTTTTCTCAAAGCCCTCGCTGGAATGAAAAGAGTGAAACACCTCCATAATATCCTTCTTAACCACATCCGAGCACTTCTGGAAGAAAGCCAATGTGAATCCATCAGGACCGGAGCTTTATCTCCTTGCAAATTTCGCACCGCTTCCCAGACTTCCTCCTCGGTAAAGACCCCTTCTAAAAAGATGTTATCCTCAAGACTAAGGGATTTTCGTCACTGTGCCATTCACCTTTAACAAATTTATCTGATTTCCCATCTTATGGACACTCGCCATCTGATGAAAGTACCTAGTGTTATTGTCTCCCTCCTTAAGCCAAAGGACCCGCGATATTTGTCTCCAACTGATTTCTTCACAAGTGAGAAGTCTTTTAATGTCCATCCTCAGTTCTTCCTTTCAAATTCTCCCCTCCCTATTCAGCGCTCCCCTGAACTCTCGATTTCATCCAACCGGCGAACCTCTTCGAGAGAATCTTTCAACCTATTGTCAATATTCCCAAAAATGTCCTATTGTCCTTATTCCACACTTTTAGATCCTCCTTTAACAACTTCAATTTCTTCATGATCTTGAAACACGGCTTCCCCTCAACATTGTAGGAACCCCAATCGCTCTTTGATCCAATCCAAGAAGCCCGGCTCCGACTACCACATATTCTCAAACCTAAAGGGAGTCTTCCCTTTGCAAATCTGACCACAACAGAGCAAAATAGGAACGTGATCAGATATCACCCTCGGCAGACAACTCTACAAAGGACCCCCAAATACCTCTGCCCAATCTGAGGAAACCAGGAACCTATCTATTCTGGAGCATTGTAAACTGTCCCCACCCATATACCAGGTGTATGCTCCCCCTGCTAAAGGCAAATCTTTTAGAGCCTCCTTGTTTATAAAATCATTGAACACTTCCATATCGTGAGAAATCAGCCTTGACCCCCATCGATCATTTGGAAAATGGACCACATTAAAGTCCCCCATACACCAAGGATACTGCCAAAGCTGCCTAGCTGACTTTTCTTCCCACAGCGAACTATGTGAAGTATCTGAACTCGGACCATAAACTCTCGAAAAAATCTAGATCGGTCCTCCCCCTCCATCTTAAACAAGTAAGACACCAAGTGCGAGCCAAACCTCACCCCCAATTTAGAAAGGAATCGTTTATCCCATAAAATTAACACTCCCCCTGCAGAACCCACAACCTCTAAATGCTCCCAATCTGCCCAATTGTTACCTCCCACGCTATTAACAACCTTCCTGTCCACCTTTTCCATTTTAGTTTCTTGGAAGAAAACAACATGAGGCTTCCATCGTCTTATTCAAGCCTTGATAATCTTCCGTTTATTCAAATCATTAAAGCCACGAACATTCCAGCTAAATCCATATTAAGACACATTTCTTTTTCTCCTCCCCTGTTCATTCACTCCCCCATCATCCTTCCAATTCAATTCACTCCCCCAAAGGGGTTCAGCTCTCTTAACCCCTTTGTTCTGCTATTTTTGGGTCCATTTCTTTTTGCTTTTCCCACCGAGTTTCTGTTCTTTTCTATCTCCATCAGCAGTTCCATAATTTTCTCCTCGAATCCATCGCAAGAAACTCCCAGAAACCTTCTGAGACTTTTAGCCCTTTTTTTCACCCAATCTGAAATATCAATACACCTCTCTGTGGATCTCCAATTCCTTTCCTACCGACTCTTCTGGTCTAATCATTCTCAAGGGGACACAATCAATAGGTTCTCCCCTGAATTTTCTCAGATTTAGCATAGGTAAATTCGCCAACTGCAACAATCGAAGCAATAACCTCCATTGGCTTCTTCAGTGCACTGGCGAGTTCTCTCCTTCTCCGAGAAACAACCCTCCTTCATTCCTAGGTCACTTACGCCCACACCAAAGTCTTCTCCTAAACTTCATCACCCACTACAGCTTCCGTATTTGTCTCTTCCATATTTTCGCTTTCCAGCCCAGGCTCGTCACCTGAAAAACCCTCGTCCCCTTCTCCCTCTGCCTTCTTCAAAGTATCAGCGCCTTCCTCTCCATCGATGTCGATAACTTCTCTGTTTACCGCATCGCTAAACTCAGACTGCAGCTTGTTTTGATTTTTGTTCTGGGTATCGGGCCTGATGTCCCCTCCCTATAACCCCTTTAGGTGGCATGACGAATTAGAGCCCAACTCTGAAGGATAGGGCCCAAATATTTTTCCTCCTACCACCTCCTGACTTGCCTCAACAACCCCTTTTTCTTTATTCTGAAAAAAACTTTCGGGCCACCCAAATGAATTTACCCCTTTTACGTTTCTCAAGCCCACCCTTGGGCCCAAGCTTCTCTTTTCCCTGACCACCAGTCCAAGAGCCCGCACCGGTTACTTTTGAACCCTGCCCCTGAGCGACCCCATTACTCTTGTACAATTTCGATTTGAAATTCAAATCTATGCCATCCCCACGTGCCTTCGCTGCTGTCTTTTTCGTACAGGTTCACAATTCTGCTTCTCCACCTGATTACTCCGCGTGTGAGACTCACTTGTTGTCTTCTCCACTTCAGTCGTAGCCCCTGCATGACCACCGATCTCCCTCGAAACACCTGGCCACTGGTTCTGGCAAAACGAGGCCGTCTCTGCCCAAATGGGGATTATATACCTCCAAACACCAACACTGATTTTCACGTTTGCTGGCATCTCCTCTAAATATCGAACAAGGATGCGTGCCCATTTAATGTTTCTTCGATTCTTCGTATCATCATCAACTAAAATGAAGCCACCACACTTCTGGCCAATCTCACGGAAGACGCTATTTGCCCACAGATGTAAAGGCAGCCCCAGCACCCGAATCCAAGCTTCAATACGTTTTCGATTGTCTCTATGACTACAGTCCACCGGATCCCATCTATCCAAGAACAGAGGAGCTTCGTTCACTGTCCAGCTCATCTCACTCAAGATGCGGTATGCTTCCTCCTTCGAAGGGAAGACAAAAAGAAAATACTTACCATTCATCTCATAAACTTGCACTCCTCCGGCTGTCTTCCACCTAGCATCCACCCAATTTTGAATCTCCCATTTTAATGGTACAGGGTAGTCTAGCAGCCCCACCCTCCCTACCAAACATCTCTCTAAAAACTTCAGGTTCCCACCACATGAATTCTCATCCACCCGAAAATCCTCTACAGACTTTAAGCTCTAAATCCGGCCATGGGGGTATTTCAGCCACCTCCTTGAAAGTTCTGGTGTCAACTTTCTCCTTAGACTCAGGTCCCTTTTCTTCTTTTCCCCCGAATTTTCTCTCTGGGTTCTTCGAGAGCACAAAACTCTTAATTTTACCTGCCACCATATCCCATCCTCCATTCAATGATACCGCCGGGATGCAAATCCTTTTTGCTTTCCCCTTGCCTTTGACTGAAATGCTGAAGGACCCATTGAAGTTCTCCTCTTTAGCAATCCTCACCTCTTGCCATTTTCCATTCCATTTCTTCCAGAAGACTCCCCTGAGCTTGGAAGCCTTGACCAACCAGTTGGCGACCCATAAAGCTTCACTTACGGAAAGAACCACCTCATGGAAATGGCCCTTGTACCTCTCTAAGAACTGAAAACCAATGTGATTATTATCCCCAATCTGTTGAACCTCAAATGCCTTTCTACCGGCTGAGAAGCAGCAAGCCATTCCTTGCTCTATCCGATAGGGTCACTTGTTGCAATGTTACATTAAATAAAGCTAAAGGTGTTATCTGACCAATTGCAAAAAGTTGAATGTTCTATTTAAAAATCCCAAAATGCTTCCTCACTGGAAACATACAAAGAAATTTTATTCATGCACCATAATTTCGTTTGATATGGTGATAATAGTAAGCTACCAAGATGGTATGAATCTAAAGTAAGTATTTGACATATCTGGTTTGAAGCAAGCTAGGTGTCTAATTTGGACACGCAGAAGAGGAAAAAGAGTCAAGTAAATAACAATTTTCTGGGAATAGAAAGATGGAAAAATTGATTTCAAAATCAAATAGAAAAAAGATCGACTAGCTAAATTATTTTGTGCATTTGGTCTGGACTTACCTTTGCTTATTCAAGTGAAGTGAAGATATTCTGGGCTGGGGGACAGAAAGCATCTTACTTCAAGTTCCATGAGCATGTTCGATATTCATTTTGTATTTCTTCCCAGATCATAGCCGGTGTCAAATGCATTGTTTGCTGGTGCTTCTGACCTCTGATTGATCTATGTTTTATTATTACAATCTAGTTAAGGAATTCTATTATCACCTCAATATTGAGCCTTGTCGAAGCATTTGTTGGCGTGATTGGTGATTAGCTGTAAACGACCTTGACCAGGACTCGGCTTTAAAGCTCGACCTATTGTGGGTCCTAGTTTACGTTCAAGGTATAAACAAGCCCAGCTCGGCATATCTCGATAAGAGCAACGAGCACAAAATATGTATGTTTTGTCCCCTATTTTATTTGATTTATTGTATATATTTGACTTGGGTTGTAGGAAAGCTTGAGCTCATACTTCAGACTTGTCCATAGCTCGTTTCACGAGTAAAGCTCAATCTAAAATAAAGAGCCGAGCTCAAACAGTCGAAAAGCCTAGCTCGGATCCTGTCGTTTACAGCTCCAAATTGTTGGGAAATCCCAAGTACCAATGTCTTCAACACAAATACCATCTTTGCGACAAATATTAGAAACTAGATTGTGTTCTTTTGTGTGAATTCTTATGTTGGTGCTTTGTTTGAATTGGAGAATGTTAGAGATTTGAAGTTAATTTTCGAGATTTATTCTAACCACTTCCTGTTTTCCTTTTTATTATACGATTCAATCTCCATGCCAGATGCTTATGGAAAAAATTATATACTCGTCTACATGTATTGTTCATCTGAGTTGTAGCATCGTACCATTGATCCAAGATTTTAGCATTTACTAATATATTTTTTCAGTAACAATACTTGTTATTGATGTTGAAAATTGCAGAGCAAAGACAAGTTACTGGGAGCAGAGCAAGATATTCTTCTGCAGTGTGTCCAGATAATCAAGAAGCACGGGGCTACATTGGGTAGCACGATGGATGATGTAACCAGTCAGTAATACGTTACGTTTGGATGTACAAAGAAATCTTTTGTTGAGTTGAGGCTTAGAGTAGTTTAGATAGATCTTGTGCTATGTTTACGCTTGGATTTTTTATGATATGAGCTCCAATGTATTGGATTTGCAGAATTGCAGGATCAGTTTCTTTCAGTGTTGGTAAACTACGTTTGCATCTCACTCCGTACCTTTTCAGTTGATATTCTTCTTAAGAGTATGTATTCCGATCCATCTGTGACTAGTGGGTGTGGATTGCATTGTGATTGATTTGAAAAGGGACGAGTTAATGGATGGAATTGGTTGGGATTTTTTTCTTCTTCTTAATTGATGAGAGAAGATGATGATGAAGAATATGGGTACAATGGGTATTTCACGTAGTTTTTGGCTAAAGCTAAAATCTGTCAAAAATGGGTTAAATTGCAACATAACTCAATTACAACAACCATTGCCAAATTTTTAAAGTTCAAGTGGTCATATTGCAAGCTTTTATTAACTATAGTAACTCAAATAAGTCTACTTTATGTTATTTTTTTAAATATCTCTCAATTTATCATTAACAATATTAACTTTTCTATTCACAAAAAATAAGAATACAGTGGACAAATTAAATTGAATAAACATTCCCGGGGGGGGGGGTTAATAGGAAATATCATCTTTTATAAAAGAGGAAAAGGAAAAAAAGAATGAAGAAAATTCTAAAATAGAAAGTGAAGTGAAACAATTATTTTGGAATTTGGATCACATGAAAAAAAATGAATAAGATACACTTACTTTTTTGAGGATGGGAAAGAGAGTACCATTAGGGTTGTACATCATAACCGAATCAAATCAAACCAAACCAAAACAATCAGACTGGTTCGGTTATTATGTTTGATATTGAATCGTACTAAACCAAACCAAACCAACCAACAAACACACACACACACACATATATATATACAAATCAAATCTATATTGTTAGATGAGTTTTATTTCTTCCATTGTTTATGTTTATTTGAGAATTCGTCAGGAATGAGTATTTTTTTAAAACGGACCGGGTCAAAGAACCGGCCCGTCCAATGAGAATTGGACCGAACCAATTACTTGGTTTGGTCTTAGTCCTGAATTTTTGTAGAGCCAAATAATTGGTCTGGTCTTTATTTTTACTTACAAATTACAAACCTTAGTTGTAAAATATAAATAATTAGTTTGTAAATTTGTACTGCTATTTTTTTTGCTCCGTTGTACGCCGTCCCCTCAACCACAAAGTTCATGACTTCCTTCAACATCAGTTCCAAGTTCCATTTCTAGCTAGCAGCATTCATACATTTTAGTTACTATTAGTTTATTTTGTTCTCTGTTCTACTTTTTAACTTTTAATCTTTTGGTTTTTTTTTAACTCTGGATCGTTATGCTATGAGCCTAAATTTCAATAATTTTAATTGTTGAATATACTATTATTGAATGTATTTTAATTTTTTTATGAAGTTTAAGATTTTATTAATTCTTTGTGTGAAACAGTTAAAAACTATAGTATTGGTCTGGTTCTGGTTATCGTATATCTTCGATTGGTTTTGGACCGAACCAAAGTGTTGGTTCCCATACATATTTAGTTGGTTCTGGTTCTAAATTCTTTGAGAACCGGACTATTAGTCTGGTTCCGATTTTATTTTTTATAAAAAAAATTGGACGAAACAAGACCAAGTTCACCCATATAATTTGCATTGCTTTATTTATGACAATTTACTTTTAATATGTTATTTTCTAATGTTTTGAAGTTAATTCTAAACTAAAATTTATTTTATTGTTATTGTTAATGTTTATTAATTTAATTACTTAATTATTTGTTTATAAATAAACAAAAAAATTAAATTAAATTAAATTGAGCCTTGAAATTTTAGAAGGAATAAGGAGTGGTTGAGTTGGTTTTTGATTTGGCCTAAACAAGTAGTGCGGTAAGTAGCACTATAGAGTATAGATAGCTTGAGCCGCAAATTGAATGAAGAATGATTTTATAATGTTAGATGCTTTGCTAATGGGACTATATACTATATAGTATATAGCTATCGAAAGTGGTTGTGGAAGTGGAAGTGAGGTCCACTGTGTGAGAATAGAAAGTTGTGATAGACTCCATTCTAGTCACGGCTCAGCTTAATAGGTTTATGGATTTGACACGCACACACATACATGTATGTTGGCATAATTTAATTAATGAGTGGGAGTTAGATTAGATACGGATATCTTTCCCTCTTTCCTCTACGCATGCATTCTCATTTTTCCAAAATTCCATTTATGATTTAGATCCATACCACAAATACAAATAGCTTCTTTCTTTCTTTTTTTTTCATCCGTTCCTAAATTATTCTCATATTTTATTTTTCTATTATAAAATTTTCATTTGAAATATACTTGATTTACCTCAAAAAATAAAACATGATTATAACTCAAGGACAAAGGATACATTTTGTAATTTAAAATTTTGACTAACTAAATTCTAAATTACAACAGTTGATTTAACTCAACTTTTTAATAAAGGTAAAAACTTAAAAAATACGATTTTACGGGTATTAACTATACAATACAACTCAGTCAATTGATTGAAGCTATTCGTCGGTTTGGATCGATCACGGTCGTAGATCGGTTCTAAATCGATTCCCTTTCAAACAATTTTGAGTCAAGTTCGAATAGCGTCTCTTAACTAACACTTGAAGTAATTTACGTACCCCTTCACTTATATAGTTAATATATACTGACATCGTGCCTATAACAGAAATACAAAGTTCTAATACACTAGTTTTATATAAAACGAAACTCTTTGACACAACTAACCTCGTAAAACGATCTTACTGGACTTACTCTTAATAAAATTGGCTTTTGCTGGAGTTCTTAAACTGCAATTGGTCCTATACCCAAAAAGGGGAAACTCTCCCTCGAGAGTCCCCACACCCCAACCCATGAAGGCGGAAGGAAGAATTAAGAAAGGGGAGAGTTTAGTAAGTGGGGCAGGGTTAATCAAACGCCCGTGAAGTGGGTCGGCAATGGGGCGGTCCAAAAGAGTGCTCACGAGAAGATTAAAACGTGGGGAACCATCAGAAGATTTGGGACCCACCTCAACTAATTTCCAACTGAAACTACCGTAGCCCGAAAGTGAGGCCCCCATTCCCATTCCCATCCCCACGCCACGCCACTCCACTCCACACCAAAATCACCTCACAGACACACAGTCCAACTCGTCTTCTTTCAAAATTTTCTACCAATTTTAATTATCATTATGTTCAAGGAACTCACACATTTGAGGCAAACTTACTAAATTTAAACTCTTAGAATTTATGTTTAGAATACATGTATGTGGACTCCAACTCTTCAAGCTTTCCAAACAATTACTCCATTCGTTCCTAAAACATTCATCTTTCTAAAAAAAATATCCACTACACTGCACACAATCCTATATATACATACATACATACTGACATACTCTTTCATGATTCACCTACTATTTTCAGTTCATGCACACATGTATGTGTAATGTGTTGAAAGAAACAAAAGTCCTATGTATGGAAATTTACCTGAATAACTGAATTCTGTGGAGAGAATAAAGGGACATGATAAAATTAAGAAAAATAACAAAACAAAACAAAAAACATTAATTGTCAAGTGATCAATCCCACTCCCACTCCCACATATATTTTGTAATATTAGACTTCACGAGTGAAGAGGATCTAAAACTTTAATAAAAAGTGCATGCTATTGCTATTGGACAATTACTATTTTATTATTATTTTATGTTATCTCTGTTCCGGATAAAAGGTCCCGATTTGAAAGTCAAATTTTCGAAGAAAATAACATTTTTAGTAGTCCATTAATAATAAAATGACATTTTTATGTCTTAATTTTTA
The DNA here is from genome assembly GCA_013146195.2 of Codonopsis lanceolata. Classification (NCBI taxonomy): domain Eukaryota; kingdom Viridiplantae; phylum Streptophyta; class Magnoliopsida; order Asterales; family Campanulaceae; genus Codonopsis; species Codonopsis lanceolata. Next base: position 21,115,889 of record CM028383.1, read on the forward strand.
AAAATTGACTCTTAAATGATATATCCTAAAATAAAATAGTTGACTTTTTGACTATGATGTGTGCTGTGTGTGTTTATTTTTTTGGCAATGCTAAGGTCACTCTTATTTTGCATTAAAATATGGATACTTTATGATATGACATACTCTCATTGATTGGATATTTTGTGGTTCTCACAATTCCAACCAATGAGAGTGTGCTGCGTCATATAATATGCATATTCTGGTACAAAATGATAATGACCCTAGCATTACCCTTATTTTTTTTGGTAGTGGTGTGTTAATGAACTTAATAAATTGGTGCTATAAATAATCACCATTTATGCCTTTTAATTTCACCACCAAGCAAATTCCATAGTACATTCTCAAACAATGAAGCATTTGTACAGAAGAAGCTCTCTACAACAACTTCAAGTAAGAATGAAGATATTCATTTTCTTGCATTTTCCCCCCTCCATTTTATCTTTTACTCGACAAACATAGCTAGTTTTAGATGTTCAGTTTTCTTCTCATCTTAGTTCTTAATAATCTCTCTTGTCATTCCCTCAATGCCCTCACAATTGTATACAATTACACACTAGCAAACTTCTTTTTCATATTGTTGGTTTCTTAAATCTTCTCACTTTTTTTCATTTAATTTTATTTTTTTGTGAAGAAAAGGGGTAAATGTCACTCAAACAAACTTGTTTTATACCACAGTAGTACATTCTTAAAAGGGTTGATAAGTTTTAATTTTAATTTTTGTTGGGTTTGATTTGGTGTTGCAGGTGAGAGAGATTATAATATGGGTTTTTGTGATGGCGGTTGGAATGGTAAATATAGGAGGAGTTGAGGGCAGAAAGGGAAAGATATTATCAGAGTCTTCATATGAATTTGAGTACTCAGCAATAAGCTGCAGAGGGCATAGTGCATCTATAACAGATTATGGAGGAGTTGGGGATGGGAAAACATTGAACACAGGGGCATTTCAGGAAGCAATAAATCAGCTGAGCCAGTATGGTTCAAATGGTGGAGCTCAGTTGATTGTTCCTGCTGGTCAATGGCTCACTGGCAGCTTTAATCTCACTAGCCACTTCACTCTCTATCTTCAAAAAGATGCTGTTCTTCTTGCTTCCCAGGTTTTGGAACTCTTCTCTCTTTCTTTTCCAGCGCACACACACACACTTAAGAATGGAGTTAGCATAATTGCTACGGTTCCAGGTTCGAATCCGAGGCCCTTCACTTACAGAAATTAATCGACCATATGAGAGAAGTCTTGAGTGTGGTAATATATATACGCCCTTTTCAAATAATCGTTTTCTTTTACCTATACACCGTTTAAGAAAAATTAATCGATTTTATTATAATTATTGGTGTAATGTGTAGTTTTAAAATCTTTTTAATTAATTTTTTAAATGATGTGACATTTTATGCATATTGTTAACATAACTTTTAATTTATAGTGTAAAATGTCAAATAAGATTTTTGAGTGTTCATTGATGCATTACTCTTCTTTAATGGTGGTCATAATTAAAGTAATTAGAAAAAATAAGAATAAAGTGTTAAAAGTGATTTCCTTATAATGAAAGTTTTGAAAAAAAAAAAAATTATCTTGGAACGGACAAACAAAAAACAAAAAGAGGACAATTATTTAGAAATGGATGAGTACTTCCTTCATTCCTGAATTATTCTCCTATTTTTTCTCTAATGAAAATTTGATATATATATATATATGGTGACCCCTAAACGTAAACCAAAATCCCTAAACATAACACCATTTAATGCATAAAATGACCTAAATACCCTTTTAACATTTAATAGATATTCACTTTTGGTACACACTAGCGGATGTTTTATAAAATATCCGCTAGTTTGTAGCGGTTGTTTTGTCCGAAATTGAAAAAAATGCAAATCAACGGGTTTTTATTCGTAATTGAAAGGAAAAAATAAACCAAATCAAAATCAATCTAATTCACATGCGATATCATGCGAATTAACAATGGAAATCGAATCAACAATAGCACGTAATCAAAATTACGTGAAGGGGGAGGGAGGGAGGGAGGGGGGGTAGTATAGTTTAAATGTGAAGAGGGGTAGTGAAGTAATTTTACCTTTTAAATGGTGTTACGTTTAGGGATTTTAGTGTTACGTTTAGGTGTTATATATATATATATATAGATTTTAAGAAAATCATAACTCACGTAATTTGTAATATGAGTTAAAGCGGATTACTATTGAAGAGTGATTTATAGAAGATTGGTCTAAATATTATTTAATTCACCTATGTTTTTGCAATGATATTTGCTCTGTTTAGGCAGAATTTTTTTCCTTTCCTTTCTGGTAAATGAAATCGTACAAATATGGAATCCCGGTCAGTACCATGGGAGGGTACTATGAGTCTATGATGCTACTACACACATTTACTCAAGTATTGATGGAGGGACTGAAAATTTGATCACAGTTTGCCTAATAACATTGTTGATTTTCTTCAGGATATAAATGAATGGCCGGTGATCGAGCCCTTGCCATCATATGGCCACGGTAGAGACACCGCTGGTGGAAGGTACATCAGTCTCATATTTGGCACAAATCTCACGGATGTTGTCCTTACAGGTAAATTTTAACGTCCAAACTAAAAACTTTTGGCAACTGAACTAGTAGTAGTGCATTATTGTTTCATGGCCCGGTCTGTTGGTTTTAGGTGACAATGGCACCATCGATGGCCAAGGTCTACTCTGGTGGCAAAAATTTCACGGGAAAAAGTTGAAATACACCCGTCCATATCTCGTTGAAATTATGCACTCCGATAACATACAGATATCTAATCTAACGTTTTTGAACTCTCCGTCGTGGAACATCCATCCTGTTTACAGCAGGTATCTATTTTCTCGATTATTTCCCTGAGAAAAGAAAATTCATCAACAAGCTCATTTTGCTAAAAACAAATCTACGTTCGCAGCAACATTGTTATGAAAGGCATTACTATCATTGCTCCGATCAATCCCCCAATACCGACGGGATTAACCCAGGTTTGTGATTTTGCTATCCATCAAAATATCTGCATCTGCCGTTGCTGACAAGATTATGACAGTTGTGGCTATTTTTATTTTTGGGCACAGATTCTTGTACAAATACAAGAATAGAGGATACCTACATTATCTCTGGAGATGATTGTATAGCAGTTAAAAGTGGTTGGGATGAATATGGTATATCATATGGTATGCCAACAAAACAGTTGATCATCCGGCGGCTCACTTGCATTTCCCCGTACAGTGCAGCGATTGCATTGGGAAGCGAGATGTCCGGTGGGATAGAAGACGTCAGAGCTGAGGATATTGTCGCCATCAATACCGAATCAGGTGTCAGGATCAAGACTGCCATCGGTCGTGGTGGCTATGTGAAAGATGTCTATGTAAAAGGCATGTCTTTGCATACCATGAAATGGGTATTTTGGATGACTGGAAATTACGGGTCCCATGCCGATACTCACTACGATCCCAATGCATTACCAGTGATCCAAGGGATCAATTACCGGAACGTGGTGGCAGAAAATGTAACAATGGCGGCAAGACTGGAGGGGATCTCCGGTGATGCTTTCACGGGGATTTGTATGTCAAATGTGACCATAGGGATGAGGGTTAAGGCAAAGAAGGTGCCATGGACTTGTGCTGATATTGAGGGGGTCACTAGTGGTGTGGTGCCTCAACCTTGTGACTTGTTACCTGATCAGGGCCCTGAGAAAGTTGGGTCAATGTGTGATTTTCCTTCAGATAGACTTGCCATTGATGAAGTTGAGTTTCAAAAGTGTTCTTACACGATGAACTATGTGTAAGCTCTATCAAATGTATGTATATCTACAAACTGCATTTAGATAAATCTAAATTATGAGCACTTTATAATTTGCCTTTTTCCTTCTTTATGAGATAATACAAAATTTAAGTGGTAGTGCAATATGGATCAATTCCAAGGAGATGTTTGGCTTGGTATCGACTACTTGGGTATTAGAAACTCAGGAACACCTATGAAAAACCTACTCCTTATCGTGGATTCTAGATACCCACTATTAGTGAAAAATTCATACTATGTTTTTTTTTTTTTAAATGTTGGAGGAGACATTGACCGTACCTAACCCATAAGATTATTGTTTAGAGTAAGACGGTCTTACGGATCTTAATTCGTAAGACGGATTCTCACGCTCTCATATCTTAACTCACCAATGTAAGATGAGTCGAATAAGGAGATTCGTCTTATAAAAAATATCCGTAAGACCGTTCTACCTAAATTTTTGTCTATTATTTATGCCTCAAAAGGTGAATACTGACTTTCAGCGAAAACAATGGTGCTTAATATTATTATAGTGTAGAAAAATGATGCCTTTTGTAAGGGTTAAATATTGGACCTCTCTGGTAATAAAATAAAAATTCAACATGTATGAATTGATGTCCTCGTTTGTTATAACAAATTGATATCCTCGTCTAGTTAGCTGTTCACTTAGATCCCAAACACAAGTATAAACAATATGGTCATCAAAAGTACATTTACAGTTCAAGATGCCTGCTTGCCAAAACATACCCTAAAGGTACATGTTGCAAAAAATGTTGGGCCTTCCGAATGCTTGGGAGGATATGTGGGTTTGTGTGTATGGATTGTCTTTGCTAAAAACATGTCAACAACACAGGAACATCTTAGTAGCAATGCAACAAAAACCTCGCGAAACCACTCTAGCGTGGGAGTAAGAAATAACACAAAAAACACCTTAGTAGCAAATGCAAGGCACAACCTTGCAAAATCACTTAGGCGCGTGAGAGTAAAAATCGTGTGTTTAAAAGATAATTTGACCGAGCTTCTAGACTTAAGAAAGTGTCTACCTAGTTTAGGGTTCATTGAGGGGTATATATCATGGTGATAGAATCCCTCTAGGATTGGGATCCATGTTGCCTATTAGGGTTAGGAGTAAATCCCTAAATTGTAGACGTAATAGGCAGGCAATTAACCGCGTGATTTCCAGAGCAGATAAGGAAGCAACTCCTTTCGGATTAGAAAACCTTTGACCTATCTTGTCACGGCTCTAGTGGTCGTCGGTTGGAAGCTTATCCGGCTGGGCATGGCCCTACCCAAGTAATGCACTTTTGCCCGTGGTGACGTAAATATTCCCCGGGGCATGGCCCCCTAGTCGGAGAGGCAAAACCTTGGACCGGCCAGGTTTGGACGGTGAGATATTACGATCCTTGCTCAGACATTCTTCCTTTTACATGGAACCCTTGTTCATGAGCTCGTTACTGGCACATGATGCTTGCACATGCTTTCCTTGTGACTTATTTTGGGCCGGGCACATCATATACTCAAATATTCATACCCACCAGCATTAGGTGCAAGAAAGCAATAAAATAGGGTCTGAGGACTCTTAAAAGAGTAGCTAAACAAAAACACACACGGCCGAGGCTTGAAACCGCTACAAGTCTACAACAGCCAGAAATAGCTAGTAGCCGCGCTCTCCACAACTAATTGAATATTACAAGAAAACAGAGAACTTTCCATCATTCATATATACTCAAAATGAAACAACATACTACAGAAAAAGGAATTTGCATAATTGATGTTCTGCAGAAAGCAAACCCAAACAGGCACCTTTGTTGTACACTAATTCAATATTACAAGGAAAGCGAAATGGTTAGCAAAAGTTGAATAACCTCTAATAAATTCTTTCTTGTAAACCCCAATAAATCCTTTGGAATTATTATCTCCGCTTTTTCCCTCGCAAGGATCATTATGGGTTTATTACGGTATACTAAGATTGTCGTGTCACAAAATCTAATTGTACAACATTGCTGCAAACGTTTTACCCACTTCAATGACTCTTACCCACTTCAATGACTCGGGTCTGGATTGAATTTTACAGACTCCCTCCAAATGAGCTCTTTGATGTGCTCTTCAGTGCAAGATGGCTGCTCAAAGTCAAAACTGAATGGCCTAGAGCAAACAGGCTCTTCATTGATGTCATGAAGAGGTGCCAAGTATGGGTGGCAGAGTGCCTCATCCACTGTAATCAACCCATAAGTAAGTAATCATCAAAGACTACATGAGCAGATACTTGAACACACGCGCGCATACATTGCAGGAATTGCTAAAGAAGTAATGAAAAACAACTCTGAAAAATTAACTGCTCCTTTGGTGCGCTAGAGTGCGCTTTCCACGCCATGTCATTTTAACTGCCATGGAATGAAATTTACACTAAAATAGGATGGAATAGAATGCCCATTCTTGCCGTGGCAAAGGAGCACTAACAATATTCACAAGTCAAAACAGCTGTTAAATATTCATCAAATATTCGTAAACATCGAGTTATAAGGAATATCTATTAGTCTTGTACAATCTACATAAAGAGGAAGACACGCAATTCAGACATAATTACTTAATACTCCTACGGTGCTGATCACAGAGTGTATGTTCGATGGTCAAATATTTCAGATTTGAAAAGGTTTTCCTACTTTTAATGTTAATGGGACAATGGTAAAGCAGAAGAGTCAAAAAGTTGCTCCATATTCACTTAACTTATCAAACAGGACCCTTTAGATTATATATATCCTAAAATAGAAAGTCGTTCATTGGAGAGTCACTTGTCAATTGCAGCATTTCTAGATTTCAGAGCATTCCTCATAAAACTCTTATTCCAATCAAACACATATGGAAATTAACTAAATTAACTTTATACCTGTAATACGCCTGTTTGGGTCAAAGATGAGCATTTTTTCCAATAAATCTAAAGCTCCAGGAGAGGTGTTGGGGAATCTAGCAGAAAAGTGTTGTCTTGGATACTGCGGAAGCTGCCTAACATATCTTCGGGCATTATCACTTCTAAGAAATCCCAGACTGGCATCATCAGGTGAACCTATGAGCTTTTGAGATTCAAAAAAAGGAACAGCAAAAAATGTCAAGCCCATTAATTTCTAAGGCCAAAATAAAAATAATAATAAAAAGGTAGCACTTCTGATATGCTTCATTTCTCACTTTTTTGTAAAAGATGATGGAAATCTCATCATAAAAGGGGACGGACAAAATATAGCAGAAAAGAAGGATTAACATTTAAAAAAAAAAAAAGAGGATCAGTAGTGATTCCCCACTTACCCTAGTGACTCGAACCCACGACCTATTAGGTATGGGTGAAGCGTCTTACCACTACGCTGCGCTTCGTTGTCAAAGAAGGATGAACATGACAACTGGTAAAGTAGAAAAGTCATTGTATCCTAGCACACTCATTGCACAATTTATTCATCTTTGTAACATGGAAAAGCAGCACAAAAATGCAGTGTCAATCACTACCTCTGTGATAAGTCTAAGTTGATGAACATAATCTCTGCCAGGGAACAGAGGTTGTCGTGTCATGATTTCACCAAGTATGCAACCCACGGACCATATATCAATCGCTGCAGTGTACTCTGAACAATTGAGGAGCAATTCGGGTGCTCGGTACCAACGAGTAACAACATACTCAGTCATGAAATCTGTTTCAGATGTAGTCCTTGCAAGCCCAAAGTCTCCAATCTTTAAATCGCAATTCGAATTCAGAAGTAAATTGCTTGGTTTCAAATCACGATGCAAGACATGTGCAGAATGAACATACTTGAGTCCTCGTAAGATTTGGTATAGAAAATACTGCACAAACAAAAACTGAAGAATCAAGCACATATAAAAGCATCAATCCAGCACAAGGACTAAACTTGTCCATGGATTGAGCTAATCATCACTAGTGTAGATCCAAAGAGAAAAAGTACAGAAAATATTCACTGCAATTCCTTTAGTAAGAAAAAAAGTGAAAATAACTACAGCATATAGAAATCAATGCAAGTTACTGCCAAAAGGCACCTTCGAATCAATGCATACTACTGCCAACAACATATCCCTATCCCCTAAGAAAGGCGAAAGAAGAAGGAAAATAACAGAAAAGCAAGGTACCTCAGACTTAGAGATGAACAATTATACCAGGACATAAATCACCAATAAGATTACTATTCATCATCTTACTGATCATAATAACATAAACAAATGAATGATGCATCTCTGCCGTTCAAAATCTAATTCCTTTTCTTTTCGTAATTGATGAACATGCTAATGACTTCAATATCTCTGTTAGTATTAAGACATCAGAACTGGGACAATCCTGCTACCAGGCCATCTATATGTATCAGAAAGCCGTAAAGGCAACCATGACAATGTAGTTCAAACACATATACACAAATATAGCAACCATCTTCAGTGGCAGTGGCTTCAATTTGAAACAACCACCCGCTTACACTGCAATCACATACTTAACAGTAATCTTCATGGGGTAAGAGTGAAAGAGGAACATGAAGGTGCGAAGTGGCAAAATTGGAAAAGTTGACAAGGGAAACAACATGGCAATAACACTTCTACTGATTTTGATTTTTTAAGACCCTTGCATCCCACCCACTCTACTATTCACATAAATGTCACATATGCTACGAAAAAGGTTGGAAACAAACCCGACAGTGATCATCAGCTAGAGTCTGGTTAGAGCGAATTATCTGATGAAGATCAGTGTCCATTAATTCATAAACAATGTAGACATCATTGAAATTTTCCTTTTGTGGAGGCCGTATGATGTCTTTAATTGCAATAACCTGAAATGGTCAAATAACATGCAGTGAGCTTCTGGTTGCATAAGACAAAAAGCTAATCATTTTAATATTCGGAATAAATAAACAAAATCAAGTCAAAAGCAGGAACAAGGTTATAAGGAAAGTCTTCATATAAATTCAATGAATATAAACAACCACAATAGCTAATGTCTGAAATACTTGTCAGATAACTTCTAGTCATATCTAGGAGAGGATTCTGAAATCACAAGTCATCGATCTGATGCACTATACCAATCAACTAATTAATGTATATCCTAAAGATAATCCCTGCACTAGTGCAATTTATAACTTTAGCCTGCTCCCTTTAAAACTCATCCTGTTAGGGCATTGCACTTTCTTTGCCGAACTTTTAATACTCCTGGCCATTTCCCGTCAAAATGGGACCAGTGGGTGACCATGGTCCATCACCATCATATGACTAGGTATAATGGTCAACAAGCAATGGTAGCACACAGGTTGTAACTTTTATATAATACAGAGAACTGAAATGGTATTAAGAGATCATTGAAAGAGTTTATTTTTAGAAAACATCAACTGCCCTAAAATACATCCTACTTTTCATCCAGAAATTATTCATTGATATATATAGTCATGCTTTAGACACTTATTATGGTGACTGGTGAGTGCAATAATTCACCATCTATAGTTCTTGTAAATTGTACTCCATATTATAATTGGTGATCAATCATTGGCATGCTGAAAGCAGTGCCACACAAGTTACACAACAATCATAATGACCATTAATATGTGGTCCTCCATCATGCATGAGGTCTCATCCAAATAAACTGCCAATCCTTACTTCGGAGCATGCATTCTGATAAGACTATGTGCTCTGTGAGCACAACTCTTCAATGTGTACTAACATTCTTCACAAGACAATATAACATAAGATTCAGTGGTTTGAAAAGTATCATACAAGATAAGCTCATTAAGTACTTTACGTTTAACATAAATAATAATTATACAGCTGGGTTAAAATCTAGATACCAACATTTTTCACAGGCATAAAGACGTTTTGCTGATAGCAAATAGTGCAGCTCTAGCTTGAGCATCGCATAAACACATGGAAGGGGATTTTTGGAACACAGCGGAAATCCCTTATGACAGACCCAACATAAAGAGATGGCTAAATGTGAAATAATATAAAGATAGGAAGAGAGAACAATAACATAGGACTAGGATATATAGCATCGTGGAATCAAGATGAGGGTCATAAAAGTACGAAACTTACATTTTCATGATCCATGTGGCGTAGAAGCTTAATTTCTCTGAGTGTCCTTTTGGCATCTATTCTGTTGTCAAATGCATTACCAATCTTCTTTATGGCAACTTCCTCGCGGGTCTCGGCATTCATAGCAGCACTGATGCAAATTAAAAAAAGAAAACTCATCTTTTGCTTCAATTCTCTATTAAATAAAGGAAATCATTCATAGGACAGCAAAGAGATTTTAAGCAGGATTGTGCAACTAGTGGAACTTTGGAGTTTGGACACATTTTACTTGCACATTGCATGACTTACAGAAGCTTTAGATATTCCCTGTATCACGACTCGTGGGGAAAATGTGGAGCTTGCTCGCCAATCCATTATGGTATAGAGCATATATATGTTAAGCCTTACTACACCAAGATAAACTTGCAAATCACGTTTTAGTCGACCAAAAAGAAAGTACAAGCAGATGATTACAGCCCTATTCCATTTTTCAACAGAGTAGAGGTGAGCACAAAATTATGATCAACTACCCTACAACCATGTCTGCAAAGCTGAAAAGGATAGATTTGCTGATGGCACACATTTGGGCGCTTGTCAGAAGTTCTGTGATCGACTGATTAAAGCTTAGGATTTGAAGATTTATATAATATAGAGAGAGAGTTTTCGTTAAGCAGTAAAAAGGCACAAATTAAATGTAATCATCTCACAAGTTAGACTTGAAAGAAATTAATTAGCAACTTCGACTCAATTAAATCTACAGTAAATAAAGCATTCACTTGTAAAATAATCCTACAAACAAATTCTCCCCAATCTCTTCTTAGTCTACGCAATCCATCCATTTCAAATCTATGCATTCATCCAAACACAGCTGTCCAGTCTACGAGATCAAGCTTCCACTTCCAGAACAGCTATGATGCAGCCTGGACTTTCGAGTTTCAACGATTGCTAACCAGAACGAGAATCAAACTTACAACGAAAACAGCAACAAATGATCTTCAAATTCTACTCTACTTACTTAATCGACAATAATTTCGGATTTCAACAAACTATAGGTAAATACATAAGCATGAAAAAACAGATAATAAATCTGCTTACCAAACAATACCGTAAGCGCCACGACCGACGGGGCGAATGGGAGGAACGTACTTTCTAGAAACTTCAAAGAGGTTACCGTACACATTGTACTGAACGTAACGGCCTCCGTGAGTCGGAATACCTCTAATGTTACTGTCTCCAGTACCGGAACTCGACTCCATCTCTTTCCTTCTCTGACTAAAATCTAGAAATTTGTCGCTAAATTTAGGGAGAGAGATTGGGGGAGGCACAGGTTTTTGACATTTACTCAAAATAAGTGTGTGTTGTGTGTGATGACTTTGAGGAGAGAGAAATTTTTATGTGATAAGTTAGCTTTTGAACTGGAAATGATATGATTACCCGTGAAGAGATGGCGGAAGAAATTACCTTTTCGGGTTCGGATGTATGTGTATGGTGTGTATTTCATAGATGGACTTTTCTAGACCACCCTCACACTTATTCTTAATTTCTTTTTATTTATTTATTTATTTTGGTTCAAATGAGTATGATAGAATAGAACACATCCCCTGCCTATAAGTTAGTTACGGGTAAAAATTTGTCAACGTTGAACTAACAGATATTTTCTTTGTAAGATGAAAAATCCTTATTCGATATATCATATATTGATAAATTAAATTATAAGAAAATTATCTTATAAATTAAGATGTATAAAATGATTTTAAACGAGACATACTCTAAGTTATGATATACTTCCTCCGTCCCTAAATTATCGTCCACCTTTCTTTTTTCGTTCGTTTCAAAATAATTGTCCACTTTGAAACTTACTTTTTTAGAACATCACTTTTACCACTTTATCTTTATTTTTTCACTCTACTTTAATTATGGATCACATATACATGGACATTAAAGGAAACTACACATTAAACCAATATAAATAATCAAATCAATTACTTTTTCTTAAACTGTGCGTTGGGTCAATTATGACGATTATTTAGGGATGGATGGAATATAATTTAACTTATAGTATGGTTTACTTTTGACTATGTAATTATATATGAATTATTGTATGTCACTTGCATCAAGACACGAGAGATGTTTAACTTATAGTAACTTTTGACTATGTAACTTTTGATTATTGTATGTTTTACTTTTGACTATGTAACTTATAGTATGGTTTCTCTTCTTATGGCCTACTATCTTTTCATCCTTAAAATATTATTTTTATTATTTTATTTTTATTTTTTTATCTTATTTTAATCATGGACTATATATACATGAGTTTTGAAATAAATTACATATTAAATCAATATAAATAATCAAATCAATTATTTTTTTAGTTCATACATCAAATCAACTAAAATGATTATTTAGGGACGGAGAGAATATTAATAACGCCTAATGTTGTGTGGCCACTTAAAGGGTAGCGAATCCAAAACGAGCTGGAAGCTAGGGGTGTAAATCGAAATCACGGAATCGAACCAAATCAGCTGGTTTGGTTCGGTTTTGGTCAAAGACGGTTCGGTTTTGGTTTCAAAAATTGAAAAACCACGCGGTTCGGTTCGGTTCGCAGTTTTTTGTATCGAACCAAACTAAACCGAACCAAATCAAACCACCCTATATATTTTTATTTATTTATTAGATAATATATATTATATTACATTTATTAACTATTTTGAACCTTTGATTTATTCATAATATATATATATATATAGACGGATATTAAACCAAACAAAATCTTGATTATTGGAGAACTATTATTTCTTCTATTGTTTGTCTTTATTTTAGAATTTGTATTGTTTTATTTATGATAATTTGTTGTTAGTAGGTTATTTCCTAATTTTGATGTTAATTTCAAATTAAAATCTTATTTTTATTGTTATTTTTAATGTTGGTTAATTTCATTAAAAATAATTTATATAAACCACAAAACCGAACCAAACCAAACCAAACCGAGTGGTTCGGTTTGGTTCGGTTCCAAGTCTTACTCAGTTCGGTTCGATTTGAGATTTTTGGAACCACTAGGAGGCATTTTGGTTTGTGATTTTGGCATAAACTAAACCAAATCGAACCACTTACACCCCTACTGGAAGCTATTCTAGCACAAAAGCCAAAACATAAAATTAAAATTAATCAATCACATCAATTTTCACCTCATTTTGTACGGTGATTTTCGTACTCTAAATGGGCCTAGCAAAGAGAGAAGAAACTCCGGGTAAATTCGGATCCATTTACTTGCTCAACTTTATTATCTTTTCGGTTTGTGTTTTGTTTTTTCAACCTAAAAAGATATAATTAAGTGCAAAAAAACTATAATATCTGTAATGAGCATGAGGTGTGCATGAATCACTGACTCAAATATATTATAATGCATTAATTTTAATTACTTAATCTAATTATGTATCGCAATATATTAATTTTTATATCTTGATATATCAATTTTTATTACCTAATTTAATTTTGTACTACGATGCATCAACTTTAAAACAAAACACACCTTAGAATTACTATACTTTACAAAAAATTACAATTAAGTTATTTGAGCTTAAAATTTTTTGTAGCCACTGTATACGAATTATCTTACAATTTAATCCAATTTTTAGATAGATATTAAATTCAAACGTTAATTCATGTTAAATATCTATGTTATCCACGTCTTTTTCATTATAATCTCCCATCAACTAAGAAAAAATCTCAGATTCAAAATTTCTCATTTAGTAAGGTGAATTTGGTACCCTCAAAATGTAATAAAGTTGACCAAAAAAATCAAATAAGACTATTTCTTTAAAAAGAGAAAGTACTTTAGTTTACATATATTTTGTGTTGTTTTTATTGCTAGTTGCAGCAAGATAATAAGAGAAGGAAAATTTTGAACGTGTGCCAAGCAATTCCATTGACTAGGAATTCACCTATAAATGTTTTGTTTTTAAATTCTAAATATAATGACTTTTCCATCTACGAATCTTTTTAGAATACCTTCTGACTTTGTTATGAAAATCTAACACCAATCTTCCAATGAGCTTACTTTCTAGAAGCCTGCCTCCATAGTCCATATACAGTTTATTATTTGTATCAACTAGCTTGCAATAAGAATTATAATCTTTTTTTTTTTCAAATAAAACAAAAATACATTGTTCTATAAGAGCAAGCACATATCTTTTTGTTCCAATAAATTATTATCTAACATCATTTATTATATTTTATGTTGTAAAATGTCAATCATTCAAATAATTATTTTTTAAAAAAACTCCCAATAATATTTAAAGTTTGCTCGAACTAATATGAATAATGTTGGATCCACTTAATAAATACTATAAATTTGTGTACCAAATAATGTGACATATTATTTGGCATCCACCACGAGTTAAAAAGTGAAGCACATGTTATATTATACACAAAATTAAATACTCACATCATTTCACCCAATAGTTAATGTTGAAAAGTCTAATTATCAATAAATATATAACTAACATTAAGTTAGTTATAATTACAAAAATATTTGAATATAATTAATATGTTAAGTAAGTTTCTTGTAAGACGATATTATTGATCTTAATTCGTAAGATGAAGCTTCATTCTCTCACAATTCAAATCATCAATACACGATAGATCGGACAAGGATGATCCGTCTTACAAAAAGTATGTGTAAAATCATCTTACCTAAATTTTTATCATATGTTAATACTAAATTTAAAGATAAAGTTGAAATGTTATAAAGATGATAAGTATAATTTTTTAAAAATAAACTTCGAATTGTTTTTTTAAAAAATAATTTAAACTGAAAGTAAGCATCCATAGATATTTTACCCGAAACAAAAATAAAATGAGTATTCGTACGGTAACAATTGCATTTAATAGTGGAGGAGGCTGATATGTCACCAACTCACCATAGTGACAAAGCACGGGAGCAACCGAGCAAGTAGGCAACAATAATGAGTGTGTTGAGTCTGTAGACTAGTAATAAGAGTAAATTAATTGCCAAAGCAGCAGCACATGATGTATGCCCCTCGCCTTTCCCAGTCTCCCCCCAATTTGTATGAATCTTAGGTTTACCGTTTACGTAACACCAATTGTTTGCCTGGAGTGGGGAGGGTGCCGGTCAAAGACTCATTTAACGCGCCCCCTTTTGGATACCGACTAACAAGGCCAAACACATTTAATTTTGAGATAATTACAAAAAAAAAATCCTGACATATTTTAGGTTTTGTAAAATTAATCACGTGTATTTGTATTGATTTTCATCTTATTAAACATCCACATATTATCATTTTTACAATTAAAACCTTCCGTCAAAAAAATGTTAATTATTTTAATGAGAAACTGAGTTGGTTGCCAACAAGGCATCTGACGTGGACACATGTGACAACCAAATTATATCTTCCACGTTTTTTTTATTGTAAATTAAACTTTTTACATTTTTTTTGTTTTTCACAATGAACCTTGATCAAACTAGTTACTATCTCCCGTTATTTTTATTACAAATTAAACCTTGTATATTTTTCTATTTTGTAATATGAACCTTGTGAGAAAACCATATTTTGGGTATATATATTCATTTCATCCAAAAAAACATTCACCTTATTTTCTAACAATCCATTCCATTATATTTGTTATTTCACGATGAACACAGTTCGCTGTTATTATGGAAGGATGACTATAATACGAACATCATGAACCGATCAAAATCTAGGAAGAAGGTTGGTAATATTAGAAAGCTTGACATAAATTCATTTAAATAAAAAATTGAAATAATCAAAACATATAATATTTTGTAGTAAAATATAAAATTTAAAGTATATATATTTTATTCCAATTGTTGTAGGAAATTAAAAATAGTTAGGTTGTTAGAGGTTATTTTATGGTGGAATTTTTGTGGATGGCCTTACTTGCTAAAAATATATTTTTTTAGTAGTTTTTTAGATTGTGGGTGTATTTATTAATGTGATTTAGTATTTTGATTTGGTTTTTTATATTTTTTATTTATGATCATTTAATATAGAAAAATACAACCTTCTTTCTAGATGATCGGTCCAAGATGTTCGCATGACAATCGTTCTTCCATAATGACAACGAAATGTGTTCATCGTGAAATAACCAATATAATGGAATAGATTGTTAGAGAATGTTTTTTTTTTTTTGGATGAAATGGGTATATATATACCCAAAATCTGGTTTTCTCACAAGGTTCATATTACCAAAAAAAAATGTATAAGGTGTAATTTGCAATAAAAATGGTGGGGAGATAACAATTGGTTTGACCAAGGTTTATTGTACAAGACAAAAAAATATAAAAGGTTTAATTTATAATAGAAAACTCGGCAAATATAATTTGGTTGCCACATGTCCACATCAACTACCTTGTTAGCAATCAACTCTGCTTCCCGTTAAAAAAATTAACACCTCTTTAACGGAAGGTTTTAATTAAAAAAATAAAAATAATTGGAGGTTCAATTGGGTGAAAATCAATACACATAATTAATTTTGTAAAACGTAAAATAAGCCTAGGTTTTTTTTTTTTTTTTGCAATTATCTCTTTAATTTTTAGTAAATGGTTCATTCTATAGTCGATTTATGTTGTTAATGTCTTTACCAACAGCGAAAATGGAAATATTTTTTTAGCGAGGGTATATTTCTCAAATAAGCTATATCTAATTGTTTAGCACTAAATTATACTTCTTCTGTTCCACCTAAAGAGCTCTCATTTAGAAAGTCTAATTATTAAAGGATATGTTAATGTTATTAAAGTTAAACATAATTACAAAAATAATTAAACAGAAATAATATACTTCCAATACAAATAAAGGGTAAATATTATAAAAATTATAAGCATAATTTTTAAAAATAATTTTTTAAAGTGAAATATCTCAAAATAATATATTAGACTCTTTACTTAAAAGAGTGGGAGTATGCATCATTCATTCTTATTCCTTTAATTTCTTCGAAGGCTAAAAAAACTTAAGAAAAGTATGCGGCCACCTTTTAATTTTAGTAGGCAAAACACACAAATGGATGACCCAACTTTACCCCTTTTTGTAATTCGGCCATCGAAACTTTGAATCATCTATTTTGGTCACCCTACTTTTGTTCTGTTGCAAGCGAGCCCATTTTCTAACGCCCGTTAGACAAGGACGTTAAGTTTAAGTCAAAATTCCTATTTTACCCCTGTTAATATCAAAAAGGGGGACTGTTCATAGCGAGAGAGGAGTCCATAACCCAGCCCATTAATTCAGTACTATAGTTTCTGTGATGGATCAACGAAGAATACCAGAGATAGCGACCAGATGGGTTGTTGATGAAGGCGATTGATAGGGACGGCGGCGGTGCTCTGTTGGGAGGCGGAAGAGCTGGAAGATGGCAGCTAGACAGGGCAGCGAAGAATACGCAGAGCTAGTGCGTCGGCGGTGGAACAGTAGAGAGGTGATTCGCTGGATTCAGAGGGGGAAGTTGTCGGTTGCTACATCGGGTCGGCATGAGAAACAGAAGCCGATCGTCAACCGTGACAGAGCAAGAGAGAGAAAAGGGAAAAATTACTGGAGGTGGAGGGAATAGACACGAGGGAGTCGGAGGCCAACTGATCTAGAGCCAGGCGAATCTAGGTGAGAGAAACTGAGAGAGGAAGGAGGATGCCAGCCATGGATGAACGCCTGATCTGAGTGGAGAATCAGAGAAGTGGCCGGCATGATTGTGGTTGAAGATGGAGAGAGAGCAGACTGAGAGGGGAGAGAAGAAAGAGATCGATGTTTTCTATGTTGGGCTTTCTTCCCATTTCCTTTTTTTTTCTTTATTAAACCTTCCGCTCCAACAATCTGTAGTGCTTGCGATCGCAAAGTCAAAGGTGTATGCGACCACATTCTAAAAAAATCAAAATTAAGACGATCTCAGTAGACCTTGCCATCGCAAGAAAAAGAGATTACAACTGCAAGGTAAGTTTCTAAGACAATGGACTGTTCGTCTGCCATCCCGTCGATCAAGTACTTACCTCAAAGATGAAGCGGATGAGCATATCTCCGCCTTTGGTCAACAAATCTCCCTCCACTGTTGCATCTCTGTTTCAGATCTGGCGAAGGTTGTAGATTAGACGAAGATTTGGTTGAGTCGGTGAGGTTGAATCTCTCATAGGATGCACCATTGATGAATCTTCGTTGAACTGGGCAACATTGATGAACTATGTTTTTAACATTATTTTTTCCTATTTTACCCATAAAGTTAACGTTTTGGTCTAACGGGCGTTAGAAAATGGGTTTGCTTGCAACAGAACAAAAGTAGAGTGATCAAAATAGATGATTCAAAGTTTCGGTGGTCGAATTGCAAAAAGGGGTAAAGTTTGATGACCCATTTGTGTGTTTTGCCATTTTAATAAATAAAATGTACTGAAATGGGTAGTTGTAATGGATAAGTAACATTTATTATGGATTAGCCCTTTCTTTTTAGTACACCAAACACAATAAGTTTTTCAAAAAGTATATCTCTATAATCTCTGTAACATTTAAATATCTTCATATTTAATATTAACATATTAATTATGTTTAATAAAAAAATACTCCTTCCGTGCCTAAATACGTCCTAATTGAACCGACGCATAATTTAAAAAAAAAACAATTAACTTGATTATTTATATTAGTTTAATAATAAATAAAATGTACAGAAATGGGTAGTTGTAATGGATAAGTAACATTTATTATGGATTAGCCCTTTCTTTTTAGTACACCAAACACAATAAGTTTTTCGAAAATTATATCTCTATAATCTCCGTAAGATTTAAATATCTTCATATTTAATATTAACATATTAATTATGTTTAACAAAAAAATACTCCTTCCGTGCCTAAGTACATCCTAATTGAACCGACGCATAATTTAAGAAAAAACAATTAACTTGATTATTTATATTAGTTTAATATGTAGTTTCCTTTAAAGTCCATGTGTATGTAACCTATAATTAAAATAAAGTGAAAAAATAAGAATAAAATGGTAAAAATAATGTTCTAAAAAAATAAGTTTCAAATTGAACAATTATTTTGAGACAGACGAAAAAAACAGACAATAATTTAAGAACAAATGGAGTATATAATTATGAGACTCAAATGTAATTATGATGCTCTTCTATGTATTTATGTAAGGGCTTCTCCATTGTTATTTTATGATTACTTTCCAATTAAAAAATCAAAAATTTGTCTACCATTGTTGGCTTCTTAAATACCACATAAAAAAGAGAAGATAATTGACTTCTTAAATAAGAAGTTGGGGAGTAGAAAGAGAGGGTGGGACAGGACAGGCGTACAGCCTCTTTTTGTGGGGTGTGCGTGGGGAAGGTTTTGTTTTTATTAGATGGTGTTAAATTTAACATTTTTTTGTGTAAAAAAATTATACAACGGAAAAGATATATTCTTAAGAAGGTAAGAAGATAAAAATGTGTAAGTAACAGTAAAACTCAGTTAAGAAATTGTAATATATAACATTGGGGATGCTCTAATATATATACCAGGCGGTGGGACCACGCATGATGAGACTCGACAATAAAGATGACCGACCCAAGAGAAAATTGGTAAATGCCGTGTAACCGACGATTTTTGACATTTCAAAAGGAGTCAAACCTGGCAGCCTCTGAATTTTGACCCCAAAGCGTTCCATGATTCCATGATCGTTCGTAATCAAGGAGTTGGAGAGCAGCCCCTCAAACAAGTACCAAACGCGTATTTTACCTTGAACTGAGATGTTGGGAAATATTTTGAGACTTCCTCAGCGAATTATAATATCTTGAAGCTCTGAGAAAATATCAGCTCATGCTATCAGGAAATTGACAATCAGATGCCAAGTTCAAGTAGATCCCATAAAGTGTTATCAAGGTTGAATAAGGGGCGAGGCGCTGTAACACTCGAAATGTCATGTACCAGCTAAGAATACAGCACACCTATTATTGCCCACTGTTTACCACTCCCTCCATTCCGAAACTCTTTGGCCGGAGCGAAGGGAGTAGCACTTTTTGATGCATACCAGTACTTCCTACCCTATCACCATCGTTCATTTTCTATAACCCTATCTCCCAGCTATCAATAAGAACCTAAGAAGTTTATAATATGTCCAAGGTACAAATGAACTGATTCACCGGCCACCAACCCTCTCCATTGCACAGACATATGCTAGATATAACCTTTTAATTTCAAGTGATCACTAATTCCGAGTTGCGAAGTCTGCCAAGTCACAGGGATACATATCTTCAACAAAATTGGTAAGTGAAGGAAAAGTAACATTTGCAAAAGAGAGATTGGCACTACCTTGACTTGTACCATGGCAAAGGAAGCTTACTGACCACAAACCAGCATTCTCCTGAGCTTTCAAGAGAAAATGCAGGCTGAGAGGGGAGCAGCTTCCTTTTCAGCCGATCCAGTCAAAAAGGTATACATATAATCGATCGGTTGTACAGCTGGCAAAATATCAAATAAATGATGAAAATTCAGTAACATTGAGATGATACAACTCCAGAAGCTTTTTATGTAAAACCAGGGCAGAAGCTTTTTGAAGTAAAACCTAGTCAGATACTAAATGGTGTTGGGGTGAGTGCCGGAGATTGTAGAATTCTACAAATATTGCTCCCATAGCAACAAGCTGCTCCCAAACTTTGAATCAGATATATGATTACGAACATCCATCCACGGTCCAAGTGTTACAAAAGAGTGAGGTCTAAATTTTAAGCAAACGGTACAAACACTTTCATACATATACATAGTTGGCATTACATAAGATAGCAAACTAGTATAAATCACCTTAACATTGACATGACCTAACGGATTAGCCACACAATAGCAATTACTATATTTCCTAATATACCACACATACTTACCAACCAAAGGACAGAAAAGCCCATACCTACAAGTACAGCGTGAATATAGGAGGTACTTCAGCTTCACTGAATTTCACCTCACAGCTTGCCTTTCGATATTGTTACCTGCAATTGTGCCTGTAGCATTACCTCCCACTCTAAGGTTTCCAAGCAAAGCATCACGACCAGTTAGAACAATTTGGAAGAAACCATCCACTTCCTTCGTAAGATGATCTAATCCTACTGAAAGCTTATCTGCGCTCTTCCCTAGCTCTGTACTATGATTCTTGAATGCTTCAGCTTCAACAGGGTCCACTCCATCTTGTATCATGGGGAACAACTTCTTTACACTTTGATCAACTGCTTCAAGCTCTTTCACTACTGTAACCCTCCCATTGGCATACAAGTTTCTAATTTCCCCATTTACAAAAGTCTGCACATCATAAAACGCTTCTCCCCACAAGCATGTTTCAGGGACCAGTAAATCAATCATCTTCTTAGCAGAACCAGAAAAGGCAGCAGCAAAGATACTACAGACAAATACAGTTTCGACCTTCACTCCATACATAGCTCGCATCAAGACCTTTCCTTTAGCAGAGTTCTTGATCTTTGGCAAGTTCAGTGTTTCAGTTAAATTGCCTAAAATGCCAAAACAGTTCTCAAGTCTTGGGTTTTTAGAGCTAATATGCTGCCTCCAGCTTTGAAGTGAAGAACTGGCACGAACAAGCTGCATTGAAGGGGTGGAGTTCAAGTTATGCAAGGCACATTGAAGAAGAAGTTGACCTTGATTGAGCCTCGAGAGCTCGGAGCTGAAGGCAATACAGATATCAAGCAACTTCACGCTATTGTCCAAGTACACATCAACCCATTTATCATCCCAATCGCATACAGGGAGTTCCAGTGCAGTGATAAGGTCTTTCACATCAGAGTGAGTCTTAGAAAGAGACTCCATGGCTGTTTTCATCCATGATAGGCTAAGGACATCCTCCATGTGCACTGGCTTCAGCTTTTTAAGCCTCTGCGCCAAGTTCTCCTCAAATGTGTTCAGAATAGAAAGTAACCTAGGGGACAAAGATGAACCCTTGGGTAACATCATTTTAAATGGATTTCCAAATGGGAAGAAAGGTCTGGTAGGTTCCTGTGGACGACTCATTTCAATGTACAGCTGCAGAAGTCAAAAATACAAAGGAGAAAATGATTAGAAGCTACTTACCGTTTTTATCTAATTTGATTGGCAGTTTAATGATTAGTTAAACATTAAAATTAGATAATTAGATTTCATACATGTTGGCTATAATTTGACTATTTTTAGTACTTGTTCACATCAAGAAAATACTAGACTAACTAAAATTACTCTCCTAAATCCTAATTATTAACAAACTCTATAAAGACTAGACTCGACTTAAACTTAAATACTCATTTATGAGGGGTAAGAAAGAACAGAAGTCATTAGCAATTATAAAACACAAGGACTTGCATGCATAGTTGTCAAAGTCGAGAGGCGCTAAAAAGTCGATAGGTCCAAATTTGAGGCGAGAGGCGAGGCGCTAAAAAGGCGCTCAAGAAATAATATACATATATATATACAGTTTAACAAATTTCAACAAAAACATGTCAAATAGATAAATATGGGAATAAACTGTACATTAAAGATTGTTAAATATGGTAAATATTATAGAATAATTATAGGAGAGTAATTGTAGGAAAATAATTATAGGAGATTTGATTTATACTTTCCTAAAATAGATCCTAAAAAGTTTATAAATCTGTACAGTACATAAATAAAAAAAAATCCAGCTACCAATTAAATAGAATTAGACCAAAAATAACTTGAAACTGCCCCAATCCAAAAACCAAGCAAGAGACTAACATGTATAGTCCCTGGCGATCAGGTCTGTGGACGTCCGGCGAAAAATTCCGGCACCGGCACCGGCGCGTGACTCCAATTCCGGCGACCTCCGGCGACGACGAAGGTACAGATCTGTTCGCCTACTCACGGTGATAGCAGATCTGGCCTTAGATTGGATCAAAAGTGAAGATCGGAGGCTAGATCTGGAATTGAAATTTCTCGGCTATCCTTGTCCGGTGTATCCGAATTTAAAAATAAAAGAAAAAAACCTAAGTGTGCGACTTTAACAATCTCTTAGCGACTGTCGCCTGGAAAAGAAGCGCCAAAGTCGACGACTTTTCATCGACTTATGCACATCGACTCGCCTAGCCTTCCTGAAGCGCCGATGCCTCGCCTCGCCTGAGGCGCCAAAGGCGCTCGCCTTTAACAACTATGCTTGCATGTCCAACAACATTAACTAGAGAGCTTTATAAGCAAATCTAAGCACTTGTCACCGTTTGATGACTATTCAATTACTAGAAACCATGACCTGGAACATCAAGAAATCTTCAAGTGCTCTTCTCATATGCAAGAGTAATTTCCAAATGAAAGTAAGTAAACTGCCTGAATAATGACCTGGAACAAATGAACGGAAGGTAGTGATTTATTTTCTAGGAAACGTAAAAAATAAAATCATGGTGTTCTTTAATCGAAATCCATACCATTGCCCTCCTCATCTTGCAATTTTTAAGAGGAAATAGAAGTTTGAGGACTACATAATCCCAAAATTTTCTTTTCTTTCCTGTTGACAATACTTTATCTTCTTTCAAAGATTTTTTTTTTGATGGACAAGTATGGCCCCTTGATAACCAAGGAAACGCTTTGGCCTTGAGTGCGCATGCCACAATCTTTTAATGACTTGACCCTTCCTCCCCAGCATCTTCAATCTAAACATGTAAATATCTACTCCACAAAAAGAATATCAGGTGAACCCGGCAGTCTGTACTCCTTAAAAAAAGAGGACGCTTGCTCTAAATTATTGAAAATATGCCCAGAAACAACTCCCCCAAACCATACCCCGAAAAACACCCAAACACCACAAAGAAGAAGCAACCCATCAGTCTCGACTAACAGAGTCTACCAAATGAATCGTCCATCTCCCATGAGAAAAAATAATTGACCGCAGAGCTTTTTATGTATCCCGCTACAGTAAAAACAAAAAAAAAACTCAAATTTTTCTGTTTTAAAACATACTCGACTGGCTCCCTTAAGCTAAAGAAGTAATAAAAATAAGAATCAAACAAACCAAAAATTCAAATAAGATGAATCATTTCACTACCAATTCTTAATTAAATCATTTCCTGAATAATTACAGATCTACCGTTAAAAGCAGCAATTCAACCAGTAACTAGTCAGATCTGAAACTTATGTACACATAAAAACAATAATTCAGCCAGAAAAATAATTAGATCTAAAATGAATCATACAAAACTCAAAGTCTCAAACAATAACGAAATTAAAACACTCACCGTAAAGTAAGCAGTCAGATAGTCAAATTAAACGGTAGATCCAAACAATCAAAAGCTAAATCTCAAAATTTACAACCGAAAATTCTTCAACATCTGCAAAAAAAACTCAACATCTGCAAAAAACTCAAAACCCTAAGTATAATTTAAAAAATCTAAATATACGGATCAGAGGGTAAGTGTTAGAGGGAGAGGTCGTACATGACGGGGTCGTACTGTAGTGTACAGACAGATCGGAATCGGCTACGAAGTCGGTGGAAAACGCGGAGAGAGAGAGATAAGAGAAAAAGATAGGGTTTCGTTGAAGTTTTCACCAATCGTTTTTGTGTGTGTGTTTTCTTTGTGAAATGGTAAAGCTTAAAGTGATAAAGCTTTGATGACCGTTGAAAAGATCTATAGTCTGTGCTACTTACACGTGTTGTAGTTTGGTCGAACCAAAAACTTATTTGCCAAATTTTATAAAAGGCAAAACACACCTTCGGCCCACCGTATTTTTCAAAACATTACAATTAAGTCACTGAGACGTCAAAATTTTCGGGATGGCCACTGTACCAGACTTATCTTGCACGTTAACCCCTTTTTTGGATGGACGTTAACTTAGGTTAAATACCTATTTTGCCCCTAAGTTCATCATCATCATCCATTCCGTTCAAACTGAGAAAAAAACGCATATTCAAACCCAGATATAAAGAATTGTATATGTGGTTTTTCAATAAAAAAACACCCCAATGAAGCGGTATGTTATCAATTATCATTTCCTTTCACGAATTGTTTAGTTTTTGCTGCTGCTGCTGCTTTTTGCCCTCGTTAATTAGAGTTGTTAACCCCTTTAATTTCATTTTCATAGAAGAGACTGCATACATGTTTAGGATTGGAGAAGGAAAGCAAGATTTATCTCGAGGACTCGGGAGATTAGATTCAAAATAACCTAAATGAGCTCTGACAACATCCATGTAGGTGTAATTTCGGGTGCCGGTGATGGGGCCAGGTGACCGGTAACAGTCGGCGAGAATGGTGGAGGTGAAATAGATGATGAAGGAGAAAGCCATGAGAACAGTTGGTCCAACAACCCATCCCAACTGGGCTATAGCCCACGCCTAAGACAACACTCCAGATCCAATCACCGCCGTTATGATATGCGCGCTTGCTGTCAACGTCCCTAATTCAAGCCCAATCATAAAATATATATTTAAGATCAATACTCAGTTACTCATCGCACCGAGGACATATATATACACGTAATCTGCTACTAGCTATTAGTTACCGGATCTACAATCTTCGTTGGATCTGCAATCTTCGCCGGATCTGAAACAATGATGCGACGATAGAGGGGGATTTGACGACCGGAGGCGGAGAGAGAGATTAATTTGGCGTCGGGGAAGAAGTCGGAGGGAGAGGTGAGTAATCTGCAATCTTCATCGGATCTGTAATTTTCTTTCTCTCTTTCTCTGTCTGTCTCTCTCTCTCTCTCTTTAAGGTCTTCGAATTGGGGCCGCTTAGAAGGAGCTGGGTAATCGGAGACATCCGGACAGAGCTCTGCAGCTATGATGTCGTTATCGGCAATGGATAGATCGATAGAAGAGAGCTCTTCCAATGCGTTCTGTGCCCTCGTTTAATTTTTCTGGGTAGATTAATTTTTATTTTTTTTATTTTTTTGAGGTCAACTGGTATATTTATTGAGGAACCCACCTTTTGCAATTTTGAGTTTGTTTAATGTTATTAATTGAAAATTATATATTAAATTGTTAGCTTTTGGTTTTTTGCATCTTTCAAGTTACTCAAGTTAAAACCCAGATTTGGGTTACAATGTCTATAGAAGACAGTGATAATAATGAAGACGAAGGGCAAAATAGGCATTTAACCAAACTTAACATCAAAACTTAACGTCCATCTAAAAAAATGTTAACGTGCAAGATAAGTCTGGTACAATGGTCATCCCAAAAATTTTGACGTCTCAGTGACCTAATTGCAATGTTTTGAAAAGTACAATGACCCAAAGGTGTGTTTTGCCTTTATAAAAAAACACACTAAAATAAAGAGTAATGATATCAAACTAGTATTACTAGATATTCGTGTTCGTGTCTATGGCACGATACCAGTATATATGATTTCGTCAATTGAAACGATAATATCTAAATAGAAAGTGCGATTTTAAAAAATGTTACAGTTGAATGGATGCATTGCTTCAAGTAATAGTTAGGGGCGCTATTCGAACTCGACTCATAGTTTATGAGGGTTATTTGTAAGAAGTTATATGTAACTGACCTATGACCGTTTGATTTTGCGGCTGGAATCAATTCCCACCACCAGAGCCTCAACTGAGCTCTATTGTGAGATTACTAGTACTCTTGCCCGTACCGGTGGCACGACGCCAATTTGTAAATTTATCAATAAATGAAGCAAATAATGTGGAAATAAATTAATTTTGTGTCCCTTTAGTATTCATCATTGCCAAAAAGTAATGGCTACAAGCTTGCAATAATTGTATTAGACCGAGTCTGTGACACCACTGAGTAAAATTATTTAATCTATCATTGTTCATACTAATTATCACTAAATTGACATCGTCTCTTACTTATACAGAGACCTCGTTTGGTGCAGTATTTTCAAAACGCATCATTCTCAAAACACAGTTTTTTTTCTTCTTATAAGCATGTTTGAAAAACGATTTCAAAACGGTATTTTCATAAACACAGTGTTCTAAACCCTCCCTTTTCCAGAAACGCTCCAATTTTGAGCGTTTCTAAACACAACACATTTTTAAAACGCTTCATTAAAACACTTTAAACGAGGAAATGCTGCATTTTTACTAACGTTTTGGTCAAAACGCTCCACCAAAAAAGCTTAAAGCATTAATTTGACACCACAACCAACAACTAAAAGTGGGTATATCATCTTTGCATCATTATTTTCCAAGGAAAGGGCAAAAAGTATCGGATTATGCATTAACGATACAATGAGCATATAAGAAATTTACAACTGTGTAACTGGCATAAAAAATTGGGTAAAATTATGGCCGGTTCCTTTTATAAAATTTGTAACCCCTCCAATCCACCTTCTTCTTTTTTTAAACCGCAAAAGGTCATTTTTGAAAGAAATGTTCCTATTATACCCAAAGTAAAAAAAAAAACTATAAATTTCTTTTTCTTCTCTCTTTTTCTTCATTTCCATGGATCTATGGTTATACAATCAAATGCGAACAAAATACATAAACATGGATTAATCATACTCCAGTGCTGATCCATTTCTATACTCAACCCTCTCGTCCCCAACCACATCTGCCTACTATATTTTGCTTCGTCGGAATCGTCTGACCACCTTAGGAAGTGGAGGATTATAAAATAAAAGACTGAGACCTACAGAGGGAGAAGATTGTTTTCAACCAACTAAACTTTATAAAAACTTCATATATACATTTTCTACTCAATCCAGAAACAAGATTGGACGTTATTCCGGTTCGTTGCCATTTTTGTGAAAGTCTCCCACAGTGATATAATCTCTTTTCAAGAAGATTATGCGAGAATCCACGATGAAGAAATAAGGAGATTCTTCTATATCAAAAGCTCACTTGAAAAAAAATAGGCGACTTCCTTAATCACCTGGTACGAATGTGGAGAAGAATCAACATAAAATGGTTTAAATTTGATTTTTTGAATCGCAATACATCATTTTTTTGAATTGCGATACATTATTTTTTGAATCACGATAAATGAAGATGCTACAAGCACTCTGAGAGCGAAGCCACAAGTAAACTTTATTGGATCCAAGCAATTTCTTTATCTCTTCAAGGGGAGCCAATCGAAATAAAATGTGGCCTGGGAACACAACATCGTTTTTCATCGACTTACAACTCAGGCTACGCTTGATTGACAAGATTGAGATGTGAATGGGAGAGCAGGAGAAGAAACATGGATCTCTTGGATGATAGAGCCCTCTAGAAAAAAATTTCTTGTATGAAAGCACTAGAGAGCTCTTTTGATTGCACCAAACCAAACCCACAAGTAGGGGTGAGCACGGGCCCTAATCCTGCGGGCATTTGTAATGCAAGTATAGGCCATATGGTAGTAGACATCATTTTAAAAAGCCAAGTACTCTGACAAGTCCACGGACATTAGTGTGGGCTTTAGAAGAGCATTGGCGGGCATTTGGCGGGCACGTGCTTGATGGGCTCTCCGATTGATTTTCATGTTTTAAAATATTTTTTGTAAGGCCTACTCATACTCATTGTAAAATTAATAAAAATTTAAAGTCAAATTAATTTAGTAACAGTAATTATCTGATGATAAATTTACTAAATTAAACAACAGTGACTTGAAGCCTTCATGCTAACTTCTGGGATGCATACATGAAAATAGTATTGAACCCAATAAAGTACCATTTCACAGAAGCCTTCAAAGCATGTTGTAGAGCTACATGAAATAAATTTAATTTCAATTTAGGTTCATTTTGCGGCTCACCTAGCACGGCTACCTACAAGGACCCTAGCAAATACATCAACTGGGATGGGTGTCATCTCACAGAAGCCATGAACCGGTTAGTGTCAATTTTTTTACTAAATCAAGGTTGAGGGTGGGACTGAAGATTCGTTACTTTAATTTATTGGGTTCAATACTACGTTTAACCTCATCTCGATGAGGGTGGGACTGAAGATCAAAGATCGGAATAGCTGCGTAATTGTGAGGATAAAACATGACTTGAAGATAAGGGTCAAATGGAATAGCGTTGGACTGAAGATGATTAACCTCACCTCGAAGATCAGACTGAAGCCTGAACATCGAAACTTGAAGACTTGAAGATGAGGGTCAAACGGGACTATAGTTTATGGGTGTGAGGGTGAGGTGGTGGAGGAAATGAAGACTTGAAGACAGCGAAGTCTTGAAGCCTTGAAAGAATGCGATGACAGTCTTGGCAGATGAGGATATGCGAATACAATTGAGAGACTTTTGGTTTTAGCCTTTTAGGGTTTTACTATGTTTAGTGTTTAGACTTTTAGTATATATCTATATTAGTATATATCTATATTAGTATATATCTATATATATTATATATAATTATAATATATATAATACATTAATAATATAATGAAGTCAATTAGATGGGCAGGGTCGAGCACTTGACGGACATTAAAAATTGAAAGCCTAGTTGAGCCCATTACAATGGGCATATAACCTCTCTAAAGCCCAACACTATGTATTAGTCCATGGGCACGGGCACTATGGGCCGGGCACTGCAGGCTGTACGGGCCTATGGGTTAGGCTGCTCATCCCTACCCACAAGTGATTTATGTATTTTGAGAGACTTTTTGTTACTCAACTCAACTTGATGTCTGTTCCTTGCTCGAGACAAGTTCAAGTTCAAATTCGGCTTAGATTAATTAAAAGTTTTAGTGAGTCGAGCTTTGAAATTCTAGAGAGTCAGAGTTTGAAATTTTTGAATCGTGATACATAAATTTTTGAATCGCGATTCATTTTCATAGCGCGTCTCAGGCTCATCAAGGGTATCGCAATCATTTCACCCCCAAAAGTATCCTTTTCCGGTTAAAAAAAAAGAAAAGGTCGGTCAACTTTTTGAAGTTTCTAATCGCGCTAAAGTACTCAATTTTTTTTTCAACCGGAAAAAATCACTTTTTGTGGTAAAATGACTACGATACCCTTAATGAATCGTAGGCGCGCTACGGAGGTCATAATTTTTTGCACCGCGATTCATCAATTTTATTGCATTAATTTTTGCACCACGGTTCAATAGTTTAATTGCACCGCGATTCATCAGTTTTATTGCATTAATTTTGCACATCGATTCATCAATTTTATTGCATAAATTTTGCACTGCTATTCATCAATTTAATTGCATTAATTTTGCACCACGGTTCAAAATCGTAATGAAACAGACCATGTCCTTTCTCAGTCTTCTTCTTCATTCTCGTTCGTCATAAGCCTTCTTATTCCTTCTATTTTGTCTTCGTCCATACTGTGAAAATCCTCCAGCCCAACACATTTTCATTAAAGTTTCATAGTCAAAGATTCAAAAAACTCGTTTACCTTTCGGGGGAGTTTCCCCCGAACCCCGCGACCTGACCGAGCACGTCGATCCCCATTTCATTGTCCAACAATAGTGATTTTCGAATCCAAAGTGTGTTACTGGAGCTATTGAAGAAAACGATGACATTTTTTGAACAATATTTTGAAAAGTAGTCTTTTCCGGTTGAAAAAAAAAACCATTGGATTGGAGAGGTTAGAAACTTTAAAAAGTGAACCAACCCGAATTTCACCAATAAAAAAAAGATATTAAAACGAATTAAAACTTTGAAAAATGAATTGACCTGCAATTTTACCTCAAAAAAAAAAATTAGAGCACTCTGTACCTTTGAAGGAGAGATTTTCGACCATAGTCTATAGGGCATGGCATGTTTCCATTGCTTTAGACTTTAGTCCCTTCATAAAGCCCAAAAATTCTTTATATTCTACATGTGTTAACTTAATTCGCTTTGTAAACGCATAACTCTGCTTTGTAGATTACTAAGCCCATGGCTCTGCTTTGGATTCAAGTACTATAGTGACAAAGTTGCTAATGCATAGCACCTAAAGCGTTATATAAAACAATATCCAAACCTCCTGCAGCCAATTGGTTTTGAGAGGCGGTGATCCCATTATCTTTATTCAATAATTGTTATGTTTGATTATTTTCGACGCGGGTTTAGTGTCTCAACAAACTTTGATTAACCCCCAATTTTCATATAGATTTGGAATGGCAATGGATTTGGGTGAGTTGTGGGTTTGGATTTAGGGATAGGTTTGGAGATATATTATTATTATGGAGCGTGAGATTGGCGGGCAGATGGAGGTAGTAGGGTAGAGACCGCGGCTATGAAGGTTGAAGGAGGGGCAATTCCCAAAACACTAGCAGTGATGGTGCCATCTCCACATCTTGTTTCAGTGATGTAAAATTGATTACAAAATCTAGGGTAGATTTTTGCTATGGCTATCATGAAAATGAAGGTTGGAAAATGAATTTTGGAAAGAAAGCGAAAAAGGGAATGGCTTAGCATTAGTGAGGGAAGGTAGGGCGGGCAGTAATATTTCAAGGGGAGAAGGCACTGAGAAAGCCCCAAAAGAATCACCATTGATGAATTTCGATTTTGTTCAAGAAGAAGAAAAACGAGATATCAATCACCCTTCATTCTTTCAACTAAGTAATATATTTGATTATGGAATCCTAGTGCCAACATGATTAGGAGAGAATTTCAACCACTCTATGTCTATGTTCATGAAACATGTTGGAAGTTGAAAGTTGAAACGGACCATTGGAGCATAGTTCATCGAGAATCACTGGTTTGAATTGTGAGTGACACAGCTAGACGACGTTATCCCTATGTTTCTATAAATTTCCTATTTCCTACTACTTGGAAGCTTTTTGCATTCTTCAGAAGATTGCCCAAAATGAAGCTAACTGGGTAAGGTAGTTCGTTTGAGACGGCTTAGGCTTATATGAGGCCAATGCCATAGCGCATAGACATAAGGTTAAGAGGATAAGTGGTCAGACAACTGATTAGACAAAGTCTCTAGGGAATTTGAGCCAAAATGCCAAGACAGTATCAACTATCAACTAGCTAGGTGTCTTTTATGTTCCATCTGCCATGTGGATTAGCTCAAGACATATTGCCAAGTCCTGAAGCACTAGTGAAATGGAAATTAGACCAAGCAATGTGGGCCTCACATACATTCATTGCCATTTGCCAGCTTGCCAGCTTGCTTATGGATTTGACAAACAATTAAAACCCAATTGTCTTATTGTTGTGCAATGTGGTCAAATGATCTGGCATGATTATTGATGCTGAAATTAAACACACATCACCAGTATGTAACATGGAAAGTTTTTTCCAATCTATCCATCCAAAGGAGTTATAAAGAAGATGACAATGGCTTTGCAACTTCAAGTTTATTCCATCAAAAATAGCTGCCTTCTTGGACCATGTTATTATTATAAGGGGTTACTGCACTTTTATCCTAAGGAGCTGTTAGTGGGTCTATCAAACGACAGCCGTTGCGTTCATATAGAGACACTATTTCCGTAATTCAAACCCACAATGGAGCATAGGAAGCCATAACCCAGCTCAAATTAACAGAAATCTACAAGTAACTAAAAACTAAACAATGCACCAGAAAGCTTGTTTTATGTAGACATGATATCAGGATTGAAAACAACACACACTGCTAATGTACTTTTGAGTTTAGAATCACAAAAAAGCTCTGCGGTTGTTGTAATATCTAAAAGAATAAAATTTAAATTATACAAATGCATCTCAATTATGTATCGCTAGGGATAAACGAATGGAGGTTATCGAATATTGCAAACCAAATTTTAAAAAAAGGAGGGGGGGGGGGAGAAAACCACTAGGGAACTAAAAGAATGAGGAGAAAAAAGAAGTAAATAAGTAAGCTCGAAAGTTCAGACTTTGAAACTTTTTTTTCTTACAATTAATCAGTGTTATCTCCACCTACTTGGCTGGTTAAGGTTCCTACTGCTATCTCCTTCACTTGTATCCGAAGCCCCTTCACCATACTGTTTATCGTCTAATTTTGTTGGGGCGTGACTGTCTTGGGTACGGGACGATTCTCTTCCAATCCGTCGGTCCTGCAAGTTTAAGGGGAAAAAATGATTTGGGGATTGGGATTAGCAATAGCAATATTTTTATTCAAGGTGTGTGTGTGTGTGTTTTTTTTTTTTTTGCTTATTTCTTTACCCTAAGGGTGCGGAGACCTTGGGGCTTGCAGCTCGACCGGTGGGCCACCCCCTTTAGGGTTCATTTTCAAGAACTCAATCTTCAAGAATTTAAGGAAAAGTTCAAGGAAGAATTAGATAGTACATACGTCACGAAATAGCAAGTCATCTGCCTCGAGCATGTGGATTACATGCCCCATTTTGGGCCTCTTTTGCGCATCAGGATCTACACATCTAAGAGCAACCAATAGAATACGTTTTAAAGCTTTTGAGGCAGGCATCTCAGGTAACTTAGGGTCCACTACTTCCTCCGATTTTCTGTTTCCAACCATTGTCTTCAACCAATCCACTAAGTTCACCTGTAGTCAAATAGTCAAACCTCAGATTGTTAGATATGATCGGCAAAAATGATAAAGGAGGGACATTAAAAAATAGATTACTAACCTCCCCCTGAGGCCTACTATAATCAACAGGATTTCTCCCAGAAATTATCTCCATAATAAGTATCCCGAAGCTATATACATCGCTCTTCTCATTCAACATACCAGTGCAAGCATACTCCGGAGCAACATAACTGAAAAGAAACACACTCTTTAACTAATTTCCCACTGGAAGCTAGGTCCATTGCAGAAGCAGAGAAACAAGTACGATTTATCAAGCGTGGAAACAAACTAACCCGAATGTTCCCATTACACGAGTTGTCACATAACTCCTCTCAGAGCACAAGAGCTTAGCAAGTCCAAAGTCTGAAACTTTAGAATTCCATTGACGGTCAAGAAGTATATTGCTGGATTTGACATCTCGATGGACAACCTTTGGCTCAAGACCCTCATGGAGATAGGCCAAGCTGTAATAACAAGAAAGTGAAAATAAGCCAACAACTCAAAATTGATATGATATGCCTTAACATATTTCAATAAACCAGTCATCGAGAGAAATGCACCCTTTTGCAGTTCCCAAAATAACATTCATACGAATATCCCATGTTAAAGGGCTGACTTCTCCTACATCTCCATGAAGCCACTGGTCCAAATTACCATTGTCTACATACTCATAAACAAGCATCCTGAAAGACAAAACATTTATCAATAGAACATATTGTTAAGATTATTCCACAACCAGGCAAACAATATGCCCAAAAAGAATAGAGAGAGAGGCAACCATATGCTCGCATTTGAATTGAAAATAAATATGATTACCTATAAGCACCTTCAACACAATACCCAAGCAGCCGAACAAGATTCTTGTGCCTTACACGCCCAATTACTTCCACTTCGACTTTGAACTCCCTCTCAGCCTGACCCCTGATATTCATCATTTAAACAAAAAAACATGTAAGAAGCATAATAATCCACTGCTGCCACTTAGTACAAAATAACTAGCCAGGAATAAAGATGCTCGTCAAATAGGAAGCTAACAGTTACTCAGCGCCGCGTTTTGTACCCTAGACAAACAGCTAGCTAAGAACATAAGCTAATCAAACCACTCACGCATCTAAATGCTAAATTGTGAAGTTTGCAATTGAAAGGGAACGAGATAGAGAAAATAACAACTTATGGCAGAAATTCTAGTCATTCTAGAGAACCATTCAAACGAGATTAGGTCTAATGTAAGACGTCTTACGGATATTAATTCGTAAGATGAAGCCTCACTCTCTCAAAGCTCGACCCACCAATACACGATGAGTCAGGTAAAGAGGATCCGTCTTACAAAAAATATCCGTAAGACCGTTTTACACAAGTGTTAGCCTTCAAACGATGAAAAGACAAGAGCAACAAAGGAAAGAAAGAAATCAAACCCACATCACTCAAACCAAATATCTTACGGAAGCATTTTTAACTTGCATGATTGTTCACCGTTCACGATCAAATTAATACCCAATAAACTAGTTATCTCAAAGTTTTCTTAAATTAGCAAAACAGTCCAGACTCCAGATATGGATACCCTTTACTTTGAACCCACAAGACTCCAACCAAACATTTAGCAGAAGCTTCATAGTTCATACCACCAAATTTGTACGCAGTGCCTAGAAGTCAAAGTTTTCTTAAACCGCATTTTCTTCAATTCAAAGCCATTAAAACTCCACCACAACATATACATTATGTTCATACCGTGGTCTCAAAGTAGTACAAAAACTATAAGTCAAAATTTTCTTAAAGTGGCATGAATCCCTCATTGTTCTTCGCAGTAACATAAAACACACACACACACACACACTGAAATTCAAGAAAACAGAAGAAATATACACCTGTTATTCAACAAATTCTTGACAGCCACCCGGGTATTATCCCCCAAAACGCCACTATACACAATCCCATACCCACCTTCACCAATCACATTCTCATCCGCCAATCCATTCGTCGCCGCCTCTAGCTCTCTTAACGTATACCACCGCCCCCATCCCAGATGCGACACCTCCGGCAAACCTACACTACCTCCTCCCACACCACCACCGCCAAACGACCCCGTATCATTCGCATTACTCGTCCCCCTACTCTCCCCACTAGACTGCCGATCCGAAAAAACCACCCTATGCTCCGATTTCCCTATATCAATCTGGATCTCCGGCACCACCGCCGGAGCCACAACCGGTCGGTGATCACCGTCATCATGGTTCACGATCTCTTGGATGTCCTTGGGAATTACCGGGGTGCGGTCACCGCCGGCGGAGAGCTTGTGACGAAGATGGGGAGATTTTCGCCGGCGGGAGGTGATACAAAGAGATAATAGGAAGAGGATTAGGACTATGATTGCGCCAACAAAGATCCCGATGACAACCCACAACTTCAGGCCGAAAATTGAGGTGGGTTTTGAGAGCTCGCTGTTCACGAAAGGTTTGTCGTAAACAGACATTGTAGAGAGAGAAAGTGAGGAGAGAGAACCTGCCGAGCATATATATATACAGAGAGAGAGAGAGAGAGAGAGAGAGTATAAATGTTTAGGTTTGTGTTAGTATTGGATCAAAGAGAGATTGTACTAGAGGTTGGTTGGATAAACGGGCAAATTAATTAAACTTAAATTGGTAATAATTCCACCGGTAAATGAGATTTGGCCGGCCGTTATTGGGTTTCTCCGACAACTGGAGAGGGTTTCTCCGACAACTGGAGAGAGTGAAGTTGAGAGAGAAAACACAGGGGGTGTCTAAAGCTAATAAAGGTAGTGTTTTTCTGTCTAGGTAAGAAACTAAGGAGTAAGGATGACATACTTACACTTTCACCCTTTAAGTTTACTTATTATCAAATACAAGCATAAATATTGGCATATGAGGTACCAGGTTTATGTCTTTAGTCTTATCATATTTTTCCGTATATATAATATACTAGTTATTTATGTCGTTGTATAAAACTACTTTGCAAATGTGTTTAGAGGATGTTAATCGGTTAACGAAATTCAAATATAATTAAACTCTAATATATTTAAGAGGTATAAGTAAATGCATATTAACTCATATAGCTATGATCAAGCTCATTTTAAAAAGAATGGTTATATATAAAAACTTGAAATTTGAATTATTGATGATGTAGATCATTTTGGGTTGTAGTAGTGACATTTGTAAGAAATTGTGTCTTAATCATTCATTTTGAAATATATTAGTATTAGGTTATAAGTAATAGACTTTTTATCTACTTATTAATGTAAAGAATCCAAATTCGTATGAATTCAATCAAATGGTTTTAATTTATTGACTCTTATATTGAGAATTGTGACATTATCGTGGCATAGACATGACATTGGTAGGCATTGTTGTTGCATAGGCATGACATAAGTTGGCACGTCACATCGTGGCATGGTTTGGCATCATGGCATTGACATGGTTGTGCATCATGATATAGGCATGACATGCATTGGCATGACATTGCTAGACATTGTTGTGGCATAGGCATGACCCAAGTTGGTATGACTTAAAGAGGCTTTGGCGAGCGTCGGAGTATAAGCACACCACACCTTGGCGTGATTGGGCATCATGGCGTAGGCATGACTTGGCATGGTTGGCCATCGTGACATAATTGACAAATATTTATTTAATGATAACATTTCACTTGATTTGATATGAATGCGTATTTCACTTTTACAGGAGTGATTTGGGCCAAAATAGTAGCCTATTAAAAGCACATGAGATTGAGGGGTACAACACAAGAATATTTTTTGTTCTTTTGAAATTTGAAATGTGAAATATGTTTTACTAAGTGAGGATCGAACTTTTCCAAAAGTAAATTCATCAAATCTGCTGATATCAATTCACTAACTACATGTAAGTAATTGCAAGTTTAAGTTAAATAATGGAGGGATGTGGACCCTATTACTATTGTCGAAAGAGATGGAGGGGTCAAATAGTTGTTTCTGCTGTTTTGAGGTGTGAGAATGGAAAGAAAGAAAGAAAGACTATATCCAGAATGTAATTAGATCAATTGACCTTTTTTTGGAGCCACCTTTAACGGCCAGAAGGAAGTGAGTCCCTCGATGAATGACACGTCATGAGTATTCACATCAACGGTAGGAAAGGGAGAATGGACTTACATGGTCCCACAAGTTGGTGGGACCTTAGGGTTCACGGAAGAAAAAAAAAATCAATTGTAACTGAAATTAGTTGTTTGTCACAACAAAAAAAATAAAATAAAATAAAATAATGAAATTAGTTACCAATTTTCTCTTCTTTTCTTTTCCAATGGATGATTCTTTTGAATTTTAATTTTTAATTACTTTAGATTTTCAGGTTTGACATTATAAAAATATTATTAATTTAATTATAAATATTAAGATAATGTGCATTTTTCAAAAATCAAAAACTTAGAAAAGATTCTTACGAATATTTTTTTGTAAAATTGATTCTCTTGACCTAACTCATTGTGTGCTGGTGAGTTGAGCTGTGACAAAATAAAACACTAGTAGATTGACCCGTGACATAAAGAAACTTCGTTTTACGTATTAGGATTCATAAGACTGTCTCGCACGAAACCTATCTTCAAAGAATACCAATGTGTGAATGAGATCATCAATTAAGGTAATAATTAAAAGTAACTTTCAAAAAAGGAAATATTAAAAATTGGTCAATTCTTTCAGAAAAAGAAATATTAAAAAGTGGTCAATTTTTTAACAGCTTAAAAAGAAAAGGATAACTATTTTTTCGGAATAGAGAACGTATTAAACATGTAAAATAGACAAAAGTAGTATTTCATCTGTCTTAAAATTATTATCATGCTTGATTTTATGTATAGATTAAGAAAAAATAATTGGTTTGATTATTAATGTTTGTATAATGTGTAATTTATTTTAAAATACATATATATGTGGTTTATAATTAATGTAGAAAGAAAAATAAAAATATAATAATAAAAGTATTGTCCGGAAAAAAAAATTTGGGACATAAAAAAGGAAAGGAAGAAGAGGAGTATTGGAGTATATTGGTTAGGCAAAGAAGCCAAATACGCCCTCAATTTCTACTCTTGAAAGATAAATGAGCTAAGTTTAAGTTTAAGTTTAAGTATACTCGACTCTCTAAAAGTTGGCTCCAATCATTTACAAATTGTTAGGAATAAATACTAATTTATACAAAATAAAAATATTTAAAAAAACTAAGATCTATTATATAAAACAGATCAGATGATTAAAAAAGCTAATTACTGGTCAAGATTTGTTTTTACCAAACACAATCATCGGTCAAGATTAACTTTCATTATCTCAACCTTCTAACCACGTTTTATTTATAACTTATTCCCTATTTTCTCTATCCCAATTCGGTTTCTCTCTCACATCATCAAACCTATCTCTCTATACACACTCTCTCTCATCAACACATCTCAAGCCCCGCTCTACCTCTTTGCAATGGCTTGGAGCAGTTATTACGGTGAGTAAGTGCAATATCATAGAGTGAGGCATCACCGGAAGGGGTGGGTGCGTCAGTACCGCCGGCGCCACGCCCTACCTGAGGTTGATGGTGTCCTTCCGTCCCATACCCTTGTTTCTTATAATTGTTTTAATTTAAAATTTTAGAGAAAAGTCATGGAAGCGAGGTAGACGATGATGATGTTATGGAGTTGCCCACTATACATATATACCCCAATATTCTTCAATTCTTTGAAGCTAGGCTAACTCGATCTATAGATTTGAGAAAAGTATAGTAGTTATCACAAATTAAAGGTAATTAATCCCTTTTAATATCAGATTCAGATATGCTGTCTCCAATTAGATTTTTGATTTTATGGATCATATCCTGTCATCCATGTCCAGGAGATCTGTTGCTGCTCACCCTTGGCATGATCTTGAAATTGTTAATTTAATTTTCTCTTATACACATTCATTCATTTTAATACCTATTCTCATTCATTTTATAATTGTTTTGGGGTAATAATCGCAGGACTTGGAGCCCCCAAATTGTCAATGTGGTATCTATATTGTTATTTTGCTTTAATCAATCTTCAAGTATATATATATATATATATATATATATATATATATATATATATATATATATATATATATAAACTAATTATATATTAATGAGTTTGTTGCTAATAGTAATGCTTACAACTAAGTTAACACATGCATGATCTGTCTTTCAGAAAATACTAATTAAACCGTCTTTCTAAAGTTTTTTAATCGTCTCTGTCTCTTGTGTGTAATACTTGACATACAGGTATGCGAGATTAGTAAAGGAAGTAAAGTGAAATACGAACTCGATAAGAAATCTATTGACTATAGCTAAAAGAGAAGCCGCTGCTGCCACTTGACGGATTTATGTTAAATGCTTAATTTTTTAAAGGAATTTTATACTTCCACATGTCACTTTTCTATGAATTGTGAAAAAATTGTTTTTCTTTTCTGCCAAAATTGATTAATTTAGGATAAATTTTATCATATTTGTAATTATCAAGTAGATTTTATCACCTTATCAAGTAATTAACCATTTTTTCTCTCATCTTTTTTTTATACGTACTCTCTCTCTCTCTTTCTCTATCTTTCTACTAGTTATTTAGCCCGTGCTATGCACGGGTATAATGTGGGATATATATATTTTTGTAATAATAATATAACTTTTAGACATTATAATTAGATTGTTAATATCTTCCATTGTTATAATTTTTGCTATATTAATTGTTACTAATATTAAACAATTTTTTTACCTAAATACTTTTAAAATTAATATAAGTTTCTAGCTAACATGAGATACATATTTTGTATTAATAATAATAGTAATTTTTTGATCTAAAGACTTTTAAAATTAACATTTAACTTGATAATAATATTAGAAGTCATTTTGTTAAAAACTTTTAAAGTCATAATTCATTTTTAAACAATGTGATATACTTATTTTATATTTTTATTGGTAATGAAAGTTTAAGTCTTTTATCTAAAGACTTTAAAACCAACACCGCATTCTAACTATGTGGTATACATATTTTCTATTAGTAATAATAGTAGTGGATAAAAGACTTTTTAACCAATATTCATTTCTAAACAATGTGGATACATATTTTCTATTGGTAATAACAAAAAATGTCTTTATCTAATGACTTTTATAACCAATACTCATTTCTAAATAATATGAGATACATTTCTTTGTAACCAATGTGAGATACATCATATAAAAACTTTTTAAACCAATATCACTTTATAACCAATGTGAAATATTTCTTTTCTATTGCTAATAATTGTAGACTTTTAAAATAAACATCACTCTCTAACCAATGTGTAATACATATCCTCATTTGGTAATAATAGTAGAAGTCTTTTATTTTAAAAATTTTATAACCAACATCTCTTCCTAAATAATGTGGGATACATCTCTTCTATTACATTGACGGTAAAAGTAAAAGTCTTTTATCTAAAGACTTTTAAAACTAACATCATTTTTAACAAATGTAAGATATCTCTTCTATTAGTAATAATAGTAAAAGTTTTTTTATCTAAAATTAAAATCAACATCACTTTCTAACCAATGTGAGATA
This sequence comes from Codonopsis lanceolata, assembly GCA_013146195.2. Lineage (NCBI taxonomy): Eukaryota > Viridiplantae > Streptophyta > Magnoliopsida > Asterales > Campanulaceae > Codonopsis > Codonopsis lanceolata. Next base: position 21,156,601 of record CM028383.1, read on the forward strand.
TACATAATCTATTGATAATAATGGTAGAAGTCTTCTATTTAAATATTTTAAAAACAAACATTACTCTCTACCAAATGTATGATACATCTATTCTATTGGTAATAATAGTATTTTTAAAACCAACATTAATTTATAGCCAATGTGTGATACATCTTTTCTATTGATAATAATAGTAGAATACTTTGTAACCAATGTGAAATACTTGCATCCATGTGGAAGCTTTAAAAACTTTTGGTTTTCAAGTGACTTTGAAAATCAACATCACTTTCCAACCAATGTATGATGCATTTCTTCTATTGATACTTAATAATAGAATTTTTAAAACCAACATCAATTTCTAACCAATGTGGGATACATCTCTTCTATTGTTGAAAAATTAGTGTTTTTAGTAAAAGAAATTGTGCAACTTGAGGCACAAAATTCTTTACGTGTCATTTGTTTGTTGACGAAGGTAATCAAGTGACTTTGAAAATCAACATCACTTTCCAACCAATGTATGATGCATTTCTTCTATTGATACTTAATAATAGAATTTTTAAAACCAACATCAATTTCTAACCAATGTGGGATACATCTCTTCTATTGTTAAAAAATTAGTGTTTTTAGTGAAAGAAGATGTGTAACTTGAGGCACGAAATTCTTTACGTGTCATTTGTTTGTTGACGAAGGTAATTGCGCAAATTTGTTCTACTCGATGAGAGTATCAAAATAATATATTTATTTGTCCAAATCGAGTTTTGGGTAATAAGATATCAAGACTTAAAGTATAATACTTGTTAAAATAATTCGAGTTTTTAGTGAGAGAAATTGTGCAACTTGAGGCACGAATTTCTTTACGTGTCATTTGTTTGTTGGCAAATGTAACTGCGCAAATGTGTTCTACTCGGTGAGAGCATCGAAATCATATATTTATTTGTCCAAATCGAGTTTTGGATGAATAAGATATCAAGAGTTAAAGTATAATACTTATTAAAAATTAGTGTTTTTAGTGAAAGAAATTATGCAACTTGAGGCATAAATTTCTTTACGTGTCATTTGTTTGTTGACAAAAGTAATTGTGCAAATGTGTTCTACTCGTCAAGAACATCGAAATTATATATTTATTTGTCCAAATCAAGTTTTGGATGAATAAGATATCAAAGCTTAAAGTATGATGTTAAAAGTGAGTGATTAGAAGTAATATCTAACCTTGAAGAGTTTTATCCCACATTGGTTAAAAGTAATGCTAGTTATACATTTTTTTTAAATATAAGTCTTCTACTATTGACAATAGAAGAAGTTATATATACTAATACTAATACACATTATTATTATGTATTATTAGTTAATGGTTAGAAAACCAAAAGTATATATATATATATATATATATATATATATATATATATATATATATATATATATATATATATATATATCTTATATTGCTAATAATAGTAAATCTTTTATATAATCTAAAATAATTAAAAATCAACATCATTTTTTAACCAATGTGAGATATACATCTTATATTGGTAATAATGGTAGAAGTTTTTTAACAAGAAACTTTAAAAATCAACATCACTTTATAACAAATGTATGATACATCTTTTCAATTAGTAATTAATAATAATATTTTTAATGCAAACATCAATTTCTAACCAATGTGTGATACATCTCTTCTATTGGTAATAATAGTAGAATATTTTGTAACCATGTGAGATACATCTCTTGTAAAAGTGAAAGTCTTTAGTCTTTTAAAGACTTTAAAATGTGTTATACATCTCTTTTATTGGTAATAATATAAAATAATTTAAACTCAACATCATTTTCTAGCCAATGTGAGATATACATCTTCTATTGGTAATAATTGTAAAAATATTTTATCATATATATATATATATATATATATATATATATATATATATATATATATATATATATATATATATATAATTGGTGAGAAGTACTATGGTTGTGCCACCTCACCACCTTTGGATAAATCTTCATTCTAAAGCATCCATGTGGAAGCTTTAAAAACTTTTGGCTTTCTAGTGACTTTGAAAATCAACATCACTTTCCAACCAATGTATGATGCATGATGCATTTCTTCTATTGGTACTTAATAATAGAATTTTTAAAACCAACATCAATTTCTAACCAATGTGGGATACATCTCTTCTATTGTTGAAAAATTAGTGTTTTTTGTGAAAGAAATTGTGTAACTTGAGGCACGAATTTCTTTACGTGTCATTTGTTTGTTAACGAAGGTAATTGCGTAAATGTATTCTACTCGGTGAGAGCATCAAAATGATATATTTATTTGTCCAAATTGAGTTTTTGATAATAAGATATCAAGACTTAAAGTATAATACTTGTTAAAAAAAATTAGTGTTTTTAGTGAGAGAAATTGTGCAACTTGAGACACGAATTTCTTTACGTGTCATTTGTTTGTTGGTAAATGTAATTGTGCAAATGTGTTCTACTCGGTAAGAGTATCGAAATGATATATTTATTTGTCCAAATTAAGTTTTGGATGAATAAGATATCAAGAGTTAAAGTATAGTACTTATTAAAAAATTAGTGTTTTTAGTAAAAGAAATTGTGTAACTTGAGGCACAAATTTCTTTACATGTCATTTGTTTGTTGACAAAAGTAATTGTGTAAATGTGTTCTACTCGTCAAGAACATCGAAATGATATATTTATTTGTCCAAATCAAGTTTTAGATGAATAAGATATCAAAGCTTAAAGTATGATGTTAAAAGTGAGTCATTACAAGTAATATCTAACCTTGAAGAGTTATATCCCACATTGGTTAGAAATAATGTTAGTTGTAAAAGTTTTTAAATATAAGTCTTCTACTATTGACAATAAAAGAAGTTATATATACTAATACTAATACCCCTTATCATATTGATTGTTATTATGTATTATTATTAGCTAATGACTAGAAAACCAAAAGTTTTTAAAACTTCCACATGGATGATTTAGAATGAAGATTTATCTAAAGGTGGTGAGGTGGCACAACCATAGTGCTTCTCACCAACTTTAAATATATATATATATATATATATATATTTTTTTTTTTTTCTCTCTTCTAATTTAGTTTAAGATAAATTAGTTTACAATATAAATAAAAAGTTACTGATAAAAGTGAACAATTAATTTAGGATAAATTTTAATCAGTAGATTTTATCACATTATAAAGTAGTTAACCCATTTTTTTCTCTTCTTTTTTATACATACTCTCTCTCTCTCTCTCTCTCTTCTCTTCTAATTTAGTTTATGATAATCTATTTACTATAACTAAAACATTTATATATAACTATAACTATTATTTTAAGATAAAAATTCTAAATCTAATTAGATATGATAAAATTTCTAAAACTAATTTGATAAAATAAAACAGATTTATGATATAGTTTTACGAGCAGATTTATGATAGAAATTTAGGATTTAGGATTTTGTTTTTTTTTTCTTCCAAATATTGCTTAATTAAACTAGATTTTATCCTATATAATTTATACAAGTTTAATTTGACTAAAACTCTTCTATTTTCATCTCTTTTTTATTTTCATAATTTTTAATTTATACAAATTATCCATGGGATAATTCTATATTATTTGTTCTTCTACTAATTTATATTTATTAATTATTAATCTATCAACTATTATTAAAATAGAAGTTATTGTTGCCACATGACGACTTTCTGTTGTACGCTTAAAGTTTTAAAGGGAATTATGTGCTTCCACGTGTCACCTTATATACAAGTTTATAATTTTTTTTCCTACCAAAAATTAAAACCGGATAGATTTTAAAACCGGTGCCTCCTTTATATTTGGTAAAAGTTTTTTTTTACCATTTTTTATTGCCAAAATCGATTAATACCTGATATATTTTATAACATTTGATTTAAACACGTTTCAGTTGATTAGAACTCCAATTTTTATGGCTTTTTTTTTTTGCAGATATATTTTTATCAATTCTCATAGATTTTAATCTTTCAATTACATGACTATATGGTCAATTTTGAATATTTACCTTATTTTTGGTTTTTTTTTTCAAATTATTCTAATTAAAAAAATTAATTATTTTTTACAAGTTTAAAAAATCATCTTATTATAAACAATTTTTACAAATAAAATAAAAACTATTAAAACCATGCATATGATACTAAATATATCTATATAAATCTTTTTTTTTCCTGTCAAAAATTAAAATCTAATATATTTTAAAACCGGTGCCTCCTTTATACATGATAAACGTTTTTTTTACTATTTTTTGTTGTCAAAATTAGTTAATATCAGATAAATTTTATCACAATTAATTTTAACGTGTTTAACTTGATTAATACTCCTAATTTTCATGGTAAAAGTTTTTTATTTGCGGATAGATTTTATCATATTTGATTTAGACGTATTTCAATTGATTAAAAATCATCAATTCTCATGGTAAAAGTTTTTTTATTTGTCATTTTTTGTTTACAAAATAAGTTTGTACTCGATAGTTTTTATCATATTTAATTTATACAAGTTTAATTTGATTATGACTCCTTAATTCTCATGGGAGAAGTTTTTTTAATTTTTATTATTTTGTCAAAACTCGGTTCATTTAAAATAGATTTTATCCAATTTGATTAAACGTGTTTCACCAACACCACAAACAACCACTACGAAATAGCTTGTAAATTTTATTTACAAAATTCACATGAATTTTCGGTTTGTTGATTCAGTGTGATCTCACGTTTTTATTTATTTATTAATTATGTGGACATCTTACTGTTGTTGGTCATTCAAATAACTTACAAATTCTATCTACAAAATTAAGTTTCAGAAACAATACTAAGTCAACCGTACATCGCACGGATAATAACCTAGTGTTTCAAATAATCATGTGCCCGTGCCATATGCACGTAAAGAGTACAAATTACTTCCTTTAATTCATTTACACATCAGTTATGATTTGTAAATGAAGCGGACAATAGTTATGGTTTGATTTGAAGAGTACAAATGAATTCCTAGAAATAAATTACTTCCTTTAATTCATTTACATATCATAACTAATTATGAAATCATGTGTCTGTACCATATACACGGTGTCGGGATAAACAAAACTCATAACTGACGGGATAATTAAAACAAAACATACAACTAGAGGTTTTATATGTAATTGTAGAGGGGTAGTTCAAACATAACTCATAACTGGGGGGTTTATTTGTAACTCACATATTTAAAAATCAATCAGGACCGTTGTATTTAACACAATTTAATCAGGGCCACCAGTTAGACCATGAGCTCTTTTATATGTACTAGATATTTTATTTTGTTTTAATTGATTACCGAGAGGTCTTCATTTTCAATTTGTTATTTTAGACTCTTTTTGAAACATGATTAAAACATATATTTATTTATTTAAATATTCACACCCTCCAATAATAACATCCTCTCCTACTCGCTCCGTGACATGGACAAAGGCACAAAGACTAGTATTTAGTTAAATGACATAAGTATTTTCTTTTACATGCTATATAATGTAAGTAGTTATTATTCTATGACATTGAAATAGTATATACTTTTTTTTTTAAGAAGTACTCTATTTGTTCCAAAATAAATGTCTTGTTTTATTTTTTTGTCCATTTCAAAATAATTATTTTATTTATATATTTTCTTTTTAAGAAAATATTTTTATCACTTAATCCTTACTTGTTTACCAACTTTAATTATAATCATATGTACAATTTTTTTTTAAAAAAAACAACATATTATACCAATATCTATAACAAAGTCAATCAAAAAATTTTAATCTTTTGTCAGTCAAACATGATGATTATTTAGGAATGGATGGAGTAATTATTTTGAAGTCTTATGGTATTTAATATAACTTATTAAAAAATAACGAGTTGAACTCGTTAGTTTGTGAAAAAAGCTCGGTTTGTGCTAATTAATTTAGTAAACGAACTAAACTCAAATCATAAGCAAACTAACCAAACATAAACACAATAAAACTTAATTTGAGCATATTAGAGCACGCTACTGCTTCTGAAATTATCATCACAAGATTTGCCCTCCAACGTCAATTAATGATGTCTTTCAAGTAAAACATCCACTAAATCAAATGGTTAGTGTGTCTCTATTTTTCAGAATGTTTAATAGAAAGCAACATCGTAGGCATTAGGCTCAGGCTCAAGCTTAGGCTCGTAATCTCTCCACTTGGGGCATGTGTTTCGAGATTTGTCACATCTCTTTTTATTACACACTTGACTATCTTAGAATTGATAGCCTCGTATAGCCAACTTATAATATATCCCTTTAGTTGTCTATACGATATTACAAGCTTAAGGTTGTGATATACAAGTTTTAATATTAGTGTTATTAGATTAAATCTATTTAGATTGTTACAATGATATATCAAATATGTTCTTTTCTAAATAGTAACATGAACATTACAAATCAGTATCAACTTAATCATCTAACAGCTCTAACACTAAAGATCGTAATAATACCACAAGCTATATTTTGTAATATCATTTATCTAACAAGATTACATATTCTAAACGTTGTTGTTATGAGTCCAGATTTTCAGTACCATAAAAATGCTTCATTAAGCTATATAATTTATGTATGACTCGTGTTCAAATATGTCTGGTGGTATACGAGCGGTATAGCCTCCATCCGTGAGACCCAAACCAACGGAATTAAGGATGCGATGCTTAATTGGCTAGGTCGAAGTCGGAAACAATAGAAAACAAGTGTTATCCTTTTTATTCCTAATAAATTAATAATAATATCTCTGGTAAATTGCAACTTGCAGTGTCACAGGAATTTGTCAACAGAAATTTATGAGTGATTAATCATTAGTTAATACAGCTCAAAATAGGCCCTAAACACGACTAAACATCAATCATATGATAATTAATAGCCAAGAAAGATTCCTCTCCATGATTTGTATAATCCTCGAGGGGACACTACAATACAACTTTTAGTGGCCACTTACATCAATGAATTCAGTGAACACTTGCACTACTATAAAATGGACATTTAGTGGCCATCTATAGTTGGAATAAACGGTTGAAAGGGATAAATAATACTCGCCCGATAAAAAGTCCACTATTTTATTTTTTGATATTTTACTAAAAAAATTATTTTTAAAAATTAAGGTATTGATATTACACAATTTAATATTGGGCCGTTATTCACGAATTGTAGGATATCTGGGCTTATGTAAAGGTATGATTTTATAGAAACCTGTCAAAACAAAGACACCTTAGAATGAATCCAAGGCTGGGCCTCACGAAACCCCTCTGTCGTGAGAGTAAGTCTTTGAGCTTATTGAAAGTAAAATAAAATGATAGAGTTTCGGTGTGTGTAAGTCAGCGTACCTTTTTAATGAAGTATTGTGAAGTATTTATAGCCATTTGGGAGTAAAATCCGGGCTGAGCAGTTATTGTGGAGAGATCTTAGGCTTTCATAGTCATCAATGCGGGTTAACCACGCAACTAATGAGGTCGTGGCTAAAATCTAGGATATGAGATTGAGCTTTGTAAGTCCAGTTGGTAACGAAATAAGGTTAGAGGGGGGGGAGTGAATAGTCTTTTAAAAACTTTAAGGATTATTTGGAAAACCTTTGAAAGATATAGCAGAAAATCCAATGTATGTGAGTTTCTACAATCTTTATCCACTAATCAGGTACATGGCTGATCATATTACTGTTCGGGCAGCCTTCCTCTCTGCTCGAACAAACTTATATAATGATTCCTGGTCGGAGGGGATAATCTATCTTCAGCCTGGGCGATCCTGCCCGGGTGATGCTTTTTTTTGTTCATGCGTTCCATATGACTATCATGTGAGGGCTAATGTGACTGGCTCGTGACCAAAATTTAGGCCGAGCTCATCAGTGCCCCCATGCTCCTTGCTAGCCGAGTATTTATGCTCGGTGCGAGGAGCATATTTGTGATGGTTTTTGTAATAGCCCGAGTTGGGGAGCAAAATAATTGTTCATTCTTGTTTGATTGTTTCGAGTTGAGCCAGGGGGCTGCTTTGTTGGTGACAGTTGATGTGTTAGGGCGCTAGTTGTGGGAAGCAAAGAAGCCATTGTAGGTTGACGTCGGCTAAGTGCAGTGTCGGAATGGGTCGAGCCTTTTCAAGGTATGCATTAATGACGGATTTGATCGCCTGCTTCTCAGCCGTCAAGAATCTTGGGTTTGAATTTTTTGGGCCGGTGATTCGGGTGCCCTTTATTCGGATTTCCCCCTATAAAAGGGGACCCTTTTCTCTTTTTTACCAAATCATTGCCTCCAAGCTTACTCTGCAACCGACGGTGTCTTCTTTGTTGAACCTTGCTTCTCCGGCCAACAAGTTCCTCTTCTGCAAACTCGACCGTTTCCAGATTTCTCCTTCCGGCAAGCTTACTCTGATTCAACCAACAAGTAAGTTTCTTCCTCTAGACTCATAATTTTTTCTTTTTTTTGGGTTTATGCCAAAAATGTTTAGAATTTATGGGTTCATCTGTGTGTGTTCTTTATTTGTGGACTTCGACCACATGAGTTCTTTGATTGTGGCTGTCACCACTTTCAGCTCGGTGACGACCTAGTCCCTGTTCGATTGCTAAAGGAGCTCTGTGTGGGGCAGGGCCACCGACACTAGGTGCTCTTTCATCCATTCGCTGGATACTCATTGCGGGCACGACTGGTATTAATTGTTTCTCTATGGGAACTGGTGGTTGACCTAGTGCATCCAATTGTTGATTTAGGACAAACATCTTGTTCAAATATAGAGCTTGATTGCGGAGACCAAGAGCATGTGCTTGTTCATTCAACTGAACAACTTCTCTGCCTCCTGATGATGGCGAGCAGCCTCTCTTCCGTTGGTTCAGCAAGTTTCTCAATTCCTGAGAGTTTGTGCACTGCTGCTAGATCTGGTGGCATGCATCTCCACTGGTACCTCCTGTTAAGAATTAAGATACAACATTAGCATACACATTGGCCCCTTCTATCGGAGGGGGATTGAGTGGTTGGTGGAGAGCAACTTAAGACCTAGTCATTACCCCTTCCCCCAAAGGCAGAAGACCGTTTCTAGGCAGAATGTCCGGCTGAGCAACACCCTCAGGTCTATTATGCATTGGTGGCCAGTCTCCCTATTGAAGGGAAACATCTTTGGCAGCAATGCCACTTGCTCCAACATGACTCTTACCGTGCTTGGCCATTGCTTGTAGTGTGTTGTTGAATTTTTTTTTTCTAAAAATTTTGTTTCCTGGCAACGGAACCAAACTGATGCTACACAATTTGGTACTAGGTCGTTCTTCGCGGATTGTAGGATATCTAAGCTTATGTAAAGGTATGATCTTGTAAAAACCTGTCAAAACAAAGACATCTTAGAAAGAATGCTAGGTTGGGCCTCGCGAAACCCCTTCGACATGAGAGTAAGTCTTTAAGCTTATTGAAAGCATAATGACAGAGTTTCAGTGTATGTAAGTCAGTGTACCTTTCAAATGAAGCATTGTAAGGTATTTATAGACCTTTGAGAGTAAAATTCGGGATAAGCAGTTATTGTGGAGAGATCTTAGGCCTTCATGGCCATCAATGCGGGTTGATCGCGTAACTGACGGGGTCGTGGCTTAAAATCTCGGAAATGAGCTTTATCCACTAATCGTGTTCATGGCTGATCATTTGTCAGTTCGGGCAGCCTTGATCTATGCTCGGACAAACTTATATAATGATTCCTGGTCGGAGGGGATAAGTTATCTTCAACCCGGGCGATCCTGCCTGGGTGATGCTTTTCTTGGTTACTACATTCCACGTGCCTATCACGTAAGGGCTCATGTTCCTGGCTCGTGACCAGGATTTGAGTCGAGCTCATCAGGCATAAAAAGTGTCATTTTCTCAAAAAATGTGTCTTTCAAATGGGGATTTTTTGACCGGAAGGTATGGAGTAGCAAGAAGGCTACTTGGTAGGTTTGTGCGCTCAAAATTACTTGGGAAAATTGTGTGTTGGTCCCCTTTACAAAGTTTTAACCGCTCCGCTCCTCTGTATTTTTTTAAATCGAAAAAAGTTACTTCTCGTGCGATGCATGAAAGTGTTTTATTTGTGCACCGTGATACATAAAATATTCAACTTTGCTAGGTTTACCATCAGGATTATCACTATGGTGACAACAATACCTTGAAGATGCACATGCACCTCACACGCACTTTACCTTCAAGGCAAAGTTGTCACCAGAGTAGTAATCTTGGTGGTAAACTTAGTATTTTCTTAAAATATTACATCACGATGCATAAAATGACTTCTTTCACTAAAAAAAAAAAACATAAGAACGAACGGTTAAAAACTTTGTAAAGGTAATCGATTCAAATTTCACTCAAATTACTAATCTCCACTATCCAGATAAATGGCTTAATTTGCTGCTTGTAAATACTAGGTTGAAGGTGAAATAATTAAAAATAATGTGTACCCTTGTTGGCTAGCAAATGACCCTTGATGTACTTGTTGCTTAAACGTTAATAGCTTTAACTTTCTTGATAATTAAAAAGATACGTTCATCTAAAAAACAGAGAGATGAAGACTCAAATCAAGCAAATTGAACGACTCAAAAAAAGTTATAAGATCTTGTGAATTCCTTTTTAAAAAATTGAATTGAAAGGACAACAAAAAATATCCACATAAATTACGTGGATATTTTTCAAATGATGTAGTGTAGCTCATAGGAACATTATCAATTTATCTTTCTTTCTCTTGAAAAGTGAGCTCCGCCGTACAAGAGGATATATATATATATAGTTTTGGGGTAAAATACTTGCTCTTATCTGTAAGAGCATCTCTAATGTATAAAATTCTTATACATTTTTTTAAGTGGGTTTTATTGTCACCTACACATTTTTATCTTTTTACCTACTTAAGAATAAATTTTCGCATTATATAATCTTCTTACACAAAAAATATTAAATTTAACATCATCCCACATAAATACAAAACCCTTCCCCACACACATTCACACTTTCCAAAAAATAATTGACAGCCACCCCTATGATAAGTGATAACTTCCTATTAAGGAAAAAAAAAAAATTACCTTTCCTAGTTGGCATTTAGAAAAATGTATAATGGTGACCAAATTTTACCTTCTTAATTAGAAGAATACCAAAAAAAAAAAAAAAACAATGGGTATGCTCCAACATTCATCTACACTCGAACGGTAGCTTATAAAGCTCACTGCAATCATTGAATATTTTGCATGTGCTCTAAATATCTAGCTGAACTCAATTTGGTGTTCATCTCTCAATTACTTGACCGGTCTTCATTATTTTTATTTTTAATAATTGACACTGAGATTTTTATTTTTCTTGAAAGTTAGATGGGAGACTGACCTTACCCCCAACCATGAACATTATTACTCCTTCCGTTCTATAATTATCGTTTTGATTAATTTGGCGTACGGTTTAAAAAAATACATTTGATTGGATTATTAATTTTTGAATAATGCGTTATTTTCTTTAAAGCTCATGAATATGTGGCCAAAAATTAAAGTAAGAAAAAAAAGTAAGAATAAAATGGTAAAAATGATGTTTTAAAAAAAAACTTTCAAAAAAGACAATTATTTTAGGACAGACGAAAAAAGAAAGAAATACAATAATTTTGGGACGGTGGGACGGAGGGAGTATTAAAGTCTTAAAATACTACAAAGTAAGTCAGTCAATTGATCGAATTTGAATCCGAATCTGATGTTATTTTAAAGATATAGATTTAAATTTTAAATCTGATTACTCGATTTTGATCTGAATCCCAAAATATGAAAGGTTAACAAATCGGATATGGATTGAGATGTTCTGATCCGTTAACAACTTGATCCGAACCGATATAACGAATATATTAATATTATACATATAAAAGTTATTAATGTTGAGTTTTTATTCATTAATCATTACTAATTCTATTAAATATAAAATTTTCAGCACATTCTAAAATCTTACGAATATTGTTATTCATGTTTGTGTAAACTAAAAACAAGAATTTTTAATATTATTCAACCTTTGATTAAGCAAAAATACTTCAATATTAATTTTATTAGTATTTTAATAAGGGATGAATAAGATACGAATCCGATCCGAAAATTTAGGATATGAATTGAGCTTTTGAATATCCGAAAAATAATCTAATCTCATCCAAGTCTAATAATTTCTGAACAAATCGGATATGGATTTAACCGATCCGATCCATTGACAGGCCTACTACAAAGTATTTAGATATCATCATTCAGCTTTAACACTAAACCTCTCCGTTAAGAAAAGTGAACAGTACCAATTGAACTAAAGTTCTTTGGTTGACAGGTTCTCAACTCATGTACCACAAAATGTACTCATTCATGTATCATCAGACAATATAACCCATGAAGGACCCGTGACTCAATATGGATGTAAATGGTTCGACTTGAAACAAGTTATGAGCTGAACTGCATACCATCAGTTTGAGAAAAATCAAACCGGAGTTAAACCATTTAAAGTCTTGAACTGAACCAAACCGAACCATGATGGTTTGACTTGGTTTGACTCGGTTCCGTGGTTCGGTTTCATGGTTCGGTTTCGCGGCTTGATTTCATGGTTCAGTCTGAATTTAGAAAGAGTTTTAGTCATTCAAAATTTAAGTAAACCAATAAAATATTATAAAAACACGCTAAAAATACTAAAAATTAAATATAAATACAATTATATTCATAAACTCACTTTAAAAATTTTGCACAAACTTTCAAATAAAAGGATTAACATTTTTAATTCTTATAATCACTAAATTGAATCTAATATAATAAAAATACAATAACGTACATGATATTAAAAACATTTATGTAAATTCAAAAAATCTAAATGCAAATTCCTAAATACTAATATTAGCCTTATAGTTTATATAACATAAAACATTAATAGTATAAGAGTACTAAAGTATAAAGGTTAGAAATTCTAAAGAATTTATTGTTTGGCTCGGTTGTTCGGCTCAAAATGGTTTGATTTGGTTTGGTTTGATTTGACTTGACTCGACATATCAACCCGCAAACCAAACCAAACCGTTCGACTTTCCAAAATCTCAAACCGAGTTGAATCATATAGCACTCAAAACCAAACCAAACCATATGATTCGACATAATTCGGCTCGACTTGGTGGTTTGACGACTCGGGTCGACACCCCTATGACTCATTTATTTGGTGATTCAGAAAAGTGTCAACTTTATAATACGGGACATCTCCGCTCTTACATGTGACATCCAATACCTTGACCTTAACATGTAATTGACCTTAAACGTGTAAAGATAAGACTATGATCCCTGACAAGCAGAGTTGCTCGTGTTCTCCTTGCAAACGAAATAAAGAAAATTGAAAATCAGGCATGACAAGTTTCATAACGAGTTACATATAGTATACCAACTTTGGTCCAAATCTCAATCGTCGGCACAAATCAAGGAGAAAAATGCAATTCTTAAGATCAACAATGTGTCCAACTGACGTTGACCCACTGGCAGACAAATACCCGACACAGATAATGCCTTCGCTTCCAGGGCAAAGCCAACTGAAATCAAAAGATATCTCTCCAATCACTTTAATAGATAGCTTATTCTAGAAAACATCTTCCAACATTTTCCATACACAATAATTCCCACCCAATATTGACATGAGTGCCAAGTAATTCACGAATTTTTCACACACAACCCAAGGTTGGAAATTCCAAAAGCAAGTTTGCCGCTTAAGATCGAAAAGATTGCAATGATGCAATCAATAATTAGACAGAATTAAGGAGAGATGACAGATCGAAATATCCAAACAAAAATATGTTTTGCAACCATTGACGCGTACAATGACAATATAGACACAATTCAGCTACGCTGGCTATTTACTATCACAGTTTCTCTCTTCTCTCTTCTCTCTACTTCTTACCATTACCAAGTAAGGCCAAGCCTACCTTTTGGGATGAGGAATTCTCGTATGCAACTTGAAAGATGACGGTAACAACAGAATTGTTATGGGAAAGTAGTATTACAGCTCTGATTCTCTAAGTAAAGAATGAACTAATATGTGTTTCTCTAATCAATCTGTCTTCTTATCGGGCTCATCGATTGCAGCCAACCTTTCAACAAGTGGAGGATGTGAGTAGTGATATGCAGAGTACCATGGATCTGTGTTCATAGCTGATAGGTTCTCCTCCTGGAAAGCGTCACAAGAAAAATCAGTAATGTATAAGGTCACACCAGAACAAAATTTCTCTTGTAATATACCATGCACAATTTTTCTTTGCAGGATGTGTGGTGTAAAATACTCAGCCTCAAAAGTTGTGTTAATCTTTCGCCAAATACCATGCACAAACAAATAACTAGGGGCGCAAATCGAGTCAATCTACTGGAAACTTGGCCGGACCTCGCTTGGTTAATGCTTTTACGCAAGTTCGATTTGTAAGCTAAGCAGGGTAAACTTCAGCCTAATCATAAGCTCAGTAATTTTTATTGAGCTGGGGCTAGTATCTTCATAAAAATCCTATTACTACGTGATATGATCAAAGTACTCAAGCTCGAGCTAATAAATTAAACTACTTGAGCCCAAGTCAAGATTAATATTTACTTGTAACTACATTAAAAGATCCAAGTTCTTGAGCTCGAGATAAGAAATCAAACTACTTGAGCTCAACTCGAGATTAAGATGGACTCAAGTCAACAAGTAGAAGAGACAGATTGAACTTTTTTTCAAGCTAACGGGGCAAACTTGAGAAAGCCAAACTAGCCTCAAGTGGGCAATATTAGACTCCTAGAAATAACTAATATTGATTACAATTACGGAGGTTTAAGTTTAATACTCCCTGTGTAACTTTTCAACTTAAAGAGTCCACTTCCAAAAATTATGCCTACAATCTCTATAACTATTCAACTTTACCCTTCACATGTGATATAAATATCTTAATTATGTTCAAGTATTTTTGTAATTATGACCAACTTTAATGATACGTAAACATGTCTTAATTATTAGACTTTTCATACGTGGACTCTTTGGCTGGAAAGAAGTGAGTACATTACTAGCACAACAGTTATTTGTTTTGGCTAGTTCCCATATTTGGAAAGAAGCCTTAGCAAACAAAATTCCTTCTGAATGTCAACATATACTAATTTTGGGGAAAGGGAATAAATAAAGCATTTAAAGCAAAAACATCAAACTGATCGGATCAACAGAAAGCCACTGCAATGATGAGACCAAACTAGAAAAGGTTGATTAAGATACATAATAAATTTTCGAGGAAAAGAGGTGCCAAGTACAAGTATCACCAGAAAAAGAAGGCAGTCTGCCTATAAACAAAAGGGAGAACATTACCTGAAGTCTCACGAGGCCAGCTCGGAGTGCCACGGCATAACCGAGCTTCTTCGCAAAAGCATCAGCCTTTATAAAAAGAAAGAGCAAGTATTTCAGTCACATAGAGACTACTTTCAAGAGATACACAAGGTAAAAGAAGCACTAAACTCGCAGCTTGAACCTTGCACTCAAAGACATACCTGGAACTCAAAAGCCCGGCTGACGAGATTAAGACCAAAACTTACAAGATGCTGGAGGGGTATTATAGTGTGCTGCAATCAACAGAGTCAAGGTGAAGTGTTGGCAACTCTCAAATCAAATCCTTTTCTCTACTTATAAATGAGAGTTGAGATATATGAAAGGTTCAGGCAGAACATAATGATTCCACAAGTCAGACATTTAATAGCAATGCTTTTTTAAGTTAAAAGACTTTTCGTCCTAACACAAGTCGGTACTGATACGTATCAAAGAAGCTAAGACAAATTATCTAAGTCCAAAATGAGACTTGATGTAAGAGTTAAAATCAAATCAAATATGCCGTGGGAAAACATGCAGGACATGCTGTGAAACCTTAATTCAATTCACTGAACTAATCCGCTAGGGAATCTGAAGATGCATTCTATTTGCACATTACATTGAAACTAAAAACTGTAGTCATACTCAAAATCAAAATGCCACCCTGGAGACATAAAATGATGCACGAAGAACAGATACTAAAACAAGGGCACAATATCAAGGTATGTGTATGAGAAAATATGGTATAGACACCACATGCCATGGCTATTGATTCTTGCAAGATAATAATTACCTGGAAAATGATGAGACCAATGAGAACTGGTTGTGTATCAAAACCGAAACTAAGAAATAGATCCTTAGAGTTCTTCACAAGAGTATATCCTCCAAATTGCAACAAGGTGAGAATCTGAAAGGAAAAGCAAATACAGATTCTCCATTAAGTATTGGCATCAAAATACAGAAAAAGGTTACATGACTCGCAAGCTACCAAATAACACTAGATCCTGTACACACATTGTAATGTACTTCTAAATACCAAAGACTTTACGACGCAAAATATAAAATATCATTTCAGTCACTCTTGACAAAGCTTATATTGTAATTATTTAAAAGCACTCATCAGTGGCGCCATCCCTGGGTCCCTAAGAGACAGGCAGACATGATCATCACAACTGCAGATGTTTTCCTACAATAAGCACTAGCTACACCACTACTGACTAATGCTGGGAGCTGAAGGAACAACCTTTACCCAAAAGAATATTTATTACTATGTAAAGCGGAAACAGGTTTGCCTCTCATGGCCTGAATGTGTATCTTTCATGAAATGCCCTCATTTCCAAATATAAAAGCATATATTTCCAAACATAAGTTGGAATTGTAATTTAAAAAGATGCATATCTCCTATTAACCATTGTTCATTGCGAAGTGTTAAGCTTGATATACATTGTTGAGCCTTTATCTAACAACTTAAGCTTTTAGATGAGTTGGTAACTTAACAGGTATTAGAGCTCCCGTTTGGCAAGGTCATGGGTTCGAGTCATCCTACTTGCATTTGTTACCCAAAAATACTGAGTACATGTTGTCACTCTATTTGGTTTGTGACGCCCCAGAGGGAGTGTTAAGCTTGATATTAAACTTTTAGATGAGATGGTAACTAAACAAAAAGCATCAACCTGGTGCATCACACATGCATCTACACTAGTCATTAGAAAATGAGGAGTCATGTGAACATAATTACAATCCACAGCATACCTGAACAGCCACGAAAGAATACATTGTGTGATTAAGTTTCCAATGACCCAGTTCATGAGCAATGACAGCAACCACTTCCTCATCATTTTTACACTGCATAAAACAGAAGCTTTGGTGAACGAAACAAAATAAGAAGATAATAAAGCATCACAAATAAAAGGAAATTTAGTATGACCTCATTGCACTAAGAAAATATATGCATGTCCTGTATTTCGTGAATATCACATTTATAGAGTAGC
The DNA here is from genome assembly GCA_013146195.2 of Codonopsis lanceolata. NCBI lineage: Eukaryota > Viridiplantae > Streptophyta > Magnoliopsida > Asterales > Campanulaceae > Codonopsis > Codonopsis lanceolata. Next base: position 21,173,892 of record CM028383.1, read on the forward strand.
AACATTTGAAGTGAAAGATGACAGTATACTATTTAAATGTCTCGGCCAATGTTTTTTTTTTTTTGATAGCTAAGTGTGACCCCTTGATATGGGGATTGGAATCAAGGACTTCAACGTGTTTGCCAGAGTTCCCTTGTCATCTCTCCCATCCCTTGGGGTCGGGTCGTCTCGGCCAATATAATCAGAACCTAATTTGAGATGGTGTCATAACTATGTTTTATCAGAGATCTGAAGATGACAAGACACCGCTAGACATCCAAAATGTCGTCTTTGCTTAATTGATTGTCTGTGATGGAAGAGATCTAAGACTTCTCAGGCTCCAAATAAGAAGTGGAAGGAAAAGGATGGCAATTTCATCATTGCATTTAAGGAAATTTAGAAAAATTCGGGTTGATCAGCTTGGATATCAAGGGGAGGCTTTGAGCCTAGGAAGGACCACATCGGCAGCAGAATGCAGATTATATAGACACGGAAGGAACAATATCATCAGAATTACAAACTCCATATTTAGCCCTCTCCTGCTCTGTAAGCAGTGATACTCTTACAACCAGACCTCAACTCAAATTAACTCAGCGTTTCTCGTCTTGGATAGGATACATGAATTGTTTTTGCCATTCTGTCTTATTCAAAGCAATATTCTCTGTTGCACCAGACTCAATCATATCTTTCTTACCAATCAGCGCCCAAGTTGTTTTGGCCTACCTACATCTAGTGTTGCAGTTGATATTGATATATCACACCTGCTGCAGTTATAGTCTACGTTGTAGGTTGGGATTACTTTTTCTGACTCACGAATGTGCTCTTCTTGAATTTTATCTTCTCTAGGTTTACAATACATCCATCAAAAGATGTCATTTCAGCTACGCTCATTTTCTCTTTAGGCTTGCAGTAAGGAAGAAATCATGATATAGAAAGACATCAATATCATGCCCTCTCATGGAAACACTCCCATTAATCCCATAACATCAATGTAGAATTGACTGACAACCCACAAATGATAGCCCCATATGCAATATCAAGATGCGTAGTTGCATACAGCACCATCCATCAACAATATTTTATCAAGAAAAGACCCAAGGAAGAATACCAATGTTTCTTCGTTCCGCTAAGGTGCTAATTGGCAAAACTTGATAAGAACTTATTTGCTTTCCAAAGAAAAAAAGGATAGCTACGGCGGGGTTTCGGATAAAGAATCTGTGGTAACAAAGAACAGTTATTGTGTGTGTCCTGTCACTAGCGTGTGTAAATAATATGGCTTCAATCGTATGACAAGAAGGCATCGTGCGTCAACATACTAACTGAATTTTACTTTTCCTAAAGAGTACAACATAACCATTCATCAAAAATGGCACCCGGGGGGGGTGTGTGTGTGTGTGTGTGTGTGGAAAAAAAGAATTACATGATAACCACATCAACATGCAAGCAGTTACGGAAAGGCAAATGCAACATGAAAATATGAAGTACTCATAAAATTTTCTTAGCATCCGAAAATGAGGTATAACATTCTTCCATGCTTGTGCTGCCAGGCATGTTGGTGAACGTTCAAAAGAAATATACCTGTTGGATCAATGTGTCGTAGAGAACAATGCGCTTGTTTTTAAAGAACCCATACATGTAAGCCTGCACAATGTTGAGAAGTTGTATCAATCCCAACCTCTGTGTGTGTTTGAGAGAGATAAAGATAGAAATTAGAAAAAGAGAGAAAGAGAGAGCAAAGGGTTGTGCAAAAATTAACGAGCAAAGTCAAAGCAAGCCAGCTAATGTTGATCCCAAGAGCAAGAGACTGACTGGTTACAATTGATGAACATTGCACATTTCAAAAAAAAAATGTTTCTGATTTTCATATAATAGATAACCCAAGAGGATATACCATTATGTTGCTTGATCCTAAAAATCTTTCTGGTAATTGTAACAGTATATCTTTACTATATATTCCACCGAATCTGGATACAGCTTATCTACAAAGGAAGTGATTAGAAAAACTCATCCTCGACACTCAAAAATGTGCCTTGCCCGGAAAATGAGGCTCGTTTGTCTTCCATTAGATGACCAGTTGGAGTTATAATCTTCTGATTATGATAAGAATCAGATCCAGATGAGCATTTCAAAGGGTTGTCTAGGACTAAAAGGATCTAGACAGATGGAGTAGTATACCCAAAATCAATAACCATGGAGGGGACAAAACTTCCAACCATGATTTCATGTAGCATAGGTAGCTAAGAATATATTTTGATATACTTATTATTCTTTTTATCATCAACAGTCGTGAGGTTTAATGTTTGTTTTAAAATATGAATTTAAGCTACTACGGAGCTTCAAATGGAATTGCTCAGTTATTTCTTCTTTAACGATGCTCAAAGCAGTCCCGTGTCGCAATTTGTAGACCTTAACTTAGGCCTGTCAATTGTGACCCTGAACCCAGGAACCCACCCAACCTGATATTTACCCAAACCATTAATTTTTCGGGTTAAAACGGGTTACCCATAATAGCCCAATAAAATTCACAGGTTGAAACTGGGTGCTTGCCTTAACCCGTTGTGTTTAGAGTAATATCATAAGAAAAATTTTCAAAATCGGGATTAAGATACTAGAAAAACAAATGCTATAAATTGAAAAGAACTGTTCTAATCCCATAAAAGTTTTAATCAATCCAATCAATCAGAGAAGTTAAAAAATAATCAACGTTCATCTTAGTAAAACATAAGAACCGCTCATAGGCCAGATTTGAGAAACAAGGTTTCTTAGCCGTCGCCGGAAGTGGATTTTCAACTCGCAGTCACTCAATCGAAATTCTGGACTCCGGCAAGTTCAAGTAGAATGGCATCAAAACCAACCATCATCTCTGGTGGGTGGTTACAGAAGGATCTAGTAGTAGATCTGGAGGTGGTGATGACAAATCTACTAGTGTCCGTTGTAGACATCCTGGTGGGCTTGCGGATCTACTAGTAATAATCATCGCCAGCGAAGAACTCGTCGTTGCCGGAGAAGCATAGTTGTCAAAGGCGAGCGCCTTTGGCGCATGAGGCGAGAGTGTAGAGCCCAATGTTCTAAAAATCGCTAGGCGCTACGCCTAGGCGGGATATAGACAGGGACTAAAAATAAGACATAATATTCGATTTTTAAGATATTATTTATTAGAACCTACTTACTAAACATTAATTTTTTAAATATACTAATAGTAAATATCACCTAATAATTTAAAAATAATGATTAGATTATAATGTTAAATTTTAAAAGTAAAACTAGAAATTTAATATCATTCTAAGGTTCAAATTATTACAAAAATAGTCAACAGTTCAATTACCATAGATCCGATGACAAATTACAAATTTACAAAAACAATTTAATAATTTAAAATTGATATTTATTGACATTATATAGGGCCAAAATTTAAAAATAAAATAAATATATGAAAAATCAACAGTTAGTCGCCTAGCCGATTTTTTCGTTGATTTGCCAAATTTCTAGGCACCTGGTTGGCGCCTAACGCCTAGGCCAATTTTTAGAACACTAATAGCGCCTCATACATCCCAGGCGAGTTGATGTGCAAGAAGCGCTTAAAAGACGACGCCTTTAGCACCTTTGGAACAGGCATTAAAAATTGTGAAAGTCGCTCACTTAAGTTTTTTCTTTTTATTTTAAATTTCTGATCAACCAAATGACGTAGTTTGGTCTTTTGGTATATATATATATTAGAATACCCTTCCCAAATCAAACAACATATCCACAGGCAGACTCCCGATACGACTTACAAGCGTAACTAGGGTTTCGATTTCGCCGTGCCGAGTCGACTTCAATTTGCAACTTCAACTAGGGTTTCGAGTGTCGACCGGCTTCCCTCTTCTTCGAGTGTCAGTTGCTTCCCTCTTCTTCAAGTGTTGACCGACTTCCTTCTTCTTTGCACCAATCGATTCCAACTTCCAAGTAAGCTCTCATTCTGTTCAAGACCCACTGAAGCATTCTTTAAAAAAAAATACATTGTTCTTCTTCTATTTAATAATTATATATTATATAAAAGTGTCAAAACAGGTGATGCGGACTTTGTACACTATGAGTATACTTTACCAAAGAATTAGCCAATATCTATATCATTTACAAAATCTACAATAGAAGTGTTACGGCTGGGAGTGGAATGATCTACCTCTTGGAACACTAAAAATGAAGAGAGCAAACCAACAAATTCTTAGATCCGGGACTTCCGGGACCGACATTTCCTCGTTATCCAAGGCTGGCCCTAGCACACTCCCAAAAGAGTTCTCCCAAAAACGGTTTCTCTTATTCTTGTACCCAATAGACCAGCCCCTAACGTGGTCAATAATCCACCTCGGTATGACCCAAGTCATCTTGAACAGGCCAGCACAAAATTTCATAACTCGACAGCCACTTGGCAATGGAGGTGCAGATGGTTCACACTCTCCTCACTAGCCTTACACAAATAACACCTATTGACAAAAACCATGTGACATTTCCGCAAATTGTCCCCGATTAGGATAGCTTCGTGAGTCGCTTCCCACATGAAGAATGTCACTCTCTTAGGGGTTTGAGAGTTCCATACTGCTCTCCAAGGGAAGGAAGTTCTACCACAGTTGAGAAGCTTGAGATAATATGATTTGACCGAAAAAAAAAGGACCATGTGTACCTTTCCAAACCACCTCCAACCTGTCTGTATTCTGCTCTTGAAGCCTCCCTAAGAGCTGCACAACTGACTCAATGTCCCAATCATGAAAATTCCTTCTAGACGTGGGATTCCAAATAGGTGTACCCTCCACCGTAGACAATACAGAACTAACTCTACAATCCTTATCCATGGAGACCTCGAATAAGTTCTAGAACACCGCCCTCAAACACGCACCCCATCTATCTTCCCAAAATCTCGCAGAGACCCCGTTGTCATCCTCAAACGCAATGCATCTCTCAAAAGAACTCCACCCTTTCCTGATGCCTCTCCACACTCCCACCCCAAAAAGTAGAATGGACCGCACTTGGGATCAGAGCGATCCCCTTCCCCATACTTACAAACCACTACATCCCAACCATTTCCCCAACAAAGCCTCGTTAAAGAATTTGAGTTTCCTGATGTCCAGGACCTCCCATTTGAACCCTGGAACAAACTTTCTCTCAATTCACTAAATGAAACTTAAAGCCTTCCGACTGCCTTTCCCCCAAGAAATCTCTTTCCAACTTCTCTAGTCTTTGCCTTATTGTGGCTGGAATCACAAAGTGCGATAGAAAATAGGTCGGTAAATTAGAAAGAGTGTTCTTGATTAAGACTAATCTCCCCCCTTTAGAAAGGAGTTGACGCTTCCACCATGCCAATCTCTACTCGAAGCGCACAATCACCGGATTCCACAATTCCCTACACTTCTATTCGACTATGCACCTATGGGAAGACCAAGGTAAGAGGAAGGAAGAAAAGCGGACTTGCACCCAAAGAACGAAGCTAGAGCCCCAACATTTTCCACAACCCCTACAGAGATGATTTCACTCTTGGAAATGTTAACTCAAAGTCCTAAAATTGCTTGAAAGAATAATAGTACCAATCGTAGATACCCCAACTTAGCCTTATCTGCACCGCAAAATATCGTGTCATCTGCAAAAAGAAGATGGGATACCGACACCTCCCTCTCCCCTCCACTTTCCTCCCCACCTTGAAATCACTTATAAGACCTTCCGGCGCTGCCTTCTCTAACATCCTGCTAAGAGCCTTCATAACAACAATAAACAAAAACGGGGACAAAAAGTCACATTGACGCAAGCCCCTTGAGCTTGAAAAAAACCCTGATGGTTCCCCATTCACCAAAACAGAGAAGCGTACCATAGAGATGCAGAATCGGATCCATTGGACCCATTTAATACCAAACCCCATCCTTTCCAACATGTAAAGCAAAAAATCCCAATTCACATTATCAAAAGCTTTCTCAATATCCAGCTTACACAATAACCCCGGAACACCACTTTTCAACCTGTCATCCACGACTTCATTGGCAATAAAAGACTCATCCAAAATCTGTCTATTCATCACAAAAGCGTCGACGCCGAAATAATCCTGCCCATTACCCTTTTCATTCTTTGGGCAAGCACTTTGGAGATAAGCTTGTAAATGCCACCAACCAAGCTAATCGGTCGAAAGTCTTTCAAATAGTCGCACCATACTTTTTTTTGGAATTAAGGCTATGAAGACAGCATTAAGGCTTTTTTCGAATCTCAAACTAGAATGAAAAAACTGAAACACCTCCATGATATCCACCTTAACCACCGTCCAACAATGCTGAAAAAATGTCATAGAAAACCCATCGGGACCTGGGGCTTTATCTCCCTCCATCTTACGTAACACTGCTGCCACTTCCTCAGCCGAGAAGGGAAGCTCCGGCACTGCCAAGTCATCGGCACTAATTCTGTCAAAGGCAATTCCATCCAGATTTGGTCTCAAATCCCCACTTTCCACATACTGTCGCCTATAAAAATTCGCGATGCCATCTTTAATCTCTGCCTCATCTTCCAGCAGCACATCATTTATCTGGACAGAACTAATCTTTTTAGCTTCTCCACAAATCTTTGCCATCCTTTGAAAGAACTTGGTATTACTTCACGAATAAGAAGACTCTTCAACTCCTGCTGCACCCTAAGGGACTCTTCTGCCTCATCCAAAAGACCATCCCCTGCTCTCTCATCTAACCTGCATATCTCATCCGAAATGTATTTGATTTTAAACTCCACCTTTCCGAAAACCTCTCTATTCCAAACTTTTAAGTCCTCCTAAAGTAACTTTAATTTTCTAGCTATTCTGAAGCTCAGATCACCTGCCACCAAGTAACCCGGGCTCTTTTAACCACATATTCTCAAACCGAAAAGGAGTTTTCCCTTTAGAAATACTGCCGCACTCAAGAAGCAAAGGCACATGATCTAATGATAGCCTTGGTAAACAGGACCGAATAGAACCAATAAAGCAGCCTTCCCAATCCCCAAAATTAAGAATCTATCAATTCTCAAAAATTGTTGACGCTCCCCATTCCTAAACCACGTGAAATCACCCCCTACCAAAGCAAGATCCACCAACTCCATCTCATTAATGATATCATTAAATTCCATCATTTCTCTAGAATAAATACGAGAACCACAACGTTCATGAAGGAATTCTAACCACATTAAAGTCACCCCCTACACACCACGGCACATCCCATCTAGCCTTTGTTCCTTTAATTCTATCCAAAATCTTTCCTTAGCAGCAGTGCTACACGGCCCGTAAACCCCTGTAAAGAGCCAATATCTGCTATTATCCACAGTCTTCTTCAGCAAACACAAAACTGAGAATTCATCTAGACTTTCGACAGAACACATTTGTCCCACATAACTAACACCCCCCATCAGCCCCCTACAGAACCTAAGTGAACCCAATCCACTCCTCTAGCACTCCAAACACTATCAATGATACTAACATCAACCTTCTCCATTTTCGTTTCTTGAAGACAAACAACATGCGGTTTCCATCTCCTGATCAATCCTTTTATCAGTGTTCTTTTGTTTACATCATTAAGACCCCATACATTCCAAGAAACAATTCTTAGATGCATATTAAACAATTTTTTCCTTCTTCTCCCCCCCCCCTTCCTTGCACATGAACATGTCAACATTAAGACTGCTGCACAACTGTTTAAGCTCCCTTTTACGTTTCCCCCTAGTTTTGTTCAGCCTCTTGCAGCCTGTCTCCCCCTGATGACCCCCACTTCTCGATGTCCAGAAGTAAGAAGTAAGTCCAGGATCTGATCCTCATATCCTGAACCAGACACCCCCAAAACCTTCCCAACACCTTTAGCTTTTTGTTTAACCCACACCGAGATATCCTCATCCACCTCTTACGCCACTTCACAAATATCACGTTTTATAGTGATCGGAGTACAGGAAATAGGTTCACCTTCCTCCTCTGGCAACTCCTCCTCCAGCTTATCACTAGGCAAAGAAGACTCAGTCCCAAAATTCCCATCATTCGAGAGCTTCACTTCCTGCCCCAGGCTTAACTTGATAGGCTGCAGAACTTTCTCACCTGCCACTAAACCTTCTGTTACTACCAACTCCTTGAAGAGACAACGATCCTCAAGACTTATCCCAGCTGCCACGGTGAAGATCTCTACCGAAAACCCATTCCAGAAAATCCCAAGATTCTGCCATTCCCGAATTGGATAAAGATCCTGCTTCGTTGAGACCAGTCAAACAAACACTGATCTTCAGCGACCTCTACAAGCAAAGCCCTTTTCGAAGCCACCCCACTAGACTCTGCCGGAGAATGAGTCGAAGCAACCTCCTTGACAATATTTCCATCCACCGAACATAGGCTATAAGTCTGCAACCTCGACATTTGAGTCGAAACAGCCACCCTGCCCTTCAATCTGAGTCTTCGACCAGGCCTACCCAACCTTAAATGGATAGACCTCTTCAGAAATGAACCCCTCTGCCTGTCTCAATATTAACGTTTTGGACTTCAGCCCCATCTACCAAAATAGGATTAACTGGAACCCCCATTGGATTTAAGTAGTCCAGAGGGACCTCCGGCCCACCCCTAAAAATAGCCTCCAAATAAACCTGTTGAGCCTGTCGTATCTCAGGATGTAAATTAAATTCATTTGGGTTTTGTAAAGAAATAGGCCTAGATTCACCAGCTACCGGCTCGGTTTGGCCCACCTCATGTTGACCCACCTTGGCCTGAAGCTCGCCATCCCCCAAAACGGCACTGTCTCCCTCAAAATATTTAATATTTGAATCGTTGGCAGCCCACGTGCCTGTTTCAACGCTGGCACTGCACCCTGCCTCTAGTACTTTTTCTGACGCCACACGTAATTAGACTGTACTGTACGTGCACCCTTCCACGGTTCCACCATTTTCGCCACCTTGCTTCGTCTTCTCAAGCTAGGCTCTCCTCCGCCACGACTCCCCTCCCCACACCGAGTCCGGCCAACGGCTTTCGTCTCAACCCAAATAGGTACCTCGAAAGTGTTCACACCCTCCGCGATGCTAATCATAGACGGAAACTTTGACCTAGAATGGACCAAAATTCTAGCCCACCTCAAATCACCCTGTATCTTTGTCTCTACATCGATATCAATGATGCCTCCACACAAATCTCCAATAGCACGAAACACCTTACTACCCCAGAGATGAATTGGTAGCCCCACAGCTCAAATCCACACCGAAGTGGGTTTCCTCCCTTCTCGTTAGCAACAAGCAAACGGATTACATCTCTCCAAGAACAGAGGTTGCGAATCAAACACCAAAGATTTAGATGATAGAATCCTTCCCGCCTCCTCCTTGGACGGAAAAACAAAGAGAAAGAGCTTCTCTAGCATGACCTTAACTCCAACACCACCTGCCGTCTTCCACCTTAGGTCTACCCACCTCTGCATCTCGACCTTGGTCGGAATCAGACAGTCATGATCCCCAGCCCTCCCCACCTGGCATCTCTCCAAGAACGTATAAGCCCCTCTACAAGAGTTGTCCTCCACCTGTATGTCTCCTCCAACTCTAAGCTTTGGATTCTGAACACAAGATACTAAATCCGACCAGGGTGGAATCTCTGCTGCTTCCTTGTAAGATTTAGGTGGTTGCTTGGACCCAGAAGAGCTGAAACCTGCAAAACTTCGAACCTTACCCACCACCCAGCTCCCCACAGCCAACTGTCCCTTCAGGGATACAAATCATCTTTATGAACTCTCTCGCCAACATACGGCGACTGGACCCTTCACGGCGACTGAAGAATTTCCCCAACCTATTGAACTCTCTCGCCAACATCACTTCCCTTATCTTCCCATGTCTCTTCCTCCAGAAAACTCCTTTGAACTATGCCACCTTCTCCATCCACTCACAAACCCAGACCAACTCGTGGCTGGAGATCACTAACTCATGAAGTTTACCTCTGGATCTCTCCTGGAATCGAAACAAATCTCCCACCTGCTCTCTCCATCTGTGCATTTTTAACAATTTCCTTCATGTGTTGAAAAAAGTTCTCTCCATTTTAAATTGATGATTAATAACTTAGTATCTCCACAACATTCAATTTGAGTTCGACTTCTATTTTTTTTTAAATTGTCTCTTTTTGAAAGAAATTTGCTTTGTTCTATAATTACTATGTTCAACTTCAAAAAATTGTTTCTCTTTTTGATTTTTTTTTACTTTGTTCTATATTTAATTTGTGTTATTAATATTTAATATTATGTTAGAACTTAGTTTTATGTATTATGCTCACTTATAACATGTTTTGTTGATAATTGTTAAATTATATGTATTTCATATATTTTTCCTTAGTATTGTTTCCGTGAGCGCCTTTTTAGCGCCTCGCCTCTCGCCTCAAATATGGACTTATCGTCTTTTTTGCGCCTATCGACTTTGACAACTATGCGGAGAAGAAAGAGAGGCGGCAGTGGAAGAGGTAGTGGGTCAATGAAGATGGGTTGGTGATGGTGGTGGTGGTCCAGTGATATGGAGGTGAGGATCGTGAGTTTGTTATTGTGTGTGCGCACTCCGGTAAAGAAGACGGAAAAGACTGAAGTGAGGGGGTCTATGAGAGAGAGAGAGAGGGGGGGGGGAGGTAGGTGAAGTGGGTTACGGGTTGGTTTTATATGTGTAATTCCACAACGCACACAACAGTCCCATCCCTCCCCCTTCCTCCGGTAACCCGATTTAACCCAATAATCTACGGGTCATGGCCCACTTCAACCCGTTACCCACCCTAACCCAACCCAACTCACCCAATTGCTAGGCCTACCTTAGTGTATACGCCCGAAGTGTTGAATGATTCGCGAGATAATTAAAAGAGTATCCTCATTTTGCAGTAAACAAAAGATTCACACAGTCACTGCATCACAAGTCAATTCTTATATTTCCGTGTATAATCACTTTGTTTTTGTCTAAGTGGGGCACTTTTCTGTGCAACATTATAACCTAAGCTTCACGCTTCGGGACATGTTCTTGATAATGAAATCCTCCCAAAGCAATGCAAACACCAATAGGTATTAAACAAGCAACAACACTCTGAGCTATAATGAGCGGCCCAAATGAAGGTTTTTGACAGTTCAAGGGGAAAAAAAATCTGGTAAATGAGCCAAGTCTAAATCAAGCCCCAATCTTAAACATTCAGACATAAAGAGGGTCATTCCCCACCTGGGGTGGCTGTAACAAAACATTGAGACAAGATAATGTTTATGAATAAATGCATCGTAAATATTAAGGACTAAATAATATAATCACATCTAAGTAGTTAAGGACTGGAAAAATATTGCCTTTCTCTTATTGAAGGACCCCCGATATCAAAGCCCATTTCTTTTTCTTTTTTTTTTTGATAAGTATAAGTATTATTAACAGGCGTCAAAAAAGGAGACGCTACCTTATACACCGGAAGTATACATACACTAAACTATCAACCAAAAGACCCAAACCTAGTTACAAAAAGGATCCTCTAAAGTTGGATCTGCAGTTAAGCACCAGAATCTCAAATACCATATGAAAAGACTTTTTGATTCCTACAAAATCAGATTCAATGTTCTCAAAAGCCCTTTTATTCCTCTATTTCCAGATGGTCCACCAAATAGCTGAAGGGGCATACTTCCAAAAAGCACTCCTATTTCGGGTAAAAGAAGGTCATCCCCTGCTTAATCAATAATAGTCCCGGCATAACCCACAAAACATCGAGAGAGGAAAGGGAGTTCCATAACTCCTAGCCATAGAGCAAAATGGAGCAACAAATGATTTACATCCTCCTCTTCACTTTTGCATGCGCAAAGACCGATTAACATAAATCAAACCCCGTGATCTCAAATTTTCCCCCGTCAATATGACGCCCCTGGCTGCTTCCCAAACAAAAAAAGCTACCCGATCGGAGATTTTATGTTTCCATATTTCCTTCCATGGGAACAAACTTTTTTCCTTCTCCATCAACTTAGAGTATAAAGATCTAACAGAAAACAATCTGTTATTAGAAGCCTCCCGTATAATTTTATCTTCACTCAAAACCGCCTCTTGAACCCCGAGCAAATCCATGAACTCGCATCAAGCCACAATCTCCCAATCATGCAGATTTGCTAAAAACAGACTCCAAAGGTCTGCACTCCCTTGATTGACCACCAACGAACTCACCATTTCCTCCTTATTGACCTACAATGTTGTAAAGGTTAGGAAACATCGGTTGCAAGGTATTAGTACCGCACCAAAATCCTTCCGAACCCGACTTGATTTCCGGCCCTACCTCAAATTTGATGAACCATGTTGATAGCATACCATACTCCCATAATACCTTTCCACACTAGATCCATGAGAGGAGAACTTTCTTTGGGAACCAAAGATGATCACCCTGCCTCCATATTTGCTCACCACTAACCTCCTCCATACGACTCTTTATCCACTAAAACTTCCAAAGCCACTTGCCCAGAGCCTTGTTGAAGAATCGAGGTTTTTAACTCCAAGACCCCACTCTCCTTGTTAGAGCACACGAGTTCCACTCGACTAAATGATAATTCCTCTTCTCTTTGTCTCCTTCCCAAAGGAAATCTCTTTCTAACTTCTCAAGTCTTTTTAAAACCGAGACAGGGGCCATAAATAACTATAGAAAATAAGTGGGAAGATTAGAAAGAGTACTCTTAATAAGAGTAAGTCTTCCACCCTTTGATAAGAAACGCGTCTTTTCCACCCGCCAACCGCCTTTCAAATCTAACCATAGCGAGTTCCACACATTTTGTTCTTAAAAGGCGAACCAAGATAGGTAAACCAAGGTACGAAGTAGGAAGATTAAACGCGCAGCCAAAGAACGAGGCTAAAACCTCCACGTTATCCACTCTACCTAAGGGAATTAACTCACATTTCAAACATTAGTCTTCAAGCCCGATAGATCTTGGAAAATCAGCAAAAATTAGGCGAAGGCAGCCCGATCGCTATCGCATCGCAGCAAACTAGGGTATCATCGGCAAAGGAGGTGAGAAATAGTAACACCCGACCTAGGATCATTACCCACCTCGAAGCCCTTAATAAAGCCTCCCGGCAATCGCGCCTTATCAATGAGCCGATCGAGGGCCTCCATAACCACAATGAAAAGGAATGGAGAGAGGGATCCCGTCGACGCAAACCTCTCGAGCTCGAGAAAACCTTCAGCCGACCGTTAATAAGAACAGAAAACCGCAGAAATGCGAGAATAAAACCCACTTTTCCATTTCTCTCCAAAACCCATTTATATCCAAGAGATAAATCAAGAATTCCCATCTAACATGATCGTAGGCCTTCTCCACATCCAAACTTGCACGTAATCCACTGCACTCGCTCCGCGCACCTCGAATCGACCACTTCATTAACAATCAAAGGTTGCTTCTGAATCCGACGATCACCCACAAAAGCATCTTTGCGATTCGATATTACTTTGCCAATCACTTTTCTCATTATGTTCGACATACCTTGAGATCGCCTGTAGATCTTTGCCAATGAGGCTTATAGGTCTGAAGTCTTTATACTCCTCTGCCCTTTCTTTTTGGGAATAAGAGCAATAAACGATGTATTGAGACTTTTTTGAATCCTTCCTCCTCAAAGAAAGAGCGGAAGACCTCCATAACATCATTTTTAACCACTTCCCAACAATATTTGAAAAATTCAAGAGTATAACCATCGGCCCAGGCAGGGGCCTTATCACCTTCGGACTACCCAAAGCCTCCACCACTTCTTCATTAAAATTTTGTTCTAAGAAACTCCTATCCTCCTCAATCGACTATTGAACGTAATCCCATCTAAATCCAGCTCTCTCCTCTATCTTCCGAGAAACGACTTTTGGTAGAACTCTACAAAAGCCTCTACCGATTTGATTCTCATCTTCGTCACGCTACCATCAATATTCAAGATGTTGATCTCGATTGAAATTTTGTGCGCGCTAGCCATCTTATGGAAGAATTTTGAATTTTTATCGCCTCTTTTAGCCACAAGACCCCTGGATTTTTGCCTCCAAATTTTATCTCTTCACAGATGAGCAACCTTTTTCATCC
>CM028383.1:21187994-21207994 GCA_013146195.2 Codonopsis lanceolata
AATGAATTTGGCAAACCTTGATCTCCTAGGAACTTAGAATTGGTGTGAGCTTGAATCTTGGTCAACCAAGACTCATTATATGTTGCTGTGGGCATAATGATCCACATAAATAGATACCCAATTGAGGTCACCACTATTAACCCCATTATCCCTCCCTTAATGGCCTTCCTTCCTCCATGTGAGGAAGCTGCTGCTGATCTCTTTTCCACCATTGAAACTACGTTACTCTCTCTCTCTCTCCCCGTCCCTCCCTCTCTCTCAACAACACACGCACGCACTGTGCTTTGCTTTGGGCTTTGCCTTTCTTTCTTTTTTTTTTTACATATTTTATATATAGCATTAAAAGAAACTAAACATTACTCTAATATTTATAAAACAATCAATTTTTTTTTTTCTTAAACGGTATGTCGATCAAAGAGAACGATAATGAGTATTAATTAACATACTTACTAAGTAGTAAATACTGTCCCCAATTTACTAAGTGTTTGTTTGTTGCGTTTTTTGGAGTGACTTTTAACTTAATTAAAATAAATCATATTTAAAGTGTTTATTTTAGCTTATAAACTAAATAAGTCATATTTAAAGTGTTTATTTTATCATTTCAAAAATGACACGTGGCAGCAACATTGAAAATTTAATTAAAGTAAAAAAACTTTTACCATTTCAAATTTGATAAAATCTATCCAATAACAATTGTGATAATATCAAATGTGATAAAAACTAACTTTATCTCTGAAACTTTAAAATCAATTGTGATAATATCAAATTTATCATAACTAACCAGTAAAAATTTATCATAAACTAATTACAAAATTTAATGTGATAAAACTTTTATGAGTAAAAAACTACAATTTATAAGAGGGTGACACGTGGCATCACATAATTTTTTAAATTTTTTACATTTCACGTAAAGCCGCCACGCGCGTGAGTGGCTTCGCTTGTTTAGTTATAACTAGGTTATACCAAATGCGATGTCACGGTTTTAAGATTTTTGCAAAAGTTGTTATAAAGAATTTTCTAAACTCGTTGTATTTAGAATATTTTAAACTAAACGAAAAGGGTAAATACTAAAATGTATATATGAATGAGTGATATAAAGATGCACATTCAATTTCTTTGCGAGAAAAGAAGTTAAAAGACAAATGTTGTTGTTCATTATAAAAATAAACCATGATTGCAAAATAATATAATAAAAAAAGAACGAAAGAGATTTAAGCAAAGACAAAGTATATCCGAAATATTAAAAGCAAAAAAATATAAAGGAATAAAGCTTGCAATGAGAATATTATCCAATCAATGTAATCAAAGAGAGAGATAAAGGTAGATGGATATTTGTATTTAAGTGGGTAAAAAGATGAGATATAATAATAATCTCAAAGATTGCTTTTGGTATACAAAATATATATAGTTACTCGTTAAGCAATTTTTCTTCTTCACTTCTTCTTCAGTCGAGAAGTATGGGGATTTCTTAGCATGCAAGCAACTTTCCTCATGGTAGGACTAAATGCAACCTTATTCTCAACTCATGTCATTGCAATATTGAATGGTAACATTTTCCAAATGGATAAAGTCAAACAAGAAGTTGAATCTAACATTGCTAGTTACCACTAATGCAAAATCATATGGTTGAAAGAGCTTTATGTCATCTCCTATATATTCTTTGTCATCAACATAACTATATATGTCCATACCATCACCAAACTCACATACATACATTTTGCGGTGATAAGCTCAAGGATTACTACATAGTAGCTATAAATGTTGCTTTTCTCATTCATTTGTAGCATGTATGTGTATTATATTGTAAACATTGTAAAACGGATAAATTTTAAAAAAATTAAATCAATTATATTTTTTTCCATGCTTATTCACAAACATATTTAATAACAATATTAATTAAAATATTAAATATATAGGTAATTTATAATAAATTAAAATTTATTAAACAACTCATATCAAAGAGGAAGTGCTAATAATAACAAGTAGCAAAAGTTTAAGGGATCTAACAGAAAAATTAGAAAACTAACTTTAACAACCCAACAGAAACTAATGGAAACTAACGGAAACTAACATAACTAAACACCACCAACCCGGCTTGGTGGTCAAGCGGCTCAGGACTAAGGACGGCGGGTGGTGGCGGTCGACGACGTCTGCCACTTCAAATTATTTTTTTTTCTATTCATGAACAAAAATCGAAATTATAAAGAATGGGTTTAGAAAACATAACTTACCTTGTTTGAATTGAGAAAGAGAGAAAATCTAGAGAGAATGATTTTTTATGATAGTTTTTGGTTTAATTTGTATGTTTTTTTGTTCAAATTTTTGTTTTTGTTATTCATAGTGACCAAGGGTAATATAGTAATTTCATAATCAAAAGTGTTGTATTAAGTATTTTCTACGTGTTGTGTTAAGTATGCCCCAATTAGAAAAGTAAGAAATTTGAGAGACGTACCGATAAGTGGATTGAATTACGACGGTTAAAATCTCTTGTAGATGAGGGAGGATTATAAATTTTAAATGTCTAAGTAGATTTAGGATTTAATTTAAGATTTTTATCCAAATATATAATTTATGAGGTATGATATTAAAAACAAAATCTTAAATCTCTATCATAAATTTGTTTTATCTTATCTAATTAGTTTTAAGATTTTTATCTTATTTTATTAGATTTATGATTTTTATCTTAAATTAATTTATTTGGGAAAAAGAATTTTTTTTTACCATTTCGAATGTGACACATGGCATCAAAAAATCTCTTTAAAACTTTTAACTTTTTACAGAAAGCCGCCACGTAATAATAGCAACTTCTGTTTTAGTATTATTTATAGATTAATAGATTAGATATAAATCATTCAACCAATATCATACACTATCAGCTATCATTCCACAAGCCATCAGTTGACACAAACAAGCTCTTAATACAGCTCCCATCAAAAAGACCAGAACATCCCTCAACTATTTAAAATTGCCGGTTATCTTAACGGTTTAAAAAAATACAATTCAGTAAAACAAATGTGTATAACTAATCATACAGTGTCAAAATATTCCACAACTATTTAAAATTACCTGTTATGTTAACGGTATAAAAGAAATAAAACAATTTAGCAAAAAAACTAATTTTTCTAATTGGTTTAAAACAATTATTCGAAGAGAAAAAAATCCAATTTTTAATAATGTTGCCCAAAATTGGTGACAGTAATTAATAGTATCACTTTAAATAAGTGTCACCCATATTTTAGGTGACATTATTTAATTAATTTAACCTTTATATTTTAGGTGATATAATTAGTATTACTCATATTTTAGGTGATACTATTTAATTAGTATCACTTAAATAGTGTCATCTAAATTATGGGCGACAGTACTCATTAAAATTTTGGGTTGACACTATTTAAATAATGTCACCTAAAATGGATAAGACTAATTTAATAGTGTACCCAAAATATGAGTGACACTAACTAAATAAAAGTATCACCTAATTTAAAAAAAAAAATATTCCTTTCAAAATAGCAGTTTTATTCATGTTTGATATTTAAACAATTTATAAAAAATGTTTTTATTTTCTAAATACTTTATTGAAAATATTTTAAAAGAAAAAAATGCAAACAAATATAGAGTGTCACCCAAAACTGGTAACAACAAGAATCAAGAAATATATCTACGTACCTTTTATAAATATAAAAATAAAAATATCTACCTTCTATAAATATAAGAATATATCTTATATATATATATATATATATATATATATATATATATATATATATATATATATATATAAGAAGCGCCAATACTGGAAAGTTCCAGCCAAATTGAATTTTCCAAATTTAGAAATACTTTTGTTCTACTTATTCCACAAGTCTTTTTCTTTGGAAATTGAAATTGGTAAATGTCAATTAATGTGGTTCATTGTATAAATAAATATAGAAACTATTTAGATTCATTATTTATTTTCAGTCAATTGTCTTTTTCATTTGAAGATTGAAAATAAAAAAATATCATTAATGTGGTTGATTGGATAAATAAATCCGGAAATTATCTCCTGTGAATTGAATACCAAATATATTTAACAATAATATGAACAAAATTCTAAATTTTGTATATTAATTATAGATTGATTGGGAACTAATTACACTACCAGAATAAATACATGTATTTAGTGTAAAATTAACTACTTTAGTTGTATAGACAATTTGGGGAGTTTTACAGCTTATTGGCTATTTAATTGTCAAACAGTATACAATAAGGAAAGTTATATAAATTTGTTGTAATCCATTCGATGTACAGTGTAAAGATCAATTGAGAACCATCCACCACAAGGAAGAAATCTCTGCAAAATGACATCATTTTTGAGTTTGATTAAAGAATCGGTCCAACTAAGGTGGAATTAGCATTAAAGTTAATATGAGCTAGGTTGTATAATCTCCCATCAATTGATGATAGCTCAATAGTTTATTGTGCAGAATGCATATTTCACGATGCTAAGGTGAGTTACTATGTTGTAATTGTTTCTTTCTTGATTAATTGCTTCACGTACCAGACTCTTTTGGAACAAGTGATCATACAACTATATTTACATGCTCAAAAACAGAATTAAAAATTACAGTACATAATTTGAGCTGACAATTGGGTAAATATACCAATTGCATGTATTGACAATTGGGTAAAAATGATCGAGCCTTCGAACCTTCATTTTATATCTTAAGTTTATGTTCAATTATTTATTAGTCATTTAATGTAGATACACAAATGAACCCCTAACCTTCATTTTATAGCATTGAAAATTTTTTTACTCATGTTACAGTCCATTCATATATGGTTACACAAGTATGAACCATCACATATTATATTCAGATGAAATATGCTTGAAATACAGAAAGAGAAAGATAAGTTCAACGAAGGCCGGCGGAAACAGATGGATAAAACCACAATCGTTCAAGTTCAATTGCTATGAAAGAGAAAGATAACTCACTACAGCTTCTATGTAATTACAAACAACATCAGCTTACTTAACATAATTACCCTGTTATAAATGTTAAACTTGGTGAAATGATAAAATATATAAGAACATTGCCTAGAATTTATGTTTGAAACACACACAAATTGTTATTTCTTTTTCCCCAAGAGAGTTACCAATCTTTATATGATTACGATTTTAATTCAGGCTATTGAACAAATTAGTCTCGATTAATAAGAAGCATGGAATTAAGAAAAATCACCTAGCAAGTTGAACTAAGCACGGTGTGAATGAAGCCTCATTATCATGGCAGAAGAAAGTTTATCAATAACTACTGCTAGGGAATGGTTCTTACATAATAACCCAAAACAATTAGAATAGGTATATTACATGAAGTTATAATTATCCACACAAAATCTACCAGGTGAACAGAAAAACTAAACAATTGCAACCTTATGTTTGAATCCAACCAAAAACTCAAAAAATATCATAATCCAAAAATAGTTCCAAACAAAAACACTAGGGGAAAAACCATAGATCCAAGTAAACGATGACCAGAAAACTCATAGTTCAAGAAAATAACAAAATAGAATAACAGAAAAGGCAGTTTAGATTTTAGGAAAATAGTGAGTTAAGCGCTGAAATCGTAAAGGGGATAGGGTTAGTCTTAAAATTGCATCCGAACCCTGCATTCTATATAACATTGATCAAAGAAAAAAAATTGCAAAGAGAAGCAACTCCCTAATTAACTTTCCTCTATCTTTGCGAATATTTGGTTTGGGGAAAACTAGAAACTAGATCTCGCATCTAATCTAGCTCATTTTTCCAAGCATGTTATTTCTAAATTGTAAACAATTTTGTTGGGGGCGAAAATCCTTAGGTTGGGAGAATAATATTGTTGATGGTCGTAAGTCTAAGATTTTTTTGTGAGCTAAGGGTTCCTTTTGGTTTCGTTTTAACGCCTGTGAGAAGTTAGGACTTAGACCAACTCCAACACAAAAACCCCAATTTGGGACATTTTCAGCAACAATTTGGGTAATTTAAGCACTATCCACAACCATGAACTTTGAGCGTACAAAGAATGTCATTCATATGTCGGTCGGTTATCAAGGACTAAGGAGGAATATGTGGTTGATATGACACACGCCAATAGTAAACCAAAGAACATTTTGGCGCATGTGAAAGAAAAATTTCAAGAAAATAGATCTACAATCAAGACGGTCTACAATGCACATTTGAATAATATAGTTATTGAGCGTGAAGGTCGATCACAAATGCAGCAACTTTTGTTTATGTTGGAGAAGCATAGATATGTTCATCATCATCGACGATGCGAGAATAGACCTTTTTGTATACTTGTATTTGCAGGTTTTGTTGTGCGAGAGTTACTCATTACCACTAGTGTTTATACATTGGGATTAGCTTCACGACCAGTGTGCATCAAGGTGGAAAGACTTGTTTCAGACTCAACTTAATTTGTACTCGGATAATGTAGGATACAGTCGTGTTGCTTATTGATAATAGTATGTTTAAAATTAAGATCTAAAAGGTCAAAGTTATCGAACAAGTTAAATTACATATGGAAATTGTCTAAAATGTCATTCAAACTTTTCCAACAAATTCAATTACAACGCAATCAAGTGTTTCGTCTACGACGGTGGCTAGATCGCTTTCCCTCAGCTTGGCCACTTGTGCTCCCACCTACTTGTAAGTTCCTGACCGTCGTGATAGTGTACTTCGGAATCGCTCAAATATACATGCCTATTTGAACACAATACACACCATTTATGATTTAACTATAAATACAAGTGATAGGAGCACAATTGTGTGATATTATTAGTCAATTTTGTGATTAATTATAGAGTAAATATTACACTTTTGGTTGTTTTGTGCTTGTTAATGATCGTAGGTGTGAAAGGAGCTGACAAAAGAGGGAAACTAAGCAAGAGTGTTGGATTACAAGAAAACGAAGAAATTCTGTGGTGTCACGTGGGCATGTGCCGTTTAAATTTCAGAATTGAAGCTGATGTCAATTTGCTGAAGGACTGTCCAGCAGATTTTCTGGACAGTTAAGGAGTTGTTTCTTCTTCCTAACTTATTTCTTCGTTAAAGGAAAACTGCTTGGGTAGTTATTTAATAGTTTAGGAAGTTAAGGATAGTTTTAGGTGATAGAAAACTGCTAAGTAGTGGCTTGAGTGGGGGAAAAAGAGGTCATATATAGGCTGGGATTTGCTGGAAGAGGGGGCAACTTGGCAGGAACTTTGGGCAGTAACTTTGGAGAGGAAAGTAACACATAATTGTTAGGAGAGAAAGTGTAGAGAAAGGGTATTCTTTCTTCAGTTTATCAATACTTGCTGGAACATTTTTATTCTTGGTATTTGTAAGTATTTTAATTATGTTTAGTAGCTAATTATTTTCTTCCAGTCAATGAACAATTAAATCTCCAACATTTTTACTTCTGTGAGATCTAATGGAATTAATCCTTGTTTCGTTACAAATATTTGTTCGTTCTCCATTTAGCATATTAATTGTATGACTATATATTGTGTTTAATTGATGTTTGTGGCCAGAATATTAATTAACATAATAGTTTAAGGCTAGTTAACACTGTTGATTCGTAATTGTCCTCAGTTTTAACAAAGTGGTGAGTAACATACCTTTTAGGCATCACAAGCATAATCGGACCGTGTTACGGGAACGGATAATCTTAGTTACATGATATTGCTTCAATATGCATGGCTTTGAATCGGGTCTCTCTTTTCTTAATGCAATCGGGATTATTAAATCTTACGAGCGTCTCGGGGGTTGTAATTCGGTTAGACGATAGTTAACGAGCTTCTCTTGATTATCAACAGGGTAAGGAGAGATTGGGTGTTAGGCTTTTGTCAATACTTATAACCGGTTTAATTATTTGTGATTAAATGAGACACTTTTGCATCTATGATCAGAAATAAAATGTGAGATGGAAATTGGTTCATTGACTTGACTTTTACTTTATTGAATTTAATTAAGTTTTTAATCTGTTAGTTTAATTAAAATCTTTAATTTTCAGTTATTTCGTTTGTTAGTCAATTCTTAGTTAATTAAAAATCTTAATTCATTTTTTTTATTACTTAGTAAAATTCTAAAAGGAATAGGTACAATGTTCCCTGTGGATACGATTCCGACTTACCTTCTACTCATTATTAGGGAAGTAGGAGAATTAACTTTGACGATTTGACGCACGTCAACAAGTATACAAATTTAACTATAAATATAAGTAATTACCTCAAATAACGTGAAATATCCGGTCATCTGTCTCGTATTCACCTCTGTTGCACTCCCTAGATGTTTATATAGAAAGACTAGGGCTACCACTCCTCATGAGTAAGTATGCACAGCATCCAAATCGCCGAGGAACTCCAGGCAAGTCGTGCTAACCTTACTTCCGCTCTTATCGACAAAAATTATACAACCCAACATGTACAACAAATAAGCGTGAAGAGAGCAAACAACCATTTATGGATCTTCAAACAATGCATCAGAAGCAAAATGGGTGTGTAGCCACTCTAGCCTCACAGATGACCCCCTAGCACCATGCATTCCCTCTCTTGCCTCCTCTTTAAACATTCCTAAATACCGACAAACAACATCAACCAAACTTTGCGCGAAAACTGAACCTTTTCGAAAAGATCGATTTCCCAACAATTAGAAGACCAATAATGCAATACACATCATCAAAGTGTTATAGTCATCTCACCAAATGGCATGTGGAAGGTATTGGTCTCTGCATGCCACCGCTCCACAGAGACACCAACCAATATCTTATTACTCCCAAGATATAAAACATGCCTTAACTGCACTAGTTTGGTCGCAATAAGTAAGTCCCTCCATAGTTGGGAAGCAGTTTTTTGTGGTTACTTTTCATGCTAAAAGTTTTTGTTTATGGTTGTTCACCTTGAGCACCGCCTGCTCTAGCCTTTGATATATATGTACAACTATGTGTTTCAGGTAGAAACGAAGTACACTTAGTTCTGATGGACCCCCAGGACATGGAAAAGTAATTAGTGGCTCTCATGTTTCTCCATTGGTTCCGGTTCTTCCTCCTCGGCGTGTCCTTGTGCTTGTGCATATGCATGTGTCTATGCCTCAGCCTGGGCCTGTGCTTCGGCTTGTGCGTCAGCCTTTGATTTTCGATTCGATACGGTTGGTCTATTTTTTTTCCTCTGGTATGTCTTTGTACGTACATGACATTCACAAATTAACATGTTAGTTCATTAAGTTTGAAATAAAAAAGGGACAAAATTTTATAAGTCAAACTGTTCGGCCCCCTCTGTTGCACCGTTTTGAAAATGTTCGACCCCATATGTTGAAACATTTTGAAAATGTCCGGCCCCCTCTGTTGGAACAGATTAAAAATGTTTGGCCAAGGACTAAAGAACAAATTCTAAATGTTCGACATATAGGGTCTGAACATCATAAAAATGTTCAGATAGTCGGAACATTTTGATGATGTTCGGACCCTATATGCCGAACATTTAGCCCTAATTATGGAGTTTAGGGTCAAATTTTTCCAAACAAACATCCAATTTTTTCAATATAATCAACAAAAAGTGTGATTCTAGTTCATATCTAAATTCAACAAACAAATACATTGTATAAACACACCAAATCAAACTAAAATCAATGAAAAATATACATACATCTTTTGTCCATTTTTCAACTGAAAGAGAAGATGAAGAACTGGCACAGAAAATTAAGGGTTGGCTATCTGGCTTGTGGGTTTCGTGCTTGGGAATAGGATGGAATGTGCTCAAGGATTGCTGTCCGTTGTTGCCTTTGCGTGCGTATTGGAGGGGGAGGGGGTATCGATGTTATGGGTAGTGAGGTGTTGGGTTTTGAGGGTGGGTAATGTAACATTGTGTTCAAAATTCAGAATGGTAAAATAGGAAAACAGGGGGTACACTCATAGGTATCAAGTATTTTAAAATGAGGTAGGGGGTATATTTAGATAGGGGGTCATCTTGGAGGAACCAGAGGTCTGAATAGTGCGACATATATTAATATGATGCAACAATAATTCATTGCGGTTTTAAAATTAACAAATCACCCACTTCATTAATTATGTATTCCAAAAGAACCCCTTGAATTTGAACAAGACACATGCAAGGAATCAAGGATCAAACTGAAGCTAATGGACTCAAAATGCAGGTTAGCAGCCAGCTCTGATTGCAACCTTATGTCTCATCTTCTTAGTCCATACAATAACCAAAACACTTGTTTCTCGACTGGACCCAAGCCCGGTCCGATTCAAATGGATCCACTTCTTTATTATGTATCTAAATCTAGAAAGTATTAGAAGTTGGGGGATTCTCAATGCATTTGTAATAGTTTCTTATGACAAATACTTTTATGTATCCAAAAGGGAAACTCTTCCCCCGAGAGCCCCCACACCCCAGCCCCATGAGAATGTGAGAGTGAAAATCATGGTAACTCAGCAATTAAGTAGCTAGGAGGACTCGTGCCTAGTACCTACAAGGAGTCACCCCCACAAGAGGATGAAACCCCCACACTACGGTTGCTAGGACTCGATCCTTGGTCCTGTATCCAAATCTACTAGCTCTTAACCAACTGAGCTAAGCCCGTGAGGGCATGACAAATACTTTTATAAATATACGTAGACTAGTTTTTGTGTTTTTGATGTGGCACAATGATCTGTACGAGCAAACTCTGTTTGAGACCAATTCATTATATGAATGAAGTTTTATAAGGTTGTGGCATAAGACTAAATAACGCAAAAATCATGAAATAATAATTAATTAATATCTCTGTTGCAAGCAAAGAGTCCATCATTTTATTTTAAAATGTTTCACTTAAAGAGTCCACTTTCAAAAAATAAGATATAAAAATATAATTTTATAACTAATAAACTACTAAGAATGTTATTTTCTTAAAAAAATTGATTTTCAAACGAGGACATTTTACCCGGAACGGAAGAAGTAATTTATTCATTTCATAAGAAAAGCAATAATGAAATATTGTTAAAAGAAAATCATATGGACTCCCAAATGATCAAGCAAAATCGAAAAATCAACACAAACCAAATCGTAAAATGTGGAGCTGGATGGACCGGGTCTGTCCTATTGTGAGAGTTGCCCCTATTTATGATCAAGGGTGAGACTAACTAAATCTCAAAATTCACTTTTTATATTTTGATTTTTTGTAATATATATCACAAAATATTATATATTAATGTAGGAAATAGAGCGTAGAAAATAGATTTTAGGGTTTATAAGTAGTTAGCCTCCATCCGTGAATATGATTAAATTAAAAGTAAGAGAAATATTTGTACCCAAAAAGCATCCCCCAACACACCCCACCACTAAGTCTTTCCATGTAACAGTAAACCAAATGGGGTTTCCAATTCCATGGTAGAGTCCGATTTGATCAATTATCAGCATATGGTCCCATCCCAATTCCCAACACTCGAAAAGTTTGTTTCTTTCTCTACGTGTAACTTAGGGCACAACAAAATTCGATGAACAATTTAAAGCACTCATTATAATAAAATTTATCTGAACAGTTTCAACATACACAAAAAGGTTCGAAAATCAAAAAGTGGGAAAATATAGCCAAACAGATCACACCACTCTACTTCTGAGACTTTCTTGGCATAGGCTACTCAACAACCTAGGCGACTTCAGTTTGTGCCAATGTGATATAGAACAAGTACTTCAGTTTGGGAAGAGTTCGAAGTTTAGGCCAATGTAGACACGGTGGTGGAGCAGCGATCGGGACCTATCAAATAATCTACAAGACTCACTGGGTTTATCCTATGAACAATTCGTTTTTAGCCCAAAAAACGTCGTTTAAGTACTGTTACGGGCCTTTGAAAGTTTTCGGATTTTTTCGCCTTTTTTATTTATTATTTTCCTTTTAGGGTTTGGATTGCTAGGGGATATAAATAACCCCTTTAAACCTTATTTCGACAGTTTTTAATAAAAATTCGAGTTTTCTTCTTTGTGCTTGAGTCCATATAATTTCTCGTTAAAAGAGTTACTTTTTAATTGTTTCGCTGCGTCACAATGTAGAGACGGTGGTGGAGGATCTGCTTTACAAATAATATCAGTAAAATCATTTTATTTAAGTTTTTGTTTTCTGCAAATTATTTGGATCAGTTCAGTCCAATATAAATCACAAAATTCATAGTATTTTGTTCAATTTATATGATTACCTGCACTATAGTATTGTCAACAAACCTATTGCTCATTCCCTTCCTTAATTATTGTTTTGTTTGACTTTTTTAAAGTTAAATTGATTGTTTTAGAAAGAAAATTTTGACTTACATTTTTCTTTTCAAAACTATGAAACACGAAATTCATAGTATCACAAAAAAGTATTAAAATTGAGAATCTTTAATAGAAACACAAGAATGAAAAACTTGATCAGCTCCAAGGAAAAAGTAGAAATGGTGTAGCTGTGAGGATCATGATCCACCCAACCAAACTAGCATCACCACTATTAGTGCCATTATCCCTGTCCTTTTGGCCTCCCTTTCCTCCTCAATATGTGGGGGAGAGGCTGCTTCATGATCTCTTCTCCACCATTCACTCTCTCTCTCTCTCTCCCTCCCTCTCTCTCTCTCTCTCTCTCTCTCTTTGTGTGCGTGTGCTTTGGGTTTGGACTATGCTTGAAAATTTGAAATGACCAGAGGATGTGAACCCAAGAATAGTTACAAAGTATCTAACCAACCTACAAAGAAACCACGGAAAGCACGAAAATTACGAAT
Organism: Codonopsis lanceolata; assembly: GCA_013146195.2. Lineage (NCBI taxonomy): Eukaryota > Viridiplantae > Streptophyta > Magnoliopsida > Asterales > Campanulaceae > Codonopsis > Codonopsis lanceolata. The sequence goes on from CM028383.1 coordinate 21,200,720, forward strand.
AAAGTAAAGATAGTATGAGTTTCCTTTAATTTTATGCATGGCGGATATATCATTCTCTAAAACCTTGGGTACAACTTCAACCCACTTATCGCAATTGATTAGAAACTAATAATACGCGATCAACCACAAGTTTGCAACTGAAGAACCAACCTAATAAGATTGAAGAAACAAAAAACCCTAATCCAAAGGAACTTCTCAAACTCACAATATATGCCAACAATTAAATTTAATTTATTCAATTTTATGAAATCTCTAAAACTCCTAATTGAAATGTTTGGGATGTCTTCATATGGATGAAAAGAATAATAAGAATTATTAAAGACATGCTAAGCAAACCCTAATAGAGCCCTTCTTAAATTAAGAAACAAAAAATCCTGAATAATACTTCATCCGTCCCAAATAACCCAAATGATACTTTTTTTTTAATATACATTAGTAGTTTTTTCAATATAGTAATTAATTATCCTGTTTACTGATATATATATATATATATATATGCTCGTCCTACTGACGAAATAACTCAAAATGGAGTACATTTTATTATTTAATTAGTATTAATTTCTACAAGTAATATATACATTTCATAAGTTGGTGTAATATATAAATACATAAAGCATAAATAAAATGTTTCTTACTTCAAGATAATTAAAAGGAGTAGATTCAAGTTAATTTTATACGAACCAGTCGATAGTCATTTTATAATTAGAAGAAAAAAAATTAGCTCATAGTCTTTAACCATGCACATAATTTTAATAGATTCTAAAAATCAAGATAATGAAAAGATTTGAGAATTTGGAAGTCATGAAAAATAAAATTTGTATTCTAATACTTCCTACGTTTCAGTCATATCATTCATCTCTAAAAAGTCTAATAATTAAAAGATTTATTAATATAAATTGATTTGGTTATAATTACAAAAATATCTAGATATTGTGAAGATGATTATAATACATGTAAATGGTAAAGGCAAATGATTGTGAAGATTAATAGATTCTTTAAGTGAATTTTCTCAAAGTAGAATAGTATTTTCAATGAAGAAAGAACATTACTAGCCTTACAACTGATGCTACAACTTTCCTTACAACTAAGTTTTTAAAAAGGACAAAGTTGTTTTTATCAAAACAATGTTGCACTTCTTCAAGGCTTAGTTGTAAGAAAATTGTAATAATTGATTGTAAAGATAGCATTTTCCATTAAAAAAAAAAAACATTTCACTATGTAAATCTTTATTGAGAAACAAAGTTAAAAAAAATTGTTATTTAAACTTTTTTCTTTACATTTACATATAAACTTTCTCCATTCACAATCACTCACAAGAAAAATGTAAGAAAATCAACACACATATAATCAACAACAGTTCCATTGTAGTTTTACCAACTAAAGCACCCCTTCATTAATTCTGTATTCCAAAAGCACCCCTTGAACTTGAACAAGACACCAAGATATATATCACCAACTGAAGCTGATGGACTCAAAATGCAGGTTAGCTGCCAGCCCTGATGAACATATGTTTGCAACCTCATGTCTCATCTTCTTTGGCCCACATACAAGAACCCCAACACTGGATTCTTTCCTCTCAAACAAGATTTCTGCAAATTTCAACACAAGTCAAATTCAGTTACTAAAAGAACGATATACTTTGACTTGGAAATGATTAAGAAATAACTTACTCTTTAGGTTTGGCCTTTCACCATAATGAACATTAGTAGCATGAGCAAGTGATTGTTGGGGTAAACTTTCGAGTTCTCTGTCCGGATTATAATACCATGAGTTTGGCGAGGCTACCGGCGTTGCCCCCTCCATGTTCTGTATCTGATTGATGTCCATGGCATTGTTCTTCTTATTCCACAGAAAGCAAGCACTAGAAGTAATGGCTATCGACACACATATGAGTAACATGTTTAGGACAGCTCTCGTGGAGTACGAGAAAACATCATTTGTGTTATGATCGATTGGGTATATGTAGAATCGTGTTAATAACCCCATAAAGATAAGGAAGATTACAAAAGAAGATGATATTATCGCACCAAGCCATAGCGAACTATTCTGACCTAGAATGGGAGTTATGGGAGAGTCTGAGGGATTTGGCTTGAACCAAACAGTCCTTAAGGGGTTTTCTTTTCTATTGTGGCAGGTAGTTGCTCTCTTGTCACGTATGCTTCGATTTGTAACTCTAACTTGGAAAATTCTGAGGTTGTGTAAGAAATCGGTAGGAGGAGTTCAAGCATGGTGAGATCTGTCGAGTTTTTGAATGAAGTGATTAGGAGAATTCTTGGAGCTTTGGTTTTTAGTGTCTCACTTGCAAAAACGAGCTCTCTAAAGATAGAAATGAAAGGGGTGATGCCACTGCCACCACTCACCATCACAAGTGTATCATGCCTGCAACCATTAAAATTGTTTGTTAGCACACAGAAAATTAACTGAGGCCACTTACGTTTGGACGATGTGACGTGATTAATTACTACCTTAGGAAATCAGTTGAAGCAGGTCCGTAAGGTCCCTCAATGGAGATATCAAGACGATCGACAGAAGGAGATGAAAGGATTTGGTGAAGTTTCTTAGACCAACTTCCTTCACCCTTGATGATGACACTGAGCTTGTCAGACTCCAAATTGCTACTGGAACTGATTGTGAATGGATGCCATTGCACTTTGGAAATGCTAGGAACATTCATAAACATGATGCTTGTTGGAGTGTAACTCAAACCTGGTAAGTAGAAAATTGATTTAAACCATATTATGTTATGCCAAAGAAACATGCATACAATTCCATCTGTTCTTAAATTATTGTCGTGGTTTGAAAATAGCTAGATTTCAATATAAAGGTACTTGTATGGTTCGTACCTGAGGACTTGGAGAAGTTGAGCTCGAGAGTTTCACAGGGGAGAACACGAGATGAAAGGAGACGGACGCTTTGTCTAGATTGCAAGAATCTCAAGAATCGATCAACGAGAAGAGGTAGAAACCAGGGAGCATGATGCAGGAATAAGAGATACCAACATGGAGCACAAAGAAGAAGATAAAGAGGATGTACAAGTAATGTGTGTAGAAGAAAAGCTCAAACATCTTTCTTCTTATGCGAGGGTATGTTGTTGCCCACATTACCAATCCAAATAGCAAAGATAGTTCTCCCGCTACGTTTGATATATCAGCTTTTGCCCATTTCACCATCTGAAAAAAATAAACCGACCCAATTAATTAAATTTGGAAAAAAAAAATATTAATCTTTATGAGGGTTCGGATTGATTATCCCTTATTGATGAATATTACCAAGGATTTTTTTTTTCAACACTTTTATTGTTAGCAAACACATGCAAGAATATAATCATCTACCATGCTCGCAATTGATATTATTATCGATATCCCTTCGATTCTTAAAGTTAAGTCTCCAACTTGTTTTGCTCTCTCATGTCCTTTACTATTCTTTTTTCCCCATAATATGTATAAAATATAAAAGCGTGGTTAAAAAAAAGTTAAAAAATTAATTGTATTGGTGTATGTATTAAAAAAAGTTCATATTTTAACGAAAGATTATTAATTCAAATAAATTTGTAATTTTATTTCTATTAATAAAATTTAACTAAATATTGATTTCCTTTCTTAGTTACCATATATTATTACTCCCTTCGTTCTTAAATTAAGTTTTGTTTTGACTTTACTTTTTAGAGGTAAGCTGATTATTTTTCAAAGGAAAATTTAATAACTAGTAATATGATTTTTTTTCTTAAAATTATAAAACATGTCACTCATTTCGTTTCGGACAAAGAGTCCCCGTTTGAAAATCAAAATTTTTAAGAAAATAATATTTTTAGTAATATATTAGTAATAAAATAACACTTTCATGCATTAATATTTGAAAATAAACTCTTTAAATTAAATATTTTAAAATGAAATAGTAGAATTGTTAGAAACGAAGGGAGTATTAATCGTAATAAGTTTTCAGTATTTAGCTTTGAGAATAACTTTTTTCCATGGACATAACTACATAAGGATTCCATAATTAATGTATAGCATGTGCCTAAGGTGAAAGGTCCATAGAAAGTGTAATTATAATATTGAGGGCAACTTTGTTTGTCAAGTGTTATTTTTGGACCACAAAACCATTTTACTACTAGTTAACTATTCGCAAAGGAATTGAAGGGGATCCACATTCTGTGGGATGCTTCCTATTATTTTCAATAACCTGATGATAAATCTGAGGGCTTTGTCAACTGCTACACAAGAACTAGCTCAGTTGTTTGATTTTCAAAAATCAAGTTAATTACTCTTTTGAGTTAAACTAAGTATTTTTTTTTTTGAATAAATAATTAATATTATTTTCGTTCTAAGCAAAGAATCTTCATTTAAAAGTTAATTTTTTTAAGTAAACGACACTTTTAGTAGCTTATTAAATATTAGTAATAAAATGAAACTTATATACCTTAATTTTTTATAATTGACTCTTTAAGTGAAACATATCAAAATAAAACAGTAGACTCTTTGTTTGAAAGAGATAAAAAAATATATTTTTATTTTTTCAAAATTATAAAATAAGTCACTTTTTATAACGGACCTACGTGTACAAAAGATGGGCAAACATGGAAACAAATGTCAAAAAGCCATCTGGTTGTTCTGCTTTTCTTCTCTTGCAACTAAAAGCCACACGTTTGTTTTTTATATGCACATGATTTTTGGAAGAAAAAAGATAAAGAGAAAAAACAAACACTTTGAGAAGGAGTACTAAATTAGTTTTCACTTTTTTGTTGATATTGTAATAAAGTAGATAATATCGCCATATCTGATATCTCCAAAAAGCCACAACCCTTTTCATAGAGCACAGCAGAACCAACAAAGGTGACATATATACTGATATGTCACCACCATTTATATATGTGTGTGTGTGTGTAGCACAATGTCTACTTTCGTAAATTGTGTTAGATAAAAGCTTAATCGCCACAAATACAATTATGGGTGTCAATATATAGAGTAATTAAATTAATTTACCTCTGATAATTGATGAGTAGCAGCCCAATAGATGATATAACAAATGCCATGAGCAGTGAAGAGGGTCATGACAATATGTCCTAGCCATATATGATACTTGACACTAGCCTCCGAGGTCAGACCGAACAACGGTAGCACCGACGATCCACGAGTCACCGGAAAAAAGAGAAACGCTAACACTATGTTACCCACTAGCCCTAGTCGTAGTGCTGCACTGTCCAACTTTGCCTCCCAACTGACCACAAAACCACCATCCACCACCATCAGTATCACGAATGATCATATAAATACACACACACACACACACACACATATATATATATATATATATATCAACCCTGGCAAATTATATATGTTGTCCATCTACATAGGTGCTAGTGGTGCGGCGACACAGAAATAGGAATAGAGCTCATTGGAAATTTTTTTCTGATTGGCGGAACCCTAGATATGAGGTGGCATAACATCACGAATAGGGGTGGCAAAATGGGTGTTATGCTATAACCATAGATAATAGTCTAACACCCATTTATCCATAACACCTATTTTGACACCCCTAATCACGAGCACCCGAGTAATCAAACTAAGTAGGATTTTAAAAAAAATTATAACTTGTAATATTTAAAAAAAAAAAAAAAACCTTACATTTTTTCGCCGGCCTCGGCTGCAGATTTAGGGGTGATTTTAGCAAAACTATAATTCACGTAATTTGTGAAAGACCAAACGAGTAATGCAATGAACATGATAAAGAAGGCTAGCTCGATTCGAGAGACGATCCCGAGGCCTTTGATGATCATCGGCCTCCTCCATATAGCTAGCTTGTGCTTATTGCTGATCTCCCTGGTTGGTTAATGAAATTAACAAAAACAATTCATTATGTATTATAAACTAAATTACATGTATGATTAATTAAGGACTCATGAACGAAAAATTAAAATAAAAATTACGTACCATTGGTGGTTATTTCCACTATTTTTCTTCATTAAATGGAGATAGACACTGCCCACAACCGCGATAAATAGCATGGGGAATGTGAAGATCAGAATATTTGTACCTGTACGTATAAACATGTATATAGAGATGGAAATTAATATTTTGGTTATTTGTTAACATTATTTATAAAAAAAAATATTAGAGAGAGACTCGGGGAGGGGTTTGTGTGTGCGCGCGCGCATGCATAAATTAAAACCTTGGGTGCCAAAATAAGTAGAGGCGGTGTCGGCTCGCATTTTAGGCTGCCAATTGAGCTTATAAACGTTGGTAGAAATCATTATCCATATGAAGAGATAGCCTAGGAAAACCGCCATTGCTACTCCTCGAATTGCCCACATCAATGAATCCATCTCTCTCTCTCTCTCTCTCTCTCTCTCTCCGGAGGGTACTTAGCTTATTGCTTAGGAAATTAAGAAAGAAAGTGAGATATGGAGAAAGCGAGTGGGAATGACTATATATAGAGGGATGAGTTTAGAATATTATAGTTTTCAAATGATGGGAATTGAAGGTGACTTCTCAAAGCAAATCATCAAGAAGCATGTTTCATGTCCCACTAGAGAGAGAGAGAAAGTGTGTGTGTGAGAGAGTGAGAGAGAGAGAGAGAGAGAGAGAGAATGTGTGTGAGAGAGAGAGAGAGAGAGAGAGTGAATGAATTGTTTCATTCCATTCTTTCGTAATGTGAGATTATGTTAAGCAGCAAAAGAATGTTTATGAAACGGTCAACGCATAATGTTTGAAGTACAAATTTTCTCATCTTTTTTTGGGGGTACAAGTGTGCAAGCGTTTGAGGAAGTTTAGTACCCGTGGCGTGATTACCTCCCTCCACAGCATGGTTCATGCAATAGTTTTGCACGTCATTTGAATGTTTATAAAGGTGGCTAATCCTACATTCATGCCATGTAATTCTATACACCTCCTTCCTTTCAAAAATAAGTGTTACGGAGTACTATTTTATTAATTTCTAGATATCTTAAAATAAATCTCTTGTTTTAGAAAGTTTTTTATTTGAATAAATTGTCTATAATATTCTTATTAATTATTGTTATGTTTCACTATATTAAATAAAAAAAACTATCCCCTATATTTCTAAATTATTTTTATATTTGATTATTTTGAGTCAAACTAAATATTTGTTTGTATTTTTTTAATTATTTTTAAAAAAATCATAAAATATGTAATTTGAAGTAACAAAATACATATTTTTTGTATAATAAAGTGAGGAGTATGAGGAAATTAATTAATATTAATTATACTTAAAATCTCCACTAGTAACAAAAAAAAAAAAAGAATTTGAAGTGATGTA
>CM028383.1:21212994-21233984 GCA_013146195.2 Codonopsis lanceolata
AGAACTCAAAAGGAAACTTTAAGAAAATCAACACAAAACAACAGTTTCATTATAGTTTTACAAATGAATAAAGGACCCCCTTCATGACAGTAATATTCCAAAAGCACCCCTTGTACATGAACAAGGCACCAGGATATCAATCACCAACTGAAGCTGATGGACTCAAAGTGCAGGTTAGCAAACAGCCCTGATGAACATATGTTTGCAACCTCATGTCTCATCTTCTTGGACCCACAAATGGGAACTCCAACACTTGATTCTTTCCTCTCAAACAAGATTTCTGCAAATTTCACCAATTAAGTCAAATTCAGTTACTAATTAATTTGACAGCTAGCTAGCGTTTTCAGATATACAACATCTGTTTTCTGTTTTTTTTTCTTTCATTCACATAATGCAAATTCAAATCTAACGAAAAGGGTTCGAAATGTTTAAGAAATAACTTACTCTTTAGGTCTGGCCTTTCACCATAATGCACATTGGTAGCATGAGCAAGTGATTGTTGGGGTAAACTTTCGAGTTCTCTTTCCGGGTTATGATACCATGAGTTTGGCGAGGCCACCGGCGTTGCCCCCTCCATGTTCTGTATTTGATTGGTGTCCGTGGCATTGTTCTTCTTATTCCAAAGAAAGCAAGCAGTAGATGTAATGGCTGTAAGTTTAATGAAGGGAAGAAGTCACAGAAGAAGGAGAAGAAGGAGGCACACGGCTGCTGGAAGCCTTCTGTATTGAATGAATCATAAAGCTGCAAGGGTTACAAATATATATACCTATTGTAACCTAATGTAATCAAAAGAACTAATTACAAATATACCCAAAGGCTATAATAATTACAAAACTATCATAACACGTAATGCTAACACCCCCCTTCAAGCTAGACGACCAAATGGAAGACGCAGCTTGACGGATAGTGACTGGAAGCGAGGTTTGGCCAAACCTTTGGTAAAGACATCCGCAAGTTGGTCATCTGTCGAGACATATCGCAGCGCTAAAAAACCACACGTAACTAATTCACGAAGAAAATGGTAATCGATCTCAATGTGTCGAGTGCGAGCATGAAATACCGGGTTACGAGCCATGTCCAGTGCTGAAATATTGTCACAATATAAAGACGGAGGAGAGAGGGGGATGTTGAGTTCACGGAACAAGAAGGCAAACCACCGAAGCTCAGCTGATGTAGTTGCGAGGGCACGGTACTCAGCTTCACTACTAGACCGCGATACAGTAGGATGTTTCTTTGCCGTCCAAGAGACAAGATTCGGACCGATGAATATACACGCACTGTTGTCGGCCAAGCGATCATTTGGGTCACCACCCAATCGAGAATCGAAATATGCTTAGTCACAGATGTATCGGCCGAGGGATAGATAGTGAGACCCAACGAAAGAGTACCCTTGATGAACCGAAGGATCCTCTTAGCGGCCTAAAGGTGGCTCAGCCGAGGTTGGTGCATGAACTGACAAACTTGATTAACTGAAAAAGCAATGTCAGGACGGGTTAAGGTAAGATACTGTAAACCTCCTACCATACTGCGAAACTGAGTAGCATCGGTCAACAATTCCCCTTCCAACGCACTCAACTTAGAGTGGGGAGCCGTAGGGGTTGACATAGGTTTACAGTCTGTCATGTTAAATCGCTCGAGGAGGTCAAGAGCATAACGAGTCTGGTGTAGCTGGAGTGTGTTACCCACACGAGTAGCCTCAATCCCCAAGAAAAATTTCAAATCACCCAACCGTCGACTGTCAAACGTTTCACAGATAGCATCAATGATGGAAGAAACAACCAAAGAAGATGAGCCGGTGACAATAATATCATCGACGTAGACGAGGATAATTGTGGTTGATGAGCCAGTGTGTTGGATGAAAAGAGAAGAATCAGCCCGACTATTGAAGAAACCATGCCCAAGTAGGAAGTCCTGAAGACGATGATACCAAGCACGCGGAGACTGTTTTAAACCATAGAGCGCCTTATCCAACCGGCATACATGATCGGGAGATGACTGGTCAACAAACCCAGGTGGTTGTTTCATGTAGACTTCTTCCTGAAGAAAACCGTTCAAAAATGCATTTCGAACATCCGGTTGCTTGATATCCCAATGACGAGAATGAGCAACAGATAGAACGGTACGAATGGTAGATGGCTTGACCACTGGGCTGAAAGTCTCATCATAATCCAGACCAGCTTGTTGACTGAATCCATGTGCCACCGGACGAGCTTTATATCGCTCAAGAGACCCATCTGCCTTACGCTTGACCTTGTAGATCCAGCGACAACCGACCACATTCATACTTGGATCAAATGGAACAAGATGCCAAGTCTGATTTTTGTGAAGAGCTGAGATTTCCTCTGTCATGGCGGCACGCCAGTGAGGAAACTGAGATGCTTGTTTGAATGTGCGAGGTTCATAGGTGAGGGGATCACTGTGAATAGCTGTTAATGCATGAGGAAGAGAGTACGGAGATGTATTTCGAAGCAGCTCCGCAACACTACGATACCGAAGAGGAGGAGAGGAATGCGAGGTGGTAGGAGATGTGCATGTTGTTGAAGATCCAGAACGAACAGAGGTGTCATTGCCAATGGGAGAGGGGGCTGGAGAAGCCGCTGGAGATAAATGGAATGGGACCGGAGTATGATTGAACCCAGGCGGTTCAAGTGGGGACTGAGAAGCAGCCGGCGGAGAGAACACATGAGAATCCATATGGGCAGTGTGAGGCTGAACCGAGTCGAAGGACCAAGCTGAGCGAGTTGGTGGGCGGCGGAAAGAGGATCTTGAAAGTGTTCGTAACATGGCGAGAGAGATAGATGGTGCGACTAAGCTGCCATGCAAATTCCGATCTGTTATGGGCTGTTAGAGAGGGAAGTGTGTTTCATCAAACACAACATGCCGCGAGATGTAAACCCGACCACTCACAAGATCCATGCATGCACCTGTAACCTTTACGACAAGTGTCATATCCAAGAAAAATACAGTGTATGGATTTGGGCATAAGTTTATGTGAATTATAATGTTTAAGATGTGGGAAAGCAGTGCAGTAGAAAACTTTAAGAAACCGATAGTCGGTTTTCTTAAAAGTAACTTTGATAAGGAGAAATGAATTTATGTTGACGCATGGGAAGACGATTGATAAGATGAACCGTTGTATTAAAAGCTTCCAGCCAAAATTGATAGGGAACCTTAGACTGAGACATGAGACATAAGCCAGTTTCGACTATATGACGATGTTTACGTTCCACGACACCATTTTGTTGTGCGGTATAAGGGCACGTAAGTTGATGCCTAATCCCAGATTTAGATAGAAAAGAAGTAAACAAGCGTCCAGTAAATTCACCCCCCCCCATCAGTTTGGATAGTTTTAACAATGTGAACAGCAGATATGCGACGAGACAATTGATTTTCAATTTGTATTTTAAATTTAGCAAAAACACTTGTGACATCAGATTTATGAAACAAGGGGAAAAGCCATACAAACCGAGAAAAATCATCAACCACAGATAAGTAGAAACGATAACCATGAATAGATTGCACGGGGGAAGGGCCCCAAACGTCCAAATGTAACATATCGAGAGGGTGAACAGCATTAAAAGTACGAGAAGAAAAAGATAATTTGCTAGACTTGCCCAAAGGGCATACATGACATTTGTGGGAGTCACGTATTTGACCACTAACTGGTAAACTAAATTGTTGACATATCACTTGAAGTATTTTACTAGAGGGATGACCTAAACGAGCGTGCCAAATATCTTGATTTGATCTTTCGCCAAGAAGAGCAAGAGGACTGTCTTTGGACTCGGAATTGAAGGACAATTTGTATAATCCGCCAGAGTTACTGCCAGAAATAAGAGTCTCCCGTGTCTGATTGTCCTTAACACAAAAACCACACGAGTCAAGTTCAAAATAACAGTTATTATCTTTAGAAAATTGGCGAATGGACAATAACGGTTTATGTAATTGAGGAACATGCAAGACATTATTAAGACGGAATGATCGATTATTAGCAAGAATAGAAGATTTACCAACATGTGATATGTGCAACCTAGACCCATTTCCAAATACAACTGTATCGTTACCTGAATATGGTGAATAATCATAGAAGGCAGATGCATCAGAGGTCATATGGTTGGTTGCTCCGGAGTCAAGAATATAAGGCTCGGTCTGTGCGTCGTATGCAGCATTGAATCGTTGTGAGCACGTTTGAGCACTATGACCCCCCTTAAAGCATAGTTGACAAGTGACTTCATTATGTAGAGAGTGCTGAAAGCTGCCAGGATGATAAGGAGTTGGCAGAATTCCTTTACCCGAACTACCAAAATTACCGTGAACAGATGGTGCACGTCCTCTCCCACGTTCATTGCCACGACCTCTCCAATTTCCATTGCCCCTATGCGAATGTTACCACGGCCACTGCCTCTATGTCGACCCCTACCGCGATTTTTGTTTGCTGCATAGTTGGCGTGATTGTTGGAGGTGTCGGTTTCCTGGGACAGATTCGGCTTCTCAGCTACAAACGCTACAGATCGATGTTGTGGCACGGCAAACTTCAGTTGTAAAGTCTCTTCCTTGATCAACAGTTTAGTAAGTTCGTCGATAGATATTGATTGGCGCAAGTTCGACGAAGCTGTTGATGTAAGGAATTCCTTATATTCCTGCCCAAGACCTCCAAGCACACGTTGAATGACCTCCTTTTCGTCCACTGGTTCACCCGCTGCGGTAAGAGCATCAGCAATCGAGGTGGCCTGCAACAAGTAATCAGAAATAGACACTTTGGGCTCCTTCTTGAGGTCATGCAATATGTCTTTGAGGTTTTCGATTTGCATCGCGGAAGTTGCCCCAAATCGTTTAGCCAAAACCTCCCAATCCTTTGGGGCTGTGTCACTAGAATTAAGATACGGTAAAATAGAAGGGGTTACCGTACCCTTAATCCAGCCACAAACCAGATCCGTAGCAGCCGTCCAAAGCTCATGAAGAGGATTCTTCGAACCATCTGGAAGTGTGGCAGGAGGTTGGATTGGATCGATAACACACAGCAACTTGTGTGTTCTTAACATGGTTTTAAACAAACCACTCCAATTAACATAATTGTCTTTGGTGAGGAATGTTTGGCCCATGATTGCGTTCGGGTTATAGAAAAGAGGAAGAGTATTTGAGACAGAAAGATTGGAGTTTGAGGCATTGGTGGATTGGTTCGATCCTTCCATGGTTGGCTCTGATACCATGTAAGTTTAATGAAGGGAAGAAGTCACAGAAGAAGGAGAAGAATGAGGCACACGGCTGCTGGAAGCCTTCTGTATTGAATGAATCATAAAGCTGCAAGGGTTACAAATATATATACCTACTGTAACCTAATGTAATCAAAAGAACTAATTACAAATATACCCAAAGGCTATAATAATTACAAAACTATCCTAACACGTAATGCTAATAATGGCTATGGACGCCACACATATGAGTAACATGTTTAGGACAGCTCTCGATCGTGGAGTACGAGAAAACGTGATTTGTGTTATGATCAATTGGGTATATGTAGAATCGCGTTAATAACCCCATAAAGATAAGGAAGATCACAAAAGATGATAATATTATCGCACCAAGCCATAGCCAACTATTTTTGCCTAGAATGGGAGTTATGGGAGAGTCCGAGGGTTTTGGCTTGAACCAAACAGTCCTTGAAAGTGTTTTCTTTTCTATTGTGGCAGCAGGTTGTTGCTCTCTTGTCACGTATGCTTCGATCTGTAACTCTAACTTGGAAAAATCTAAGGTTGTGTTAGAAATCGGTAGGAGGAGCTAGTTCGAGCATGGTGAGCTCAGTCGAGTTTTTGAATGAACTGATAAGTAGAAGTATTGGAGTTTTGGTTTTTTGTGTCTCACTTGCAAAAACGAGCTCTCTAAAGATATAAATGAAAGGGGTGATGCCACTAACACCACTCACCATCACAAGTGTGTCATGCCTGCAACCATTAAAATTGTTTGTTAGCATGCTTGCACACCGAAAACTGAGGCCACGTTTGGACGATGCATGTGATGTGAAAATTATTAGTACCTTAGAAAATCAGTTGAAGCAGGTCCATAAGGTCCCTCGGTGGAGATATCAAGACGATCGACAGAAGAAGGAGATGAAAGGATTTGGTAAAGCTTCTTAGACCAAAGCAGGTCCATAAGGTCCCTCGGTGGAGATATCAAGACGATCGGCAGAAGAAGGAGATCGATGAAAGGATTTGGTAAAGCTTCTTAGACCAACTTCCTTCACCCTTGATGATGGCACTGAGCTTGTCAGACTCCAAATTGCTATTGGAATTGATTGTGAATGGATGCCATTGCACTTTGGAAATGCTGGGAACATTCATAAACATGATGCTTGTTGGAGTGTAACTCAAACCTGGTACGTAGAAAATTGAATATTTAAACTAGTAATATTTATGCGATACAGACGCATGTTTAGCTAGTGCGATTGAAACATCATTCTAGATGAAAATCGATTCCAATATATATAAGTGCGTACCTGCAGACTTGGAGAAATTGAGCTCGAGAGTTTCGCAGGGGAGAACACGAGATGAAAGGAGACAAACGCTTTGTCTAGATTGCAAGAATCTCAAGAATCGATCAACGAGGAAGAGGTAGAAACCGGGGAGCATGATGTACGAATAAGAGATACCAACATGGAGCACATAGAAGAACATGAAGAGGATGTACATGTGATGTGTGTAAAAGAAAAGCTCAAACATCTTTCTTCTTATGCGAGGGAATGTTGTTGCCCATAATACTAATCCAAATAGCAAAGATAGTTCTCCCGCTACGCTGGGGCATTTACAAAAATGGCCAAGTCAAAGATGACTTGGTCATTTGTAGCCTCACTTAAAAAAAATACTTTTTTATGGCCTGGTTTATTGATAAACCACTGATAAACCACGACTGGTTTATCGGTAAACCAGTAAAAATTCACCGCTCAACATCCGAAATTGCTGGTTTATCCACTGGTCGACGGATAAACCAGTTGTCGACTAAGTGGTTTACACTGGTTTATTGATAAACCAGTGTAAACCATTTGGTCGACAACTGGTTTAACAGGGTTTACACTGGTTTACACTGGTTTATTTTGGTCGAAAACTGGTTTATCAGGGTTTACACTGGTTTATTTTGGTCGACCACTGGTTTATCAGGTCGACCAAGTGGTTTAAACTGGTTTATTGATAAACCAGTGTAAACGAATTGGTCAAAGTCTATATATATTCATCAACCGGGTCAAATGGTCATATTTGACTAATGCCACCGCTACGTTTGATACACCATAATTGTCCCATTTCATGATCTGGAAAAAAAAATTCCAATTAATTAAATTTGGAAAAACGTAACGATTCGGCCTGACAATTGTAACCCATTACTCTGTCCAACCTAACCCATTAATTATTCACCCAACCCAACTCATTAATATTTTTGAGTTGAAGCGGATAACCCGTTTCGACCCAATAATATTAACGGGCCAGGTTCGTTGCCCATTCTTTTTTATGCTTTACATTGATGCTTTTTGGGGGAAATTTTTGGGTTAAGCCGGGTCGACACATTACCCATTTCAACTCTACTTATTTCAACCCATTTGATATTTGGGTTTTAACGAGTTTCGACCTATTTCAACCCATTACTCATTCCAACCCAACCCACCCAATTGCCAGGCTTAGTACGTAACGGTTAATTGGTTTGATTATGTTTGTGATTGGAATCAAGTCAAGAACCCTGATCTTACGAGGGATTGATTAACCCTTACTGATGAATATTATCAAGGAATTTCTTGCAACACTTTTTATTGTTAGCAAACACATGCAGGAATATAACCAAATACTCCCATCATGATAAAAATAATAATAATAGTATTTGAGTTTTGGAAGTAAAAAAAAAAAAAAAAAAGCAAACACTTTGGGTAGGTCTACTAATTTAGTTTTCAATGGTTACTTTTGTAAATCGTGTTAAAATAATAAAGTGTAATATTAATTAAAATTAATTTACCTCTGACAATTGATGAGTAGCAGCCCAATAGATGAAATAACAAACGCCATGAGCAGTGAAGAGGGTCATAACAATATGCCCTAGCCATATATGATACTTCACACTAGCCTCTGAGATCAGACCAAACAACGATAGCACCGACTATTGTTGAAAGTGTGCATTAGCAATTGATTTACCTTGATTAGTTGCTGTTATTTACTAGTTGTTGCTGAGGATTTAGCATAGTTGTTGCTATTATCTCTCTTTTTCAGTTACAAAGTGGTGTATTTAAGCACTGCATTAGTTAATGAAATAATTATCTTCCTCTCTCAATTTTCTGTACTACTGTTAGTTCTTCTTTTGTTCTTTAAATTATCACTAAAGTTCCAACAAATTGGTATCAGAGCTTTTTTTCTTTGAGGGACCTCTTTAAAAAAAAATCCACAAATCTTTCTTAGCCTTTCTTTTCTATGGCTTCAGAAACCCCTTTCACAGATTTAACACCAGCTGTGTTCAATGGTGAAAATTATCATGTTTGGGCCGCGAGGATGGAGGCGTATCTAGAGGCGAATGATCTCTAGGAGGCTGTTGAGGAGGACTACGAAGTTCCTCCATTGCCCGCTAATCCAACAATGGCACAAGGAAAAGAAAGGAAGGAAGTCGAAAACAAGAGCTACATTGTTTTCTGCTGTCTCACAAGATATATTTATTAGGATTATGACCATGAAGTCAGCATTTGAAATATGGAATTTCCTCAAAGGTGAATATGAAGGAGATGAAAGGATTAAAGGAATGCAAGTGCTGAATTTGGTTAGAGAATTTGAGGTGCAGGAGATGAAGAAGCCAGAGACAATCAAAGAATATACAGATAAGCTTCTTGGCATAGCCAACAAAATAAAGTTGCTTGGTTCTGAGTTTTCTGATAGTAGAATTATTCAGAAAATACTTGTAACCCTGCTAGATTTGATGCTACTATTTCTTCTTTGGAAAATGCTAAAGATGTGTCAAAGATCACTTTGGCAGAATTGAAAAATGCGTTGCAGGCACAAGAACAAAGAAGGTTGATACGGAACGAAGGCTTTGTGGAGAAGGCACTGAAGGCTAAGTTACTAATCAACCAAGGAGATGACGAGAAGAAGATTAGCTACAAGAAGTCTGCAGACTCGCAAGATTCAGCCACAAACACCAGATGTAACAGTGTAAAGAAAAACAAATAATTTCCTCCTTGCAAGTACTGTGGCAGAAAGGTCATCCTCCTTTCAAATGTTGGAGAAGACCGGACGTGAGATGTGGAAAATGCAGTAAGCTGGGCCACCATGAATGAATTTGCAAAGGTGATTTTGTGCAGAAAGATGATGGGAGAGGTGATTTTGTGCAGAAAGATGATGTTCGCGTGGCTAATGAGGATGAGGAAGAGCAACTGTTTGTAGCGTCTTGTTTTACAAGTAGCACATCAAGTGATTCCTGGCTTGTAGATAGTGGTTGTACCAACCACATGACTAGCGATCAAGAACTCTTTAAAAAGCTTGACAACTCAAAAGTATCAAGAGTTTGAATCGGTAATGGTGAGTTCATTGCAGTCAAGGGAAAGGGAACGGTTGCCATAGAAAGTTGTGCAGTACAAAATTAATTTACGATGTTTTATATGTACATGATATTGATCAAAATCTGTTTAGTGTTGGGCGCTAGTTGAGAAGGGATTCAAAGTTGTCTTTGAGAATAAGCAATGCTTAATCAAGGATGTCAATGACAGAAAGTCTTGAATTAAAATGAGTGGCAAGAGCTTTACTCTTGATCCAATGGAGGAGAAACAATCGTCGAGCCACGTAACCAACACGAGATTTGGCACAAGAGGCTAGGCCATTTTCATCATGCAAAGATTGTTAAATATGCAAAGGAAGGAGTTGGCTATTGGTTTGTCTCACCTAGACTCGATTTACCAATCTGCAAGGCATGTGAATATCGTAAAAAGCGAGACTTCCTTTCCAAACAAAGATCATGGAGAGCAACCAAGAAGCTGCAACTCATCCATATAGATTTAAGTGGACCTAAAAAACTCCTTCACTTACAGAAGTAAGTATTATATTGCTTTTATAGATGATTTCACAAGGATGTGTTGGATCTATTTCCTCGAGTTCAAGTCGAAGTTGCACGTGTGTTTTCAAATTCAAGAATTGGATTGAGAACCAAAGTGGCTATAAGATACAGGTTTTGAGGTCGGATAATGGCACGTAATACACCTCACATGAATTTGATAAATTTTGTGAGGAGGCGGGCATTGAACATCAACTTACGCTCCATATACTCCACAACGAGCGAGGGTCGTGAAAGGAAGAACATGATGATAATGGAGATGGCGGATGATTGCTTCATGAAAAGGAGCTACCTAAAGAATCTTGGGCGAGGCGGCAAACACTGCATATTTTTGTTGAATAGACTTCCCACTAAAGCGGTAAATGGGAAGACTCCTTTTGAGGCATGAATGGAGTTTAAACCATTATTAAAAATCTTAAAGTATTTGGTTGCTTGTGTTTTACTTACGTGCCACGATAAAGCGAGACAAGTTAGATAAGAAAGTCGAGCATGTTGTATTTGTTGGGTATAGTTCAACATCTAAGGCTTATAGAGTTTTTCAACCCGACACAAGAAAATTTCTAATAAGTAGAGATGTGAGCTTCATGGAGAATGAAAAGTGGAGTTGGAATTCAGAAAATCAGCCACGTGTAAATCGACGGAACTTTGCTAATATGCAGCAAGATCAATTAATTGATGATCCTCCCGAAGAAGGTCGACCTCTGTTAGTCGAAGCAAGATGAGCTAGTTGATGATCCACCCGTACAAGGCACAAGATTGCTTACGGACATCTATGAAAGGTGCAACGTTCTTTGTTTTGAACTGCGGATTTTGGGAAGCGAGAAGGATCCTATGTGGAAAGCGACAATGAATGCGGAGAGCTCTCAATGATCGAAAAAATCGGACACACAGGAGTTAGTTGAAAGGCCTCAACATCAAAAAGTGATTGGTGTAAAGTGGGTGTTTAGAAGAAAGTGAATCGCAGATGGCTCAATCAACAAGTATAAAGCAAGGTTAGTGGTAAAAGGGTATGCTCAGGTTTTTGGAGTAGATTTCTTTGATATGTTTGCTCATGTTGCAAGGCTAGACACAATTAGAATGCTACTAGCTATTGCGGCACGAAAGGAATGGAAAATCTGCCAACTTGACGTCAAATCAGCATTCTTAAATGGTATTCTTGAAGAAGAAATTTATGTTGAGCAACCTGATGGCTTTGCGAGAGAAAGGGCAAGAGGACAAGGTGTACTTGTTAAAAAAGCTTTGTGCGGCTTAAAAGCAGGCCCCAGGGCACAGGTATAGCGAATTGATGAATATATGTTGAGCTTAGGTTTTGTCAAAAGCCTTAGTGAATCCACCTTGTATACTAAAGGTGATCAAGCTGACTTTATTGTGGTCTCCTTCTATGTTGACGATCTTTTGGTCACTGGCAGCAATAGCGAACTTGTTCAACGGTTCAAGGAAGACATGAAGCAAGTCTTTGAGATGACAGATCTTGGAGAAATGTCTTACTTTCTGGGAATGGAAATCAAGCAAAATCCGGGTGAGGTTTTCATTTGCCAACAAAAGTATGCAAATGAGATCCTAAAGAAGTTCAATATGGAGGACTGTAAATGCATGAATACTCCTATGTGCCAAAAGGAGAAGCTATGCAAGGACGATGGAACCGAAAAAGTTGATGAATCTCATTATAGAAGATTGATTGGCTGCTTAATATATCTCACAGCAACAAGACCAGATATTTTGCATGTTGTAAGTGTTCTTTCTAGGTTCATGAATTGTGCTAATGAATCTCATCTTAAAGCAACAAAAAGAGTTCTCCGATATGTAAAGGGAACCTTAAGTTTTGGTGTTAAGTTCTGTTCTTCGCAAAGTTTCGAATTGTAGGGCTATTCAGATAGTGATTGGGCTGGGTCTTTAGAGGACATGAAAAGCACCTCTAGGTTTACTGTTTCAACTTTGGATCGGGAATATTCACTTGGAGTTCTAAGAAGCAAGAAATTGTAGCACAATCAACGGTGAGAATTCATAGCAAGAACAGCGGGGTTGTAAATCATGCCACGTGGTTAAGAAAAATTCTAAGTGATCTGCAATTTGGAACAAAAGGTGAGTACAGAAGTTATGGTGGACAATCAAGCAGCAATAGCCATCTCAAACAATCATGTCTTCCATGGAAAGACCAAGCATTTCAGTATAAAGTTGTTCTTTATCAGAGATGTTCAAAGAAGTGAGTTAGTTCGATTGAAATCTTGCAAGGCGCATATCGGCTCGCGACATATTTACAAAGCCTCTTCCAAAGAGTAGATTTGAAGACTTAAGAGAAAAACTTGGAGTTTCCACCTACTGATGCAAGGAGGAGTGTTGAAAGTGTGCATCAGCAGTTGATTTACCTTGATTAGTTGTTGTTATCTTTTAGATTTTACAAATAATTTCTAGTTCAGTTTATTTTCTTTTGACCAAGTCTTTAGGAGTTTGTTATTTACTAGTTGTTGCTGAGGTTTAGCATAGTTGTTGCTATTATCTCTCTTTTTCAGTTACAAAAAGTGGTGTATTTAAGCACTGCATTAGTTAATGAAATAATTATCTTCCTCTCTCAATTTTCTGTACTCTCCTCGGGCTTTCTGAGTTTCTTCTACAACTTAGGTTCTTCAATAGTCGGTCTGATAGCTCTTTTTTCATCAAACATGGTTCCTCCTCGACATTGGCAATTCTTGTTTATGTAGACGACTTAATCATTACAGGATCTGCTTCATCCGAGATCTCCAAGTTTATAATTAACATATGTTCAACATTTGACAGCCGTGACCTTGGTGACTTGGGATACTTTCTTGGCATTGAAACCACTCGAACAAACTCACATCTCCATCTCAGTCAAACTCGCTATGTTGTTGAGCTACTTAGGCATTTCAACATGGACTCATGCAAGCCATATTCCACTCCTCTTGCCCCGTAGACCCGCCTCTCACTATATTCTGGTGATCCTGTTCCAGATCCTACAGTTTATCGGAGTATTTTTGGTGGCCTTCAATATCTCAAATTGACTCGGCCAGATATCTCTTTTGCAGTCAACCAAATTTGCCAATTTATGCATCAACCGCGTTCTTCCCACCTTCAAGCAGCAAAACGGGTTCTTCGTTACGTCAAAGGAACTCTAGACAAAGGCTTATTATTCCAATGCTCTCAAAATCTCAACATCTGGGCCTATTCCGATGCAGACTGGCCCGACAATCCTGATGATCGGCGTTCCACCATAAGATCTTGTGTATTCATTGGATCCAATTTGGTCTCTTGGTCGGCAAAGAAACAGTCCACCGTATCTCGTTGAAGTAGTGAAGCGGAATACCGAGCCCTTGCCACCACCGCCGCCGAAGTACGATGGTTCACTTATCTTTTCCGAGAATTGCATATTTCGCTTCCTCGGCCTCCATGCTTGTTTTGTGACAACCTTTCTGCTCTACACATGGCCAGAAATCATGTATTACACGCTCTCACTCGACACATCGAAATTGATTACCATTTTGTCTGAGAACTCGTGCAGCGTCAATCTCTCAAGTTGTCCTATGTCTCTACGAATGATCAACTTGCCGACCTCTTTACCAAAGGACTTGGTCGCTCCCGGTTTGACATTCTCTGTACCAAGCTTTGTCTCCGCCAAACTCCATCTCGCTTGAGGGGGGGTGAAAGACAACCATCTCAACCGACAACAAAGGAAGAAGTTCGACAATCCACACCTCTCTAAGTTCTTTGTATCTTCCTTAATTGGGATGAAAACCTAATGCTTTATATTCTAGTTCAATGTATTCTCTTCCCTTATATTGTATTTATACTCATGTAAGTCTCTATAATGAAAACAACTTAGGCAGTCAATCTCTCTCTCTCATACAAATCTTACATCCGCCACATAGCTAGATTGTGGTTATTGTTGATCTCCCTGCATGTTGATTAATGAAATTTAAAAAATAAACTCATCAAAATAATTAATTATGTGTTATTATAAACTTAAATACGTGCATGATTAAAGACTCGCGATCTAAATATAAAAATTTTATACCATTGCAGGTTATTTCCACTTATTTTCTTCATTAAATAGAGATAGACACTTGTTGAATCTTGAAATTAAAAAGATTTGCTTAAAAACATTTCACTTGATTGTCAGCCAAGATAAATAGATTATAATTGGTCAGCTGAATATTATTTTGTCAGCCACTTATCTCAGCTGATCTATACGTACCTATAGATTGAGTTTATATTTCCTTATTTGTTTAATCATACACTTGTACTAACTCTTTCCCACTTTGTGTTTTTGGTAGATGTCCTGCCATATAATATCTCACAAGATCCTTTGAGATCTTGCCTCTGCCATAACACATTTTCAAATTCAAATGTGTTCCTAACGGGTTGCTTGCAAAACTATCCATAAATACCTATTGGAAGCATTGGTGAAGACACGAATCTTAACAATTTTTGAAGTCAAGAAACTTTCTACTCTCAATCTCTCAGACTTTGTCTTCACGAAAACCTTAGCTAGATACTTCTCATTGAAAATTTTCTCACTAGTTATTGTTTAGGCAATACACTGAGTATTTCATTTCAAATTATTTAGAACTCAGTCAGTTTGTCTCACGAGTCTGATTGTTCTTCAATCATTCTCCCAAACACCGGTCTTTTGTTGTACACTGATCCATTAGAGATCAATTAGATTTTTAATAAAATTAGTGCACTTCAAAAAATCCAAGTCTGACCAACTTGGTAGTGGACGTAGCAGTTTATCTGTGAACCACTTTAACTGATTTGTCAGCCATTTCTTATATTCTTGCTAACTGACTTAACACTTAAGAAGTTATTAAACTGATTAAGTGTCAGCCAGTTAACAACAGTTGTTTGTTTACTTGTTCAGTTAACTTGTGTTTGAGTTTCCTCTCTATATTCAGTGATCAAACATTAAAACAGATTTCTATTGAAAACCGTTGTGTCAGCCAGCTGACCAACTTTCTTCAGCTTAACGAATTTCAAAGTGTCAGCCAACTGACCAATTCTTCAGTTGACTGACAAGATTAAGTTTTCCGCTGCCAATATTTTAAGTTTTTCAAATTAATCCTCAAAGTTTTTAAAGGCTATTCACCCCCCCCCTCTAGCCTTAACTGTTGCCATCTGGACTTACAATTGGTATCAGAGCACAGCTTTTTGAAAAACTATTTTCCAAGTCTAACAGCTTGAAAGCTCGATCATGGCAACTCTAAAAGCTTTACAATCAAACAATGTCACTCAAGTTCCCATTTTTGATGAAGATCACTTTGATATCTGGAAGGAAAGAATTACAAGATATATGAACAATATAGATAAACGATTGATGGAATGTGTAAGAGGTGGTCCTATGCAACCTATGAAAATAAATACTAAAGTTGGTAAATCTTCTCTGCAGATGATGATACTGTAACCCTCTTGCTCTCTGTAGAAGAAGAATATGTTCTCAAACCTCAAATGTAATGGATCGAGGAAGACAAGATTACCGATGGATTTGGATGCGGTACATGCATATCCCGTCAAGTCTTTGTGACTGATGAAAACTACAAGCGTATATATGATGTGTCGCCAAGGAAATTTGGGATGCTCTTGTAGAATATGTAGAAGGAGATCGAATACCAAGGACAACAAGCTGTATGATTGCATACAAGAATTTGATGTATTCAAGAAGGACCCAAAAGAAACTTTAAAAAATGCCTACGACAGATTTCTCGAGGTAAGTAATAGATGTTCTTCTCTTGGTAAAGTTTATAGTATGAAAGATTTAAATATGCGTTTTCTTAGTAGTTTGGGAAGTAGATGGCATGTAAAAGTCACTGCCATAAAGGAAGCTAGAGACTTGAACAAAACTCATATACGTAGTCTTGTTGCAAGTCTAAAAATTTATGAAAAAGAAGTTCTCAAAACTCAAGAAATTGAGAAAAATTTTAAAGGTATATCCCTTCAAGCTGAAGAAGAAAACTCAAAAACTTCTACATCATCTTTGTCGATGATGACTTTGATGAAGATGAATTCTGTTGCTTTTGCTAGACAGTTCAGAAAGTTTAAATCTTTTAAAAGGAATTTTCAAAAACCTTCAGCAAACTTTCAAAAGTCATCATCAAATCCTCAAAAACCTTCTTCAAGCTTCCAAAAACCTTCTACTTCAAACTTTCAAAAGCCTTACTTCAAAACAAATGAAGACAAGGTTGAGAAAGATAAACTGCTGTGCTTTAACTGTAGAAAGCCTGGTCACTTTGCTTCAAATTGTCCTTTTACGAAAAATGAGTACTATAAAAGAGCTCCCAGAAATTTTGAAAAACAAAAAGGTTTGGTTGTCTTTGAAGATCAAAATCTTGCAACTTGATTGAAACAGATTCTCGAAAATGAATCTGCGGTTCTCGAGCAAGAAGCAAATCGTGTCTTGTTGCGAGAATCGGCAATATATGATTCAAAATGAGTTTCCAAGTCCAAAATATTCAAAGATGCGATAATGAGTCATCAAGCTCACCTATTACAAACTCCAAACCGACAAAGGTCATCAAACGATCGCTTGTGGTTAAGAAAATAGGAAATGGATTTTATGGACAAGGAATCATAAGTCAAAAAGAAAGTCAAGTCGCCTTTCTCAAGGACGCTAAAATAACTCATGATTCAAAAAGGTGAGGAGAAGATTATCGACTCAAGTGTTGATGATTTGTCTTTGGAACAAATGCAAGAAATGTATTCCAAATTTGAAACACTTAAAAGAATCCATGTTTCTTTATCTAGTGATTTTGAAAGAATTTCTGAAGAAAACTGTGAGCTTAAAAGATCAATGAGTTTTACAAAGTTCAAAGAAAAAGAGTTGCTTTGAACCGAAAAGTCTCAATGAAAAATATGAGAATTCAAGCAAAAATCTCGTATGCCCAAATTGCCGACCTTGTAGAAAGAAATCTTCGACCTCGACCAATGTTGTTGATACTTACTCAAAGTCAAAAGCCCAGAAACTATCATCGACAACATAAAGATCATGAAGACCAACATGGTCTTGGATACTCAAAAGATGATGAAGGCTTTGTGAGATCAGACCAAAGGTGAACCTAAGATTCTTAAAAGAGACAAGGGATTAGTCTATAATGTTGTACCATTCACTTATCCCCGAAATAAGAGTCAAGACAAGAAGTACATCAATAAAAGGATAGGTGAACAATGAAAGTTGTCGGGTCTCCGGTCACAAACATCAAAATCGCCTAACTCAACAGCCGACAAATGTCACCACAAATGCGACAAAAAGAGGAGGATTCGTAAGAAAGGCAACCGACAGTTCAAACCAATAAATTTTGTTGCCGCTAAGACCTCTAAGTCGAATCAAAAGAATCAAAAATTCACCTCAAATGACCGATAAACCCGGTTATCACAAATGTAATATTTGTTCTACTTTTGGTCATCGACACATGAATGCTTATATAGATTTAAACCTATTGACATAATCAAAAGCCTAATTACATGCAAGTCCGGATACCGAAGAAAACTAACCCTTTGGACCCAAAAGTATAAAGGGTACCATGATTTAAATATTCATATTTTGTATGCTTAATGGTCGATGATCATTCAACCGACATACGGATATTAGACAATGGATGCTCCATACATGATCGGATCACCGAACTCCTTACTAACATTATTGCAAAGAAAAGGACCTTCTCTCAGAATCTTTGGGACAATTCAAAAGGAAAACTATCGGCTATGGATCCATTATCGAGGATCTATAATAATTGAAAATGTCTCTTTGGTACAAGGTCTTGAAACACAATCTTCTAAGTATCTCACAATTTGTGATAAAGGTATGAGCCGCTTCATTCTCCTCCACACATTGTTTCATCAAAAATAGCCTCACCAATGAAATTTTGCTTATCGGTACTAGAAAAGAAATGTTTTTGCTATAGATTTACTTTCCTTAAATAGCAAGACTCAAATTTGTCTGTAGCAAATAATATTTCCAAAAATTCATGGCTTTGGCACAAAAGACTTTCACATTTAAACTTTAAGTATCTTTCAAAACTTTCAAAAGGAGATTTGGTAAAAGGTTTGCCTTCCATAAATTGTCCAACCGACAAAAATGTGATGCCCGTATTTTGGGAAAAATAACAAAAACCTCTTTTAAACCAAAAACCATGTCTTTCTACCAAAAGAACTCTTGAGCTTCTACACATGGATTTATTTGGCCCTCAGAATCACCGCAAGCTTAGGAGGAAACAGTATACATTAGTTGTCATGGATGACTACCAGATATACTGGGTTGAGATGATGCAATCCAAAGATGAAACTTACAAAGATTCTCACTTCCCTATTCAAATCTTCAAACTCAAAAGGAATGTGAGATTATAAGTGTTAGATCCGACAATGGTACGTAATTCAAAAATCTTGGGATGGACATATACCGGATGATCATGGAATTGATCATAACTTTTCAAGAAGTAGAACACCTCAAAGAAATGGTATACCGAAAGGAAGAA
Organism: Codonopsis lanceolata; assembly: GCA_013146195.2. NCBI lineage: Eukaryota > Viridiplantae > Streptophyta > Magnoliopsida > Asterales > Campanulaceae > Codonopsis > Codonopsis lanceolata. The sequence continues at coordinate 21,231,537 of CM028383.1, forward strand.
CAGACTCGATTGAAGCAGTAAAACAATGATAGTCAAGCAAATTTGCCAAAATATTTGGGGCGTAAGTCAGCAACACAAAGATGTTTTACTCTAATAGATCTCTCATAAACAAATTTCATGGTAAGACTCCTTATGAAATATGGAGAGGTAGAACACCTAACATTGCTTTTTAAGATCTTGGGTGCAAATGCTTCACTACAATGGTGGAGATTACAGAGGTAAATTTGATGAAAAGCCGATGAAGGTATTTTGTTGGTTATGCCAAGCATAGTAAAGCTTATAGAGTTTATAATAGAAAAACTCAAGTAATTGTTGAATCTATGCATGTTAATTTTGATGAATCAAGTTTAATTGAGTCATTTGAAACTCCCCGATGTTACTAACAATTTTGAAATATTTGAGACAGAAACAAGACAAAGTTCAATTCAAAATAATCCTCCATCTTCAACTAACTCCTACGTAAACTCTAAACCTTCGAATGAACCTAAATGTGATCGACACCCTTCACCAAATTGACAATCTCTCATCCTATTACAATAGATCACCGACACACTTAGTCCTCAAGCCATTCATCAACCCGACACTCACCCATCTCTACCTTTACAAACCGAGCCTCCTACCGATCTTCCTAAGGAAATTAGTGGAAGCTAGACACCACCAGCTTCAAATATATCATAGATCCCTTTACGGGTCTAAGAACCGTAAGAGCTCTGCAAATGAAACTCTTGATTCTCATGTCTTCTCTTCCATGAACCCAAAAAAGATTGATGAAGCCTCGAAGACCCCCCAAAGGGATTGAGGCTACAAAAGAGTCAATCAATTGAAAGATGAAGTTTGGGAACTTTGCGCCTAGACCCACGCAACAAGTCATTGGAACAAAATGGGTGTTCGTAAACAAGTGGATGAAGATGGAAATGTTACAAGAAATAAAGCAAGGTTAGTAGCCCAAGGATATGTATGGAGGAGGGCATTGACTATGATCAAACTTTTGCTCCTGTAGCAAGACTCAAGCCATCATTATTTCTTGCCTATGCAACCTTCAAGGACTTCAAGGTATACCAAATGGATGTAAAGTGCATTCTTGAATGGAGACCTTCAAGAGCAAGTATTTGTTGAACAACCTCCCGGTTTCTTCTGACCTTAAAAGAAGGACCATGTATCAAGTTAAGAAAGGCTCTTATGGTCTTAAGCAAGCACCAAGAGCATGGTATGAAACCCTATCCAAATTCCTTATGGAAAAGGATTTCAAAGAGGAAATGGCTTTAAATATGCCTATCGGATGCCTTTCTCGATGTCAAGTTTCTCGAATGAAGAACCTCTAAGGCTCGTGCTGATTCATCTTGTCAAAGTGAATGGGTTGATGCCTCTACTATCGCTCATCATCCGAAACCATACCGCTAACCCGGATCGAGGAATTTTTCATGGAATGGAAAGAAAACCCAAATTGATCCCTTTTCTCTCATATAGGTAATACATCGAGTATCTTTCATTGTGTTCGACTCAGAGACCATCACCGCTGCTTTCCCCAAATTTCTATGATTTACTTCAATTTACAACCCACACCATCTTCGATGAAACCCAAAGAAGCAGCCGGATTACCATGGGTGGTTCCAGCTCGCCTATGACAGTATTAAGCATCGCTTGCTCCACTCCACTATGCCCTAGCCATTGTTGATAGATAAATGCCCGATAATCAAGTCTAGGGGTCATGACAAGATTATGAGGCTCAAATGCTCCTTACTTGAAGGAATTGTGGAGAATTGTGAAATGAATCGGGGAGCCATTCCGGGTAACGCTACTGGCGTGAATATCAGAAAGTACAAAGACAACATGGAACCGGAAATCCAAGATCGATCATCACTTGATTATAAACCGTCCCTTCGATCCATACCAAATTTCTTCAAAGACATATTCATCATCTTTTGGTGATCTCTGAACCGCTCAAGATCAAGAAGTATGTTGTCACGATTTCGAGTAGCTAAGATTTCACCAGATTGTCGTGAGGCTGAACCTCAGCCCGCCTAGCAGAGACTGCTAGGCTGACTAGGACCCATGCCCTTACTGCTAGATCATCCAGTCACCAAAGATGATGGTCAAGAAGTCAAGTTGCACAAATTGGCAAGTTCACCTAACAAGAGTTCACCACCAGGTCATCAAAGAGTCCCTAAGTGACTACTGGCCAAGATTGGTTTACCAAATTTATATGCGAGGCTCAATTACCGATGGCAACCAAGGAGGAGGATTAACATCAATTGGAGAATCTAGCCTCTGGCCGAATATGGCTTATCCTCATGATATGGCCTTTACTCCAATCATGCTCCTGCCAGCCTCATGACACTGGAAGAACCCAAGAGAACAAATTCTAAGTTTTGAAAAAACTGAGAACAGCATTTGCTGGACTATCGCTGAATGGCCTGGTGAACAACCTAAGATCCATTATCATTAATA
>CM028383.1:21234084-21319391 GCA_013146195.2 Codonopsis lanceolata
AAGAGGTAAGCTCAAGTACTTCATAGGAAAAGAGCGGCTAGCACAACTGCATCTATAAAGCATTGGATGAACCTTGGTACGAGACAAATTCAAGAAGTATATAATCCACTTTTTTCCAAATTAATAAATTGACCTGAAGCTCGTTCATACTTTGAAAGGATTTGGCGCAAGTGCATAATTGATCTCTTCCCAGCATTACAAAATAGGATCATGTCATCAGCATAAGGCAAGTGAGATATAATCATATTACCTTGGCCATGAGCATAAGATCGAATGTACCCTTCATTAAAACCTTTATTAATAGCCAATGATAGATTTCCTCGAGCCATAATGAAGAGAAGAGGAGATAAAGGGTCTCCCCTCACGAACTCTCTAGATGACGTGAAAAACCATAATTTAAATACCATTGATATTTGATAGAATACCATAGATTTGAAATCAACCTAAACAACAGATCACACACTTGGGAATTGAATCTAAAAGCCCGCATCGCTTTGAATAAAAAGGCCATTCCAATCTATTATATGCTTTCGACATATCGAACTTGACACTACAAGAAAACAGGGCAACTGAAACGGAAATTTGCAACCGAATTGAAATCAGTTTCAATATAAAAAGTACTTAAGGGAAATTGACGTGCACAATTAATTTTGCAACTCATATTGCAATGTAAAGCTATTTTGTTGCATCATGTTTCGGGAGAAAAGTTGGAGGGAAGAATGCCGCCTAATTTTGCAATGGTTTTTGAAACAGATGAACTTCTGTTTCAATTTTTTGTTTCAATTTCAGTTGTATTTTGGAACCGAATTGAAATCGGTTTCAATATAAAAAGTACTCAAGGGAAATTGGCACGTGCACAATTAATTTTGCAACTCATATTGCAATGGAAAACTATTTTGTTGCATCATGTTTCGGGGAAAAGTTGAGGGAAGAATGCCGCCTAATTTTGCAATGGTTTTTGAAACAGAGATGAACTGCTTCAATTTTCTGCTTCAATTTCAGTTGTATTTTTGCAACCGAATTGAAATCGCTTTCAATATAAAAAGTACTCAAGGGAAATTGACGTGCACAATTAATTTTGCAACTCATATTGCAATGGAAAACTATTTTGTTGCATCATGTTTCGGGGAAAAGTTGGAGGAAGAATGCCGCTAATTTTGCAATGGTTTTTGAAACAGATGAACTTACTTTCAATTTTCTGAAATACTAACAAAATGATATTATAGGACGCCCTACATAGGACGCTTCTAAAAAGTCATCCTATAAAGGTATAAGTAATAGGGCGCTCTAACTATTAGGGTCCTATTATGGTACACGCCTAGTAGGTGGACGCCTTACTCTTTGTGTCCTATTATCACAAGACTTAATAGTACGCCTTCCAATGACATCCCATAAAAGGCCTAAAAGGACGCTTGCCGTAAGGCATAGGGTCCTATTACCGTGATGCTTAATAGGACACATGACTCTAGTGGCCCTATTACCACAAGGGCTAATAGGACACCTTTCAAGTAGGCATCTCAATAGGCCATTGGGACCTATTAGGGGTGTACCTAATAAGATGTCTTTTTATAGGGTCCTATTATCATAATCCCTACTAGGACACATAATTCTTGGGTCCTATCATCATAAAGGTTTATAGGACCCTTTTTAAGTAGCATCTCATTAAGTCATTGGGATAATATGACACTTTTAAGCAAATGGCCCTATAAAAAGGCTAAAATCACTAAATAAAAGAAAACTTAGTTTTGCTGACATTTTTTCTTGACGTTTGAAATAACCGTAGTCAATTCCCTACACTTCCATATATTTGTCGAAAATAAACGATAATTAACATATTTATACGAAAATTGATGGCATTTTATTTTAATGTCAAAAATTTGCAATGTTTTACCAATTTAAAGTGTTGGGGAATTTTTTTACATTTTCTCATAAGAATCGGTAACTATTCGACACATCGTGCATATGTCGGGAAATATTCAACAATTCTTACAATTGTTAGAAAAATGCCAACACATAATGAAGTGTCGTAAAATTTAATGTATTCGGGTTATAATTGCTAGGCCTACTTCAAACAACTACAAAGATTTCAGATTAAGGGTCCTCTCAAGTTAATCACTGCTTAAGCCAACTTTTTAATTGAGTACTCATTGTAACCATTTCAATCATAATCACATATTCTTTTTATAAATCGGTCGGGTTTAATGATTTACAAGAAAATTGAGATATCGCGACTCCATGTTCGGGGATTTTTCCAAAGACCTTGTAAAGTGGCCTATTAAGGTATTTATTGTGTTATATTAAGGCATTTGTTGTGTTATATTATGAAATATCAAATAATCTTGTAGGAGCCATTTCATAAAAAAAGGGAAAAGAGCCCAGTATATTGAGACACAAATAATGAGACACATAAATCAGTGATGCAATAAATTATTTAATTTGGCACCTCCTTAATTAGCGCCTCATCAAATCAAAAAATAGGCCACACCGACATCTCCTAGTCAAAATGTGTTGTAATAGGAGTCGTTTAAGGGTTTATTTATTACGCTTTGTGTATAAACATGATGTAGTTTTAGATTTAAAATATTAATCGACTATTTTCTTTTAAAACTCAAGTGTTATTTTGACTCATACTTAATGTAAAGAGTAAGTTTCCCGTAAGACGGTCTTGAGGATCATAATTCGTAAGAAGGAACCACACTCTTTCACAACTCAACCTACCAACACACGGTGGGTCGGCTAAGAATGATCCGTCTTACAAAAAATATTCGTGAAGACCGCTTTACCGACGCAATGAAATAACAACAGGAATTCTTTTAACGGGAAATTCCTAACAAACAAGCTTATGACGACTTATGGTTTTCAAGCACAAAGTAAGAAAATAAGAAAACTCGATTTATTATCAAAAAATTTGAAATAAACGTTTAAGAGGGTATTTATATGCCCTAAACAAACCAAACCCTTAAAGGAAAAAATAAATAAAAATAGATGAAAAAACCTGAAAAGTTCCAAGGCCCGTAGCAATGCTTAAATAGTGTTTTTTGGGCTTAAAACAAACTTATCACGGGGTATACCATATGAGTCTTGTAGATCTCGTTGAGAGCTTCGATTTGATATGCGGCGGACCCTGTAATTCATCTAGACGCGAAAGTTATGCTCTGTTAAATTTCTGCCAACTGTTAAATAATTTCTACTAATACATAACAGAAATTGTAAAAACTACCAGCCGAATCAACTTTTAGAAATTACAATTGGATCCCCTGAACTTCGAAAGACTCACTCAAATACGTCTCGGCCATCTGTTTTACGTTAATTACTTAATTTAAGTTTTTGCCAAATGTACAAAAAAGAAGAAAAAGGTAAAATATGGAAAAGACTAAAATTGGAAGGTTAATTAATTTTTAAGAAGGGGGGTTTTATTTTTACACACATTTTTAGCCTTCCCGCTAGAAAATTTTCATTAGCGCGGTTTTCTATTTCACAATCTATGCCGCTATTATTCAGCCCTCTCCCTACTCACGCCGCCTCTCTCCCTCGCAGCCTCCATCCAGTTCTCCCTACGTCCCCAAAATTTTGAATTGAAGATTACAGAGAAATTCACAGCAGTTCGTTGAAAGGTATGCCCCTTTAAAAATTCTCTCATCCTCAATTATCTGCCCTAGGTTTTTTGTTAGACAATTGCTCAATTGTGAATGATAGATATGTGAAACCATATATGCCTTAGTTATTTTGATGGACGAACAAGTAGTATTTTGCAGATGTTTCTCCATACATCTGCCATGGCAGAACGACTGTAATTCATTCTAGTATGAAAGTCAATCTAATTTCATTTTAATTTTGGGTTTGGGTGAAAGAAGGAAATATGTTATTTTTGCACACTAATTGTTTGATTACATTGATCTTAAGAGTAGTTTTGTTCTGTTTGATTGATGCATTAGGGTACCAAGTAAGTCATACATTCAATACTTTGGAAGCAGGGAGTAAACATTTTGGAAAGCTTCATAGGCCAAGCTGTGGACTTGTTTCTTGCATAACATAAGCTTATCCCGTTTCTTTCAATGTGCTTTAGAAATTGATAGAGAAATGGTCGATTGTCTGATCTTTTTTTCATTAGTTGGATTTCTACTTTATAGCTTGTTGGTTCAGTTTTCCTCCAGTTTGTTTGATCTTTTCTCTGCCCATGTTTGCTCCTTGGGAAACCTACTCTGATAGTCCAAGTATAGAACGGTTGCAGCTACCCAAATATTTCACAAGTCCGAGGACTGATATCAGCATTGTGCAGAACTTGTGTTAGGGGTCGAGGTGGAGAACAGTTATGAGAATTTCTTTTGATTGGTCGTGTCAATGAGAGAAACAAACTTCCTTTTGTTTTGTTTCCAGGTGATTCATGCTTCATCATGAAAATGGAAAACCAAACTAAAGTCGCAAGACACGGACTGACTTTGATAACCAGTACTATATTCTAGTGTTCAGTTGAGATAGAGCTGTTATATCCAAAAGCTTAACCCCTGTTCCCTTAACTTCCCCAGCAGCAATAGAATCGCTCGATTCCTCTTCTAAGACTTCCAATAGTCCCGGGGTAGTATTGTCACAGTACCTCCAATCTCCAATCTCCAAAAAGTGCCTAGGTGAAATGGACCTGTAGAAGACTTTCAAGCCTGGATGTTTAGGTAGTTGTGAATTTACCCAATTAACAATACTGTATATTGTGAAATTTTTGGCGCCTCCAATATCTTCTATCTTCCTGTTGGTATTAGGCACACCCCCCACATGCATGACCCACCGAACAACGAACTAGAAGAGAAAGAACACTGGAATAACAATGCCAAGTATTATTGGTAGCTTGCTTTTCTTTTTACTACGGCTTGAAGAGGGATTTGCTGGAACATGTCCAGGAGTGTCACTTACTTCGCACCTAGGTTTACACAAAGTTGGATTTCCAGTCACACTGCGACCAATTCATAGATGTCAGTATTAATATAAAGGAAAAATGATTTAGGCACAAAATGACTCATAAAAAGTGTGTTATGTTAGTAATAAAGTAAAGAAGTAGTTAGCTTACATTAATTTCATATTGTTCTTCTTTAACAACGAAGGGGGTATCGGTCCACTCAGCTGATTATCTGCCAAATTTCTGGAGAACAAATATGGACAAGAAGAAGAATTTGGATAGTCAGAAAATCATGTGAAAAGGTTAATCTTAGAGTCTAAGCGTTAAATCAATACTCACATCTGTTGTAGGTTTGGTAAGGTACCTAGGAAATCAGGAATTGGTCCAGTTAAGCTGTTATTTTGAAAGTTGCTGAATTTTGAAAGAAAATATTAGTATAAGAACTAAACAAAAAAAATGTCAAAAGGTCTAAATTCGGGATACCGCATTTTCTGTAAGAGTTGTATTGAACTTACATTGTTTCAAGAGCATCCATGGAACTAAAATCTGGAATTAACCTGTGTAGATAAATCCCTTTAATGCTTTATGTTTCTGTATTTTCTTTATATGTTCATGTTGTTCCCACCCTCCACTCCCCCCCCCAGCCACCATCACCACCACCAACATCCACACCAAAAACTTTCTCATGGCCATGTATTAGAAGTAAGAAGATTACTCAACCCAAATAACCTTGATCATTTCAAGTCAGAATAAAAAATATTGAAAAACCCATTCCGAAAAAAACCAGTTCATCAATCCATCTCTCTCGCTCCAGAAGAACTTAAAGACACCAACCTTTGATGATGATTCCTCCCTCCATCTTACCATATGATTCAAATCGTTTAAAAGTTCTACAAAAACAGTGAAATCCGTAACACCACCCCCCCAAAAAAACAGATCTATCCCATCATTTTCCATTCCCACAAATTTCCATTCCATTTGAATCAATGAGCGAGAGAGAGAGAGAGGTACATAGATTACCATCTAGATAGAAAGCAAGTATGCTCGCTGGGCAGAGATGAGGCTCCATGACGTTGTCGGCGGCAGAAGAGCAGATTTATAGGAGGGAGGACAAGAGAGTAATGGCAATGGCTTAGCTCTCGATCAATTAATTAATGGGAGTAATAAAATTATGTTTATAATAGTTAGCAGAAGCAAGGACTAAATGGAGTTGGACTTGAATTACAATTTACTTTGTTTTCTTATTTAGGGATAAATTGATAACGTGGTTGGTAGTTTTAGTTGGGGTCCTTGGGGATTATTAGTTTTTAAGTTATCCAGGTCCAAGTAGGATTAGCATTAGATCTTTCTATTTGAATTATATTATTAGTCCTGCACTGCAGGAACTTAATTCCTACAAGAATTAGGATTTTCGTTTTCTATTAATCAGGCCAAGTCCTAGTAGTTTTAGGATTTCTATTGTCTTGTAAATGTATACATCATCATCTAATTAGATTTGATTAATAATATATGAATTAAGGTTTTTGCCATTGTGACCTTTGGGCATGGATGACCCCTTGCAAGGATAAGTGCTTTTCCTCTTTTCTTCTACTTCTTAATACTTTAATCGTTTGTACTTGCTTCCTCCTTCATAGTAATTATCAGCAGTGAGGTCTTCTAAGAAAAGATTTCTTTGTATATATATATATAGTATTATGTCGAGGTGTAGAGGCAAAGGCACCAGATGGGAAACTTCCAGAAATCAACCTGATAGAGTTCGGGTTACACGCCAGCGCCTTGTAGATGAGCCTATCGATGAACCTCTAAGTGATCATCCTGGAGATGGAAATATCACTTCCTCGCAAGATCTTAATGAGGATATGGCAGATGGAAGCACTCCTTTTATAGACGATGGTAGCGAGCCTGGACATGAGTCAGAGTCCACCGTCGATAGAAGATGTCGTGGTGACAATATAGCTCTGCGACCACCTGAGAATGCTGATCAGAGGATACCTCTTATTATTCACCGGAACACGTAAGTTAATATAATTCCTTTTCTCGTGTTTTTATGAATTCAATTAATATTATGGTTAATCTGAAAATTTGTGCACCATTGTTTCGTTGTTGAACATAAATTTGTTGGGGTGCCCTCGTTTGATGGGTGTGCACCATTGTTTCATTGTTGAACGTATATGTTTTGTTGGGGTGCCCTCGTTTGATGGGTGTGCACCATTGCTTTGTTGGCATTTATTTTTTATTTGGTACTCCTAGTTCAAAGATCGTGATAATTAGGGGCAGTCTCCCTATCATTACTCTATTAGAAATCGGGAATCTGAATGAGAATGTTATTCATTGATGGAATTTATTTTTTTATGTTAGCTTTGTCAACTTGTTTTAATTCCTCTATTTGTTAAAGTTTGGAAACAATCCATCCACATAATTGTGTTTGTTAGATATGCCGCTTCTATCTTTGTGTAGATTTAATGTCGGAACGTGGTTATGTCCCTTACCTTTGTTTGCCTGTGATTCCCATCTGAGGATCCATGCATGACGAGGCTCTTATCCAGCGACTAACAGAAGATTGTGAGGTCCGGTATATAGGAAGTTGTAAACCTATAGCGATAGCTTATTGGTCCCTCTCCTTACTATTTTCGTGTCAGTTAGTCTGAATGATAGATTCTTTGAGATTTGTGCCTTTAATTTGACTCTGCTCATAGTCAAAACTCAGACAGGCTGTTCTTTAGCTAAGTATGGCAAATATGAAACTACACCACTTACTTTAACTCCCATGTTGAACTCAGGAAGCCCATATAAGCGGAAAAAAAAGAATCCTTTTTAAGAAGTGGCTTCACTTGCTGTTTGTAGGATTCTATGGAGGGAAAGAAATGGCAGAGCGTTTGAGAATGCTGAGAGGAGTGTAGAGGCCCTTAAAGGGCTGCTCCTCCTGACTTTATTTTTTTGGTGTAATGAGGTCGACACTCAGGATGGCAATCCCTATGTAGAAATAGGGTTGCTTTTAGTTAGCGGGTTTCTTTTTTATACTGCCCATATAGATAGGATGCGTCACCTGGTTTAACACTTTTTATTATTATACTCTTACTTATCAAAAAAAAAAAACATCAACCACATCTCCTGTAATACTACTAACAATTAAAGTAAGAAAAGATGGATCGTGAATCAAAATAGCGTCCCTCAGGTAATTGAGACAGTGGCAGAGTTGAGTATAAGAAGAAACATTCTTCCATAAATCAAAATTTGTAGAATTACTAATAGTGAAAGAAGCTAAGTACATTGAAGCCCACACTAATCACAAGACAGGGGGGAGAGTGAGTAAAGGAATGAAGATCACATTACACATAATGATTCAGTCAAAAGTTCTAAGAAGTTACTGAAAATTGTTTACGAAACTTGACTATGGACGACTATAGGAATTAAATTAAGGAGTAGAAAGAACAATAGAAAGGAAAGAAAACAACTCGGCACATAGCATTCATTAATATTTTTATTATTGCAGAGTAACTCAAACAACAACACTAGCATTGACGCCTCCCCTTTCTTTTTATTCTTTTTGGGCAAGTGAGGAAAGTATTAGGATCAGTTGAAGAATCTGATTAACTCCCCTGCAACATTTGCAGTTCCTTTGTTCTAGAAGGAGTACTTATAACAATAGATCTAGAAGGCACCAAGTCAACCAAGTCTATAAGAAACCAAAAACCTCTATTTCCTTGAAAGGTCTTCCCAAGCAACTAGCTCTCCTCTTTAACAAACAATTTCAGCAGCCCCTCAACCTATTATATAATGCCTAATTATAGCTTCCACTATCACTGATGATAGGACAAAGATAAAGTGACAAAGATTGCACAGTCATAACAAGAACAGTGCAATCGGATTTGACAGGCCTAATAAGCAGTAAGGGTTGCTAATGTTGTTCAGCTGTAGTGGTGGTGAGAAGTAAGAGGTTTGTCTTTGGTGATCGAGAAGACAGCAGGGCTATTTGGATGTCGTTGCCAATGATGAAGAGTAGGTAATGATTGTGTGGAACAATGATGGAGCATTTCAATTCTTGAACGGGTGAGACTGAAATGTGAAGGAAGCTGGCAGCAGTGGTTGGAAGTGCAAATAGGTTGCAACTGCCAAGAGTAATTGCAAATCACTGCTATTTAATTCCAATTAATACACAAGCAAAAGTTCAGTAAAGAACAAGCACATCAAAAATTGGAACTGCATCCAAAGCTAGTAAGTAAACAGAGCATTCCAAATTGGAACTCAGCCAGAATCTTGTCGATTCACAAAAATTACTCCCAACCTATGAATTTCAGTAAAGAACAAGGATTTTAACTTTTTTTTTTTGTCATAACTATGATTTGAAGGCATGCCTAATATACAAGCACATCAAGAAAATATTACAAGAATCAAGTCTATCACTCGTTGTTGGAACGTCGATATGGCATGAACCTACGGTCCTTAGCAGCACTTTTCTTTCTTCTTTTCTCAAGGAATGACTCGAGCTTGCCAGATGCCTTGAGATCCTTGTATTTCTCAATAAGAGTTTGCTTCTTGATTTCAGATTTCTTCAAATAATATGGTTGTTTCTCTTGTTTTGCCACTTCTCTTTCTTTCTTCTTGTGCTCAGCCAGAATCTCTTTATTAGAGCGCTTTGTTTTCACAGACTTCAATTGCTTGTCAATCCAGGATAGGCGATCTTTCGTCATTGACTCTGCTCATAGGAAAAACTTAGACATGTTGTTCTTTAGCTAAGTATGACAAATATGAAACTACACCACTTACTTTAACTCCCATGTTGAACTCAGGAAGCCCATCAAAGCTGCACCGGCTGCTGCATCTAAACATCTAGCTGGATTGCTTCCCTTTCATCTTGTTTACAGTCCAGCCCACCCTATGACTCAAATCCATAACCACCTCATTGGTCACCAGAACAACATCCTACTGACCCTTAGCGCTAGACTAGGTTCAATATCATGGATTACACATTCAAATATAACTAGAAAAATTAGGCTTTGGACTGAGTTGATGTGTTTACTTGCTTGCTAGCCTGAACGAACCATCTTACGATTCAAATATAACTAGAAAAATTAGGCTTTGGAATGAAACACATACATGATACATGGAGACAATATATGCAGCCAGGCAAGCATAATGAAACTGTATAGAGTATAGACAAACATAGATATGTTGTTATTTATAACCTATGATAGTATCAATCACTGTCCGTGCTCCTTTTAATCAGATACATGATCTAACGGCTTAAGCAAACTATAGGTAACAGCCATTGAAATCCATCCTCCAAGTAGAACCCTACCTGCAGAAACCCTTAACGATGAGCCACCAAGCCGAGCTCCAATCCCACCGAACAAAGCTAATGCTATATAAGTTACTATGACTATGACCATGATCCTAATTGTGTGTTCCCTAACAATCATAGCTGAAACTAATGGAAATAACGACCCACATAAAAATGCCAAGGCTGATGCAGCTGCAGCCTTGTACGGATTTGGGAGTGCATCCTCTCCCATAATTTCCTCCTCTTTTTCTCCTTGTATGGTACTTGTTCTTGCATCAGTTATCATAACTTTCATCATTGGAGATCTTGCTGGAGAAGAAACTACTGCAAAGTTCTGCCCAGGCATCAGTGCAGGAGACATGGCCAAGTTAGCATTGACGGTTTGATCGGTGTTGGGGATGACATCGATCACTATGTCACCTCCACCTTTTTTGACTTCTGACTTGGGATGTGAGCTATACTGTTCAACAACTACACGTTCAATATCCTGTTGGGTAGAAACAGAAACAAACTCCCCTACAGCCATACTACAAGCACCCGCAAGAGCTCCTGCTAATCCAGAGAGGATCATTGACCATTGGTCTTCTTTAGCAGCACCCACACCAAGCATCAGCGATGTGGTCGAAAGTAAGCCATCATTTGCTCCAAGGATGGCTGCTCAAAGCCATTGAGCTCGTTGCAGTCTATCTACTCTGTCTTCTTTCTTGACTGTAACAGGAAGCTTGTGGTCGACACAAGTCTCTGATGTTTGAGGATAAACCATGTTTGTATAAATATGAAATGTGAAAAAAAATACTGGAGTGTGGCTTCTTGACTTGTGGCACGCTCATAATCCGTGGAAACATTATATAATATGAAAGCTCCCAATAAGATGGAATCCTAGGAAGCGGTGTTTGCACTTAGGGAGTACCGTAAAAGATTACGAATTCTGGACGTTGAAGCCTAAAGAGAAATTTGTAAAAGCCAAAATCTATGTACATCAAGATGAATATTAATTTTTGTTAATTAGCTTAGTTGACAACCTCTGGAATTATGTTGTTGAATTCATTCTTGTCTTCTTCATGCTGAATCTTATGCCTAACCAGGCTGAGATAAGTAATCAATAAATAAAGGACAAATAAATTAGACTTACTGCAAGATGATGTCGCCAAAAGCAGAGCCGAAAACCCACTTCGGATGCTTGATTCCGATAAAAATATGATGATCACAATAATTGATTAATAGAATCTTGAACGGCAGACAACTAGACTCCTTGTGGTTACCTGCATGACAGAATTACAAACACATAATCCAAAAGTTATGTCTTTTTTAAGTGTAATCCAAAATTATTACATGAAGTTGAGTTACTACACCTTACACACTCAAGGAAGCTAAACTCCTGCACGAATGTTACCATGTCCTATCACTGCTATTTAATTCCAATTAATACACAAGCAAAAGTAAAGTATAATGAGGGAAAAAAAGCTGAAGGGAAAAAACTTTACATAATAAGTGTGAACACGATTTTATATAATGACTGGAATATGTTTTTCTTTTAGATGTCTGAGCTAGTCTAATTTTCTTTCAGCTTGGTAGTTCCAGAGCAAGACGATGGTATCAAGTAACACATGCAATTCAAGGAAAATTTGTTGTCGGTGAGGATGGTCCCACATGGAAGAAAGTACCCGAAGAGATGAAAGATTAGTATTTCAAGGAATGGAATGTAATATTTCCATATTCAATCCAATTAATTAGTTAATTTATATATGCTTACTATAACATATTTTTTTTAACTTCCTAATTGCAGAGACATTACAAGTGCATTGAAAATTATCCGGAAAGACAAGTTCGAAAAATTTGGAATACGATGGCTTCTGAACAGTACAAACGGATGTGTCATAGGGGATGACAACAATTCACGCGTAGTGGGCACCCATCTTGGTGCACGCAACATGAATGGAACGGGCATTTGCTATTTTATGCAAATGACAAGGCGAGGAAGAAGTGTGAACAAGCAAGAAAAAATCGTAAGTCAGACCGCAATGACTTAGGATTAACTAAACATTCAGGGGGGTCAAAGAGTTTTGCCTCACATGAGCTTCCGATGGTAAGAGTTTATCGATTGTCTATATAGTCTTTCTGGATATGCTCTGCATTTTAGTACAATCTTGGTTGCTACACTTAATATGTTTTGAGGTTACTTTGTTTATTGTGATAGAACATAAGAGGGAATTATTATTCTCTGTCATTACAGATAAAGAAGAATCCTGACAAAGTGATCACAGAAGATGTCGTTTTCCTTAGAACCCACAAGAGAAAGCAAGGAAGTGGCGAGTTTGTGGATGCTAAGTCCAAAATTTTTTTTATGAATTTAATCTAAATGTTTTATTACTTTTATTAGTTCACTCTAAACATTTAATTATACTCGATCGCTATTGAAAAATGTATCTTTGATCTCAATGCTCTTTTTATTATTTATAATTATAAAATGCAAATAGAAAAGTTATAATATTATTTTTTTTACATTTTAGGAGGATTATACTGCTCGAAAGAAAGGTGATGGTTTTGATTCTACAGCTTGGGTGGATGTATCAGGTGGAGTTGTAAAGAATCGTTTGTACGGCTTTGGTTCATCGGTTCCTGCATCAGATATCTTGAGTAGCAGCACGATTTCCTCATCTACGCGTTCAAATGAAGATTTCATACAGACCCAAGAGTTTGAAGATAAGTTGACCGAAAGAGTTGAAAAAATGAGGGATGAAGTCACGGCACAAATACATTCCACTTATGAGGCTAAATTTGAACAACTGAAAAATAATTTTCAGTTGCAATTCCAAGAGATGCGCAATTCGAGGACTTAAGAGGCTCCGAGCATCGTCCATGAGTTCCTATTTAGTTTAAAGTATGACAACTTGACAATTCTAAGTAGTTTAAAAGTGCGACAGTTTAGTATGACAGTTTGTCAATTCATTTTGAACGTAATGTTTGAAGCTTTGTTGACTTTAATTGTTTGATTTAAGATATTTTAAATGAAATGTCCAATCAGGTACAATTGATATATATATATATATATATATATATATATATATATATATAATATTAGTAATATTTTATTTTCAGAAAATAATCTTCTGCAACGGAATTTTTCGTTGCAAGTTTTTTCTTTTTTAAAAAAATTTAGTTACAAACAAACAACGGACTTTTGCAACCGAAACATTAGGTTGCGTACTTGAAACTGAAAAATTCAGTTGCTAGTTTAGTTCCATGTGTAAAAAATTTGAAACAGAAAAACTAGTTGCAAATTAGGTTGCATACTTGAAACTGAAAAATTCAGTTGCTACTTTAGTTCTATGTGTAACAAATTTGAAACAGAAAAACCTGTTGCAAATTAGGTTGCCTACTTGAAACTGAAAAATTCAGTTGCTAGTTCAGTTCTATGTGTAACAAATTTGAAACAGAAAAATCAGTTGCAAATTAGGTTGCCTACTAAAAACTGAAAAATTCAGTTGCTAGTTTAGTTATATGTATAACAAATTTGAAACAGAAAAAACCAGTTGCAAATTAGAAACAGAAATAAATCAGTTGTTGTTTGCAACGGATATAAAAAAATGTCATAGGAAACACATCGCAACCGAAACTACAACTACTTTTTTCCGTTGCAAGGTTTTTGCAACCACAAGAAAGTGGTTGCACAATTTTGGGACGAGGCTAATTGCTATGGACTTTGTTACGTTCATTTTCCGTTGCAAACATTAATTTGAAACTGATTTTCCTGAATTGCAACCGAAAAATCTGTTTCAGTTGCCCTGTTTTTTTGTAGTGTACATATGCATGTCTCAACCATTCTCACGATGGCACTCATTCACTCCAGTGTTTAAACAGGGATATGTATAATAAAACACTCAACTCAACACGACGGAATGAAATTACCATAAGCTTGCAAATCGATCAAATCTCCATCACTGAATATGAGTCCAATACACCGATCAAAAGGTATTTTAAGGGTTGTAATTGGGCTATCGGTTAAAAGGTAGGATATAAGGATATAAGGTAAGTTAAAAATGTCAAAGAAAATGCAATAAGAACACATGAATTACTCATAGCTCAACCATCGCTGAATTATGTCCATATGAAACACAAACCCTTAATCATAACACAATTGCACAATTGAAAATGCATATTCGAACTTGACATCAGTCCTAAACTTTTTTTTCTGAACTGATTTGGTCTGCTGCTACATACATTTATTTCTTTTCTTTCTTTCTTTGCTTTTTTTTTCTTTCAGCAACTAGATGAATTGAAACTTTTATTTACACGCAATACTAAGCAGAACCAAACACAATTTCTCCTTTTTCTTGCACCAGACAGGATTTACTCAATTTAAATCTCCTACTCTCATACCGGATTGAGACTATGATTCACATGATACTTTTACAATTCTTGACAGTATGTTAATCAAAACGAGAGTCAAAAGGCAAAGGTTTATTGAAATTTGGTTGAAGGAAGGAAATGGGTAAGGCTCAAAAGGGTTAACTAAAGGGAAATATTAATGGGTAAGATTAAAAAAAAAGATAGCTAAAAGTGGGTGATTCCTAAATGCCTTAATCATATTGGTGCACGAACTCATTGATGTGACCTCGAAATGTATACAAAAATGCAAGTTCTAGAATTAACACCCGTGTGTGAGAAACACTCAAAGAACAACCGAGAGCAAAGTGTATGAAATGCTCCATATTTGGGCGCTTAAAAACTCACTTAAAAAGGCTAAGAGTCAACACATGCATACATAACAGTTGAAAAAAATATTTTTTTTGAAAATATGTTGTTAAACTAGAGCAGAAAAATTCAACATGCCCATCATGTATCAAAAATTTCTTGTTTCACAATGAGAATGCACATAAAAACACAAACATCCCAGCAACATCATTGATCAGATCAGAACAAAAATACCCAAAAACATGCACCCCCCCACACCAAAACGACACATTGTCCCCAATGTATCACACAAAAATATTACCAAAACAAAAATGGGGGGGGGGGGCAAGACAACTTCAATAGTAAGAAGACGGAGCAGACGGAGGCGGAGGCTGGAAACCAACAAACTCAAAATAAGCAAGCAACATTACCCGAGAGAGTAGAAGATTCATGAGGCGGAGTATATGATTCAGGCAAGGAATGCGAAACTAATGAAAGAGTGGAAGTAGAAATCTCCACCGTTTCTTTGGTAGCCGTTATCACCCAACGAGGAATATCTGTAAGTAATCGACTGGAACGCCGCCGCGGTGCCATTGATGGAGCAGGACGTTGCTCGGGAGCCATGGATCTTGAAGAATGACAACACAACAATGGGAGTTTGCTCACTTGAAAGAGATGAAGAGAAATGGCGCTTGAATTTTGGAAAAAGGGAAGTGAGGGTGAAAACCCACAAAGGTGAAAATTGGGGATTTTAACCCCCTGTACGTCTCCTTCACAACTCATCCGCTTTCTTTTGTTCTCTTTTGTTCTTTTGACAACTGACCCCCTGTAGTTTCAACTGTCAATGCACCCTTGAGTTACCTACACTTTTAAAAGCCATGCTCTCAGTAACTATACTAAAACATTGTGTGCATCTTTCTCCCGTAAAATTAGACACCTGCTACTATAAATAAAACTAAAAAGATAATGAAAAATAGCAAAGAAATTAATTTAAACTAGTAAAAACATGAAATTAAAGCATAAAAAAAAACTTTGGGTTGCCTCCCAATTAGCGTCGCTATTTAACGTATGTAGCTAGACCCAACGCCTACTCTTCCTACAACTCGGTCAAATTATTACCAATGATAACTGGCAATGGAGGAAGAATTTTTTCACTTGAAAATGGTAATGAAAAGGAAGCAAAATCAAACCTGGGTGTTACCTCCAGTGTGGAATAGAATGCCATAGTATTTCCTTGTACCTCCTCACTGCCTTGGAAAGGTACTTCTTTATTTGTCAATCATATTACGGGCACTAATTCCAGCTTCATTTTATTTAAGCACAGTTCATTGAGAAACTTAGCAAAACAAGGCACTTGCTCTATGACATCCAGGAGAGGATTGTTAATTTCGACCTTGTGGAAAGTATCCCAGATTACCTTCTTATCCATTTCCTTCATTTGTAGTGCAAATTTTCTTAGAAAAGGTGGAAGGATGACAATTTTTTGATTTTGTGCACCCAATTCTCCAGCTTCTTTCTTCGACGAATCATGTTGTTGCACACTTTCTTCATTGTTGCTGCTATCAACTGACTTTTTCTCCTGTGCAATTTCTTCATTTTCTCGAAGATTCTTTTCAACTTGAAAATGTAATCTTCCTTGGTTTACCTCCATCTTGCTCATGGACACGGCTAGCTGCGAAATTTGATTTTCAAGAGATTTTATTCTAGCCTTGGTTTCCTATCTGTCATGTTGAACTGTTTCAGCCAAACTCTTGATTAAACTCTCAAGCGGAGTTCTGAACTAGTAAAGGGGTGTGATGGTGGAGATGGTTGGAATGATGGCCGAATTTGTTGTTGTGGAAAGTTTGAATTTTTATTTCCATAACTCAATTCGGATGATCACGCCATCCAAGATCATAATTGTTGGAGTACGGATCATATTTTCTTTGTTGTTGCCATTGAAACCCTCCTACAACATTTAGCTGCCCAGTCGAATGACCAACATTCGCACAGATTCCACACGCCTTGACTTGCTGAACGTGCCCTGAAACTAACTTTTCCAATACAGAAGTTAAAGTGTCTAATCTACGATCAATAGAAAAAACATTTTCTTCATTCACTTTGCTTGGAACTTCCTATTGTCTCGTCCCAAATTGTTGAGCATTTTCAGCCATAACATTACAATAAAATTCTTAAAAGGAAATAAATAGCAAAACTGTTCCCCGGTAATGGCGCCAAAATTTGACGTGTGTCAAATCGTCAAAGTTAATTCTCCTACTTCTCTAATAATGAGTATAATGTAAGTCAGGATCGTATCCATAGAGAACGTTGTACATATTCCTTTTAGAATTTTACTAAGTAATAAAAAAAATGAATTAAGATTTTTAATTAACTAAGAATCGACTAACAAACGAAATAACTGAAAATTAAAGATTTTAATTAAACTAACAGATTAAAAACTTGATTAAATTCAATAAAGTAAATGTCCAGTCAATGAACCAATTTTCATCTCGCATTTTATTTCTGATCATAGATGCAAAAGTGTTTCATTTAATCACAAATAAACCGGTTATAAGTATCGACAAATGCCTAACACCCAATTTCTCCTTACCGTGTTGATAATCAAGAGAAGCTTGTTAACTATCGTCTAACCGAATTACAACCCCCGAAACGCTCGTAAGATTTAATAATCCCGATTGCATTAAGAAGAGAGAGACCCGATTCAAAGCTATGCATATTGAAGCAATATCATGTAACTAAGATTATCCGTTCCCGTAACACGGTCCGATTATGCTTGTGATGCCTAAAAGGTGTGTTACTCGCCACTTTGTTAAAACCGAGGACAATTACGGATCAATAGTGTTAACTAGCCTTAAACTATTATGTTAATTAATATTCTGGCCACAAACATCAACTAAACACAATAGTCATACAACGTGCTAAATGGAGAACGAACAAATATTTGTAACGAAACAAGGATTAATTCCATTAGATCTCACAGAAGTAAAAATGTTGGAGATTTAATTGTTCATTGACTGGAAGAAAATAATTAGTTACTAAACATAATTAAAATACTTACAAATACCAAGAATAAAAATGTTCCAGCAAGTGTTGATAAACTGAAGAAAGAATACCCTACACTTTCTCTCCTAACAATTATGTGTTACTTTCCTCTCCAAAGTTACTGCCCAAATTAAAGTTCCTGCCAAGTTGCCCCCTCCTCCAGCAAATCCCAGCCTATATATGACCTCTTTTTCCCCCACTCAAACCACTACTTAGCAGTTTTCTATCACCTAAAACTACCCTTAACTTCCTAAAACTACTAAATAACTACCCAAGCAGTTTTTCTTTAACAAAGAAATAAGTTAGGAAGAGGAAACAACTCCTTAACTGTCCAGAAAATCTGCTGGACAGTCCTTCAGCAAGTTAACATCAGCTTCAATTCCAGAATTTAAGCATCACATGCCCACGTGACACCACAGAATTTCGTTTTCTTGCAATCCAGCACTTTTGCTTAGTTTCCCTCTTTTGTCAGCTCCCTTCACACCTACAATCATTAACAAGTACAAAACAACCAAAAGTGTAATATTTACTCTATAATTAATCACAAAATCAACTAATAATATCACACAATTGTGCTCCTATCACTTGTATTTATAGTTAAATCATAAATGGTGTGTATTGTGTTCAAATAGGCATGTATATTTGAGCGATTCCGAAGTACACTATCACGAAGGTCAGGAACTTACAAGTAGGGGGGAGCACAAGTCGCCAAGCTGAGGGAAATCGATTTAGCCGCCGTCGTAGACGAAACACTTGATTGCGTTGTAATTGAATTTGTTGGAAAAGTTTGAATGACATTTTAGACAATTTTCATATGTAATTTAACTTGTTCGATAACTTTGACCTTTTAGATCTTAATTTTAAACATACTATTATCAATAACCAACACGACTGTATCCTACATTATCCGAGTACAAATCAAGTTGAGTCTGAAACAAGTCTTTCCACCTTGATGCACACTGGTCGTGAAGCTAATCCTAATGTATAGACACTGGTGGTAATGGGTAACTTTCGCACAACAAAACCTACAAATACAAGTATACAAAAAGGTCTATTCTCGCATCGTCAATGATGATGAACATATCTATGCTTCTCCAACATAAACATAAGTTGCTGCATTTGTGATCGACCTTCACGCTCAATAACTCTATTATTCAAACGTGCATTGTAGACTGTCCTGATTGTAGATCTATTTTCTTGAAATTTTTCTTTCAAATGCGCCAAAATGTTCTTTGGTTTACTATTGGCGTGTGTCATATCAACCACATATTCCTCCTTAGTCCTTGATAACCGACCGCCATATGAATGTTCTTTGTACGCTCAAAGTTCATGATTGTGGATAGTGCTTAAATTACCCAAATTGTTGCTGAAAATGTCCCAAATTGGGGTTTTTGTGTTGGAGTTGGTCTAAGTCCTAACTTCTCACAAGCGTTAAAATGAAACCAAAAGGAACCCTTAGCTCTCAGCTATGCCCCCTCCAACAAAAAAATCTTAGACTTACGGCCATCAACCATATTATTCTCCCAACCTAAGGATTTTCGCCCCCAACAAAATTGTTTACAATTTAGAAATAACATGCTTGGAAAAATGAGCTAGATTAGATGCGAGATCTAGTTTCTAGCTTTCCCCAAACCAAATATTCGCAAAGATAGAGGAAAGTTAATTAGGGAGTTGCTTCTCTTTGCAATTTTTTTTCTTTGATCAATGTTATATAGAATCCAGGGTTCGGATGCAATTTTAAGACTAACCCTATCCCCTTTACGATTTCGGCGCTTAACTCACTATTTTCCTAAAATCTAAACTGCCTTTTCTGTTATTCTATTTTGTTATTTTCTTGAACTATGAGTTTTCTGGTCATCGTTTACTTGGATCTATGGTTTTTCCCCTAGTGTTTTTGTTTGGAACTATTTTTGGATTATGATATTTTTTGGGTTTTTGGTTGGATTCAAACATAAGGTTGCAATTGTTTAGTTTTTCTGTTCACCTGGTAGATTTTGTGTGGATAATTATGACTTCATGTAATATACCTATTCTAATTGTTTTTGGGTTATTATGTAAGAACCATTCCCTAGCAGTAGTTACTGATAAACTTTCTTCTGCCATAATAATGAGGCTTCATTCACACCGTGCTCAGTTCAACTTGCTAGGTGATTTCCTTAATTCCATGCTTCTTATTAATTGAGACTAATTTGTTCAATAGCTTGAATTAGAATCGTAATCATATAAAGATTGGTAACTCTCTTGGGGAAAAAGAAATAACAGTTTGTGTGTGTTTCAAACATAAATTATAGGCATTGTTCTTATATATTTTATCATTTCACCAAGTTTAACATTTATAACATGGTAATTATGTTAAGTAAGCTGATGTTGTTTGTAATTACATAGAAGCTGTAGTGAGTTATCTTTCTCTTTCATAGCAATTGAACTTGAACGATTGTGGTTTTATCCATCTGTTTCCGCCGACCTTCGTTGAACTTATCTTTCTCTGTCTGTATTTTAAGCATATTTCATTTGAATATAATATATGATGGTTCATACTTGTGTGACAATATATGAATGGACTGTAACATGAGTAAAAAAATTTTCAATGCTATAAAATGAAGGTTAGGGGTTCATTTGTGTATCTACATTAAATGACTAATAAATAATTGAACATAAACTTAAGATATAAAATGAAGGTTCGAAGGCTCGATCGAGCTACCCTACGCTATTGGCAATACATGCAATTGGTAATTTTAAATTCTTTTTTTGAGCATGTAAATATAGTTGTATGATCACTTGTTCCAAAAGAGTCGGGTACGTGAAGCAATTAATCAAGAAAGAAACAAAGAAATAATGAAAAAAACAATTACAACATAGTAACTCACCTTAGCATTGTGAAATATGCATTCTGCACAATAAACTATTGAGCTATCATCAATTGATGGGAGATTATACAACCAAGCTAATATTAACTTTAATGCTAATTCCACCTTAGTTGGACCGATTCTTTAATCAAACTCAAAAATGATGTCATTTTGCAGAGATTTCTTCCTTGTGGTGGATGGTTCTCAATTGATCTTTACACTGTACATCGAATGGATTACAACAAATTTATATAACTTTCCTTATTGTATACTGTTTGACAATTAAATAGCCAATAAGCTGTAAAACTTGATAAGACATGATTTACTTTAAAGATTTTTTTGTATTTTATATTACTATTAGACAGGCAGTAGGAGTGTATATATGCCAGTCTTCAAGTCCTTTTAGGATTGTTATACATGTTTGTTATGTAACCCATATATATATTCAGGACTCTGTGCCGTAATAGATATAGAACAGTGGACGGCTTCTCAATTATTCTGTGTCTTCTATTTTCTTTGTTCTTCCTTTGTTCTTCTCTTCTTTCCTATTTCCTTTTTCTGTTGCACGGTTCCTTTCATGGTATCAGAGCCTTAAAAGCCATGGCGGATGAATCTATTGCCTCTTCCAAAACCAAAGTCTCTGCCTCTCAAGATAGTATGGTACAGAATTCTAACCCTCTCCCTCTCTTCTTTAATATTCAATCCTATATGTCTCACTGCCACCTAACTGGAGAAAACTATCAAAACTGGAGCTCTTTTTTTAAATCGGTTTAGAAAATTCATAACCTCACACATACCATCACTAGCAAAGATCCCCCATCCGAAACCCTTGACGATGGCACCCTCAATCCTCTTTTTTCCCTATTTCCACAAGCGACCGGGTTAGTAGCTAGCTAAATTAAAGCTACTGTGACCGCAGATGTTCAGCCCCATATCAACCCCTTCGAGACTGCCTTCGAAGCATGGGAATTACTTGCTAAACGTTTCGGCATAACCTCCCATATCCATATCCAAAAACTTCAAGACAAGCTTCATGATCTCAAGTTGACACCCGACATAACCATCGACCAATACATCCTCCACGGTAAAACTCTGGTTAATTCTCTAGCTAAAGCTGGAGTAGTTATTTCCGACGCCGAGTTTCATCGCAAAATCCTTAGCGACCTTGGCCCCTCCTATAAAGAATTCATAACAGTGCAAAACTCTAAACCCGCAGCCACTACTGATGATCTTCACGATCTTCTTCTTCAAGAGGAAGACCTCCTAAAGAAATTCTCTACCCTTTCGGTAAACCCAACCACTGCCCTCACTGCCTCTAAATCCCCTATCCAAACCACTAACCCACCGTCCACCTCCTCTTCCTCTCCACACACCCTACATTATTCCCCACACAATCAGTCCTATTCCCCTGCACCCAATACTGGACATTACAATCAACACCGCAATGGAGGGTATCATCGAGGCCGCGGTCGAAATGGCGGACGTCATAATTGGCGCGGCCATGGTTGTGGTAACCAAGGTCGAGGTCTTCTTCCCACTCCCAATTACCCATCCTTTCCTCACTACCAAACGCCCCCACCTGCAACTTTCCCAGCTAACCAGTTTACTCCTTTCGATCAATCCCCAACATGTCAATTATGCAATAAACAAGGACATCTAGCCCCCCAATGCCATAACCGAAATAACTTTGCTTACACTGCCTATCCTTCTCCCCCCTCTTACCCATCCCCAGCCACTCCCCATGATTCATCTTCCATGGCTCCCGTCTCTTTTGTCTTGGATTTCGGTGCGAAAAATCACATGACTTCTTCTTCCGACGTCATGTCTCATTCTACTCCCTACTCGGGTACAAATTCGGTTATAATTGCAAATGGTTCTACGGTACCTATTTCTTCCATTGGTCAAACTAGTTTTTTGCATGGCAATCATAATTTTAAACTTAATAATGTTCTTTGTGTACCGAGCATGCATAAATCTCTTCTTTCTATACGTCGTTTTTCTATTGACAATAATTGTTTTTTTGAGCTTGACGGTTCTGGTTTTCGTGTCAAGGACAACACTACCAAGGCGACAGTTCTTTCTGGCAGTAGCTTGGGTGGGCTCTACCATCTCTCGTTTACTCCTTCATCCACGTGCAATCCTTTAGCACTCATTGGTGAACGCGCTTCTTCCAACCTTTGGCATGCTCGTCTTGGTCATCCCTCGCAAAGAGTTTTTAATGTTTTAGTAAATAAACATAGGATACCGATCAGTGGCTCTTCTACACACACAGGTTTTTGTCATGTCTGCCCTATGGGCAAATCATGTAATTTACCCTTTGTGTCTCATACTTTCCATTCTAAGAAACCTCTAGATTTACTTCACTTGGATGTTTGGGGGCCGTCCCCAGTTATGTCACATTCTGGTTTTCGATATTATTTATCAGTTGTGGATGATTATTCTCGGTTTACTTGGTTATTTCCTCTTATGCGCAAATCTGATGTATGTTCTGTGTTTTCTTCTTTCAAAACTCAAGTTGAAAAACAGTTAGAAAATAAAATTTCTGCTATTCACACCGTTAAAACTGTGCAAACTGATTGGGGGGTGAGTTTGTGAATCGTCAATTTGCTCAGTTTCTAGTAACTCATGGGATCAAACATCAATTAACTTGTGCTCATACTCCTCAACAAAATGGTGTTGTGGAACGTAAGCATCGTCACATTGTTGAAATGGGACTATGCTTAATGGGTCAATCCTCCGTTCCTTATACATACTGGCTTGAAGCTTTTTCTACTACCGTGTTCTTAATCAATCGCCTCCCTATGCATCAATTACATTATATATCTCCATACCAAAAATTGCTTCATCGTACTCCTGATTACAGATTTATGAAGACTTTTGGGTGCACTTGTTTTCCCCACCTTGTTCCTTATAATAAGCATAAACTCATGCCCAAATCAGTCCCGTGTGTTTTCTTGGGATATGATCTCCTTCGGAAAGGTTATAGGTGTTTGGATTTAAAAACAGGAAAGGTATATATTTCACGACATGTTTTGTTCGATGAGACTCATTTTTTATTTGCATCAAGGCCTAACTCTACAGGACCGCAAGCTGCTTCAAATCCGTCTTTATCATCATATCGCAGCCCATGTTCTGCACATGTCATGCCGGGTTCAACCTGTTCAAGTTCACTTCCAGTACATTCAGTTAGCTCTCCTTCACTAATGCAAGCTACCGAGCCT
The DNA here is from genome assembly GCA_013146195.2 of Codonopsis lanceolata. NCBI lineage: Eukaryota > Viridiplantae > Streptophyta > Magnoliopsida > Asterales > Campanulaceae > Codonopsis > Codonopsis lanceolata. The sequence goes on from CM028383.1 coordinate 21,258,037, forward strand.
TCTACTCCAAATTTAACCGACTCCAGCTCTTCTGGCCAACCTTCCAAAGATAGTCCAATTCCTTTGAGCTGCCGCTCGGATCATGACTCACCTTCTGCTCCAACAGATTCGATCACATCAACAGAGTCATCTATTCCACTCCGGGTTCGTGCTATTAGCTCCATTATGAATGATCCAACCTCTAAGTATCCTCTACCTTCTGCATTAGCTGCCTTTGCTCCTACATCACCTGATTATGAACCACGAACATACAAGCAGGCCGCTCCTCTTTCGCAGTGGCAATCAGCTATGCAAGATGAAATGCAAGCTTTCTTAAAACCAAACATGGTCTTTGATTCCTGCTACACCCGGTATGAATGTTATTGGTAGCAAGTGGGTCTACAAAATCAAGCGTCGAGCTGATGGAACCATTGACCGACACAAAGCTCGCTTGATCGCTCAAGGTTATACTCAACAAGAGGGTGTGGATTTTGAAGAAACATTTAGTCCCGTTGTCAAACCTCCAACCATTTGCCTGCTTCTCTCTCTTGCTTAATCTCGTGCCTGGCCAATCGAGCAACTCGACGTCCGCAATGCTTTTCTAAATGGTTTCTTACGTGAAGATGTATTTATGGCTCAACCTCCGGGTTTCGTTGATTCGAGATATCCTAATCATGTCTGCAAACTCCATCGGTCGATTTATGGTTTGAAGCAATCTCCGCGTGCTTGGTTTCAACGGTTACATGAGTTTCTTCTTTTTCTCGGTTTCTGTAATAGTAAGTCAGATAGTTCACTGTTTCTTCGTCACTCTTCTACTGGCACTGTGGCTATTCTAGTCTATGTCGATGATATTCTCGTCACCGGCTCCTCAAAATCTGAAGTGGACAATGTTTTGGATTGTATTTGTCAGACTTTTGAAAGTCGTCGACTCGGACCTCTTGGATATTTTCTTGGCATTGAAGCTTCTCGTTCTTCAGACTGTCTTCATCTTACTTAAACCCGGTATGCCGCTGATTTACTCCGAAAATTTCAGATGCATGACTGCAAGCCTGCTCCTACGCCTCTTGCTCCGGGCTTACACATGTCTGCTCTCGACGGTGATCCATTACCCGATGGAACTTTATACCGAAGCATGGTAGGGGGACTTCAGTACTTGACACTCACTCGTCCCGATCTTGCTTTTTCTGTTAATCAAGTGTGCCAATTCATGCATTCTCCTCGCACGTCTCACTTGCAAGCCGTCAAACGCATTCTCCGGTATGTCAAAGGCACTATTCATCTTGGGTTGATATTCTCCTCTTCGCCCGACACTACACTACGTGCTTTTTCCAATGCCGACTGGGCTGGTTGTCCTGATGGCCGTCGTTCGACTACTGGTGCTTGTGTATTTATGGGTCCGAATCTGGTTGCTTGGACTGCTAAGAAACAACCCACGCCGCCGAGCAAGGAGCCGAGTACCGAGCTCTCGCAACAACAGATGCCGAGCTTCGATGGTTCTCTTATTTATTTCGTGAGTTGGGTTTGTTCCTTCCTTCGCCTACTCTATTTTGTGACAATGTGTCGGCTTTTCATATGTCTCGAAATCCAGTCTTTCATGCTCGTACTAGCCATATCGAGATTGACTATCACTTCGTTCGTGAAATGCACCAAAATGGGTTCCTCCGATTAGCTTATGTCTCTTCAAGCGATCAGCTCGCCGACATTTTCACAAAGTCCTTGGCTCAGCCTTGATTTCAGTCTTTGATTTCCAAGCTGCAACTTCGCTCCTGTTCGTTTGGCTTGAGGGGGGGGGGTGATAAGACATGATTTACTTTAAAGATTTTTTGGTATTTTATATTAGTATTAGACAGGCAGTAGGAGTGTATATATGCCAGTCTTCGATTGTTATGCATGTTTGTTATGTAACCCATATATATATTCAGGACTCTGTGCCGTAACAGATATAGAACAGTGGACGGCTTCTCAATTATTCCGTGTCTTCTATTTTCTTTGTTCTTCCTTTGTTCTTCTCTTCTTTCCTATTTCCTTTTTCTGTTGCACGGTTCCTTTCAAAACTCCCCAAAGTGTCGATACTTTGTGGAAGCACTTTGCTTTCTTCTGAGGTTGGACCTTGTATGTGTTATCAGTTGCACTGTTCTCAAACCCTGTATCATTTCGGGCACATCTCGCGATTTTCCTGGTAGTAGCAATGAGGGACCGGAACTACTACCCCAGGATTCAACCTGGTTAAAAAAAAAAAAAAACTAAAGTAATTAATTTTACAGTAAATACATGTATTTATTCTGGTAGTGTAATTAGTTCCCAATCAATCTATAATTAATATACAAAATTTAGAATTTTGTTCATATTATTGTTAAATATATTTGGTATTCAATTCACAGGAGATAATTTCCTGATTTATTTATCCACTCAACCACATTAATGATATTTTTTATTTTCAATCTTCAAATGAAAAAGACAATTGACTGAAAATAAATAATGAATCTAAATAGTTTCTATATTTATTTATACAATGAACCACATTAATTGACATTTACCAATTTCAATTTCCAAAGAAAAAGACTTGTGGAATAAGTAGAACAAAAGTATTTCTAAATTTGGAAAATTCAATTTGGCTGGAACTTTCCAGTATTGGCTCTTCTTATATATATATATATATATATATATATATATATATATATATATATATATATATATATATATATATAAAAGATATATTCTTATATTTATAGAAGGTAGATATTTTTATTTTTATATTTATAAAAGGTACGTAGATATATTTCTTGATTCTTGTTGTTACCAATTTTGGGTGACACTCTATATTTGTTTGCATTTTTTTCTTTTAAAATATTTTCAATAAAGTATTTAGAAAATAAAAACATTTTTTATAAATTGTTTAAATATCAAACATGAATAAAACTGCTATTTTGAAAGGAATATTTTTTAAAAAATTAGGTGATACTTTTATTTAGTTAGTGTCACTCATATTTTGGGTACACTATTAACTTAGTCTTATCCATTTTAGGTGACATTATTTAAATAGTGTCAACCCAAAATTTTAATCAGTACTGTCGCCCATAATTTAGATGACACTATTTAAGTGATACTAATTAAATAGTATCACCTAAAATATGAGTAATACTAATTATATCACCTAAAATATAAAGGTTAAATTAATTAAATAATGTCACCTAAAATATGGGTGACACTTATTTAAAGTGATACTATTAATTACTGTCACCAATTTTGGGCAACATTATTAAAAATTGGATTTTTTTCTCTTCGAATAATTGTTTTAAACCAATTAGAAAAATTAGTTTTTTTGCTAAATTGTTTTATTTCTTTTATACCGTTAACATAACAGGTAATTTTAAATAGTTGTGGAATATTTTGACACTGTATGATTAGTTATACACATTTTCTTAAAAACATCAACATCAATATAAACATCAACATAATCCGTAATTTGTTTTACTGAATTGTATTTTTTTTAAACCGTTAAGATAACCGGCAATTTTAAATAGTTGAGGGATGTTCTGGTCTTTTTGATGGGAGCTGTATTAAGAGCTTGTTTGTCGCAACTGATGGCTTGTGGAATGATAGCTGATAGTGTATGCTATTGGTTGAATGATTTATATCTAATCTAGGGCTTGTTTGGTAGTCAGACAAGGATAAACAATATTATTAATCCCAGTACTACTAGTGCCCTCGCTATTAATCCTCACTTATATATCGGGGTAGTTTTGAGATTACAAATGTTAATCCCAATTTTTTTTAGTGAGGGCGTTAATAATACCACCCTCCCCCTTGGTATTAATAGTGAGGGGATAATGACTTTATCCGGATAACTTGTGCTATTATTCCCGACCACTTATTGCGTACCAAACATCAGGCAACTCAGCTTATTAATTCTATCTGACCTTAATCCTGGCTACCAAACGACATCTTAATCTATAAATAATACTAAAACAGAAGTTGTTATTATCACGTGGCGGCTTTCTGTAAAAAGTTAAAAGTTTTAAAGAGATTTTGTGATGCCATGTGTCACATTCGAAATGGTAAAAAAAAAAATTCTTTTTCCCAAATAAATTAATTTAAGATAAAAATCATAAATCTAATAAGATAAGATAAAAATCATAAATCTAATAAGATAAGATAAAAATCTTAAAACTAATTAGATAAGATAAAACAAATTTATGATAGAGATTTAAGATTTTGTTTTTAATATCATATCTCATAAATTATATATTTGGATAAAAATCTTAAATCTAATTAGTTTAAGATAAAAATCCTAAATCTACTTAGACATTTAAAATTTATAATCATCCCTCGTCTACAAGAGATTTTAACCGTCGTAATTCAATCCACTTATCGGTACCTCTCTCAAATTTCTTACTTTTCTAATTGGGGCATACTTAACATAACACGTAGAAAATACTTAATACAACACTTTTGATTATGAAATTTCTATATTACCCTTGGTCACTATGAATAACAAAAACAAAAATTTGAACAAAAAAACATACAAACCAAAAACTATCATAAAAAATCATTCTCTCTAGATTTTCTCTCTTTCTCAATTCAAACAAGGTAAGGTATGTTTTCTAAACTCATTCTTTATAATTTCGATTTGTGTTCATGAATAGAAAAAAATAATAATTTGAAGGCAGACGTCGTGCTCGACCACCACCCGCCGTCCTTGGCTGCTTGACCACCAAGCTGGGTTGGTGGTGTTAAGTTATGTTAGTTTCCGTTAGTTTCCATTAGTTTCTGTTGGGTTGTTAAAGTTAGTTTTCTAATTTTTCTGTTAGATCCCTTAAACTTTTGCTACTTGTTATTATTAGCACTTCCTTTTTGATATGAGTTGTTTAATAAATTTTAATTTATTATAAATTACCTATATATTTAATATTTTAATTAATATTGTTATTAAATATGTTTGTGAATAAGCATGGAAAAAATATATAATTGATTTAATTTTTTTTAAAATTTATCTGGTTTTACAATATAATACACATACATGCTACAAATGAATGAGAAAAGCAACATTTATAGCTACTATGTAGTAATCCTTGAGCTTATCACCGGCAAAAATGTATGTATGGTGAGTTTGGTGATGGTATGGACATATATAGTTATGTTGATGACAAAGAATATATAGGAGATGACATAAAAGCTCTTTCAACCATATGATTTTGCATTAGTGGTAACTAACAATGTTAGATTCAAACTTACTGTTTGACTTTATCCATTTGGAAAATGTTACCATTCAATATTGCAATGACATGAGTTGAGAATAAGGTTGCATTTAGTCCTACCATGAGGAAAGTTGCTTGCATGCTAAGAAATCCCCCATACTTCTCGACTCTGTGAAGAAGAAATGAATTAAGCTTAACGAGTATATATATTTTTGTATACCAAAAGCAATCTTTGAGATTATTATATCTCATCTTTTTACCCACTTAAATATAAATATCCATCTACCTTTATCTCTCTTTGATTACATTGATTGGATAATATTCTCATTGCAAGCTTTATTCCTTTATATTTTTTTTGCTTTTAATATTTCGGATATACTTTGTCTTTGCTTAAATCTCTTTCGTTCTTTTTTTATTATATTATTTGCAATCATGGTTTATTTTTATAATGAACAACAACATTTGTCTTTTAACTTCTCTTTTCTGCAGCAAATTCGAATGTGCATCTTTATATTACTCATTCATATATACATTTTAGTATTTACCCTTTTCGTTTAGTTTAAAATATTCTAAATACAACGAGTTTAGAAAATTCTCTTTTTATAAACAACTTTTGCAAAAAAAAAATCTTAAAAACCGTATCGCACGGGTATAACCTAGTTATAACTAAAACAGAAGCCACTACTGCCACGTGGCGGCTTTCTGTGAAATGTAAAAAAATTTAAAAAAATTATGTGATGCCACGTGTCACCCTCTTATAAATTGTAGTTTTTTTTTACTCATAAAAGTTTTATCACATTAAATTTTGTAATTAGTTTATGATAAATTTTATACGGTTAGTTATGATAAATTTGATATTATCACAATTGATTTTAAAGTTTCAGAGATAAAAAGTTAGTTTTTATCACATTTGATATTATCACAATTGTTGCGGATAGATTTTATCAAATTTGAAATGGTAAAAGTTTTTTTTACTTTAATTAAATTTTCAATGTTGCTGCCACGTGTCATTTTTGAAATGATAAAATAAACACTTTAAATATGACTTATTTAGTTTATAAGCTAAAATAAACACTTTAAATATGATTTATTTTAATTAAGTTAAAAGTCACTCCAAAAAAACTGCAACAAACAAACACTTAGTAAATTGGGGGACTGTATTTACTACTTAGTAAGTATGTTAATTAATACTCATTATCGTTCTCTTTGATCTGACATACCGTTTAAGAAAAAAAAAATTGATTGTTTTATAAATATTAGAGTAATGTTTAGTTTCTTTTAATGCTATATATAAAATATGTAAAAAAAAAAAAAAGAAAGAAAGGCAAAGCCCAAAGCACAGTGCGTGCGTGTGTTGTTGAGAGAGAGGGAGGGACGGGGGAGAGAGAGAGAGAGAGAGAGAGAGAGTAACGTAGTTTCAATGGTGGAAAAGAGATCAGCAGCAGCTTCCTCACATGGAGGAAGGAAGGCCATTAAGGGAGGGATAATGGGGTTAATAGTGGTGACCTCAATTGGGTATCTATTTATGTGGATCATTATGCCCACAGCAACATATAATGAGTCTTGGTTGACCAAGATTCAAGCTCACACCAATTCTAAGTTCCTAGGAGATCAAGGTTTGCCAAATTCATTTTCTTCCCTGTTCATTTTGTGTCCTAACCATTCCGAATGCAATTTATCTTACAATGTATATATGTGCACTATTTTCAGGTGAACCGATTCTTACTTACACATTTCCTGTACTATTTATCGCGGTTTTGGCCTCCCTATATCTTCATTTGGGAATCAAACTCAACGAGAGTAACTCGAAAAGGTATACAATAAAGTCTGTGTATTTCTTCGAGAGAGATTCCCATAGAAATTTTACTGTCAAAGTAAAGTTCGCTCCTTCAGAGCATTTATAGAATAGTTTCAACAACCTATACAAAAAATCTTTAAGTTGTTCTGACAATAGTATTTTTACAGAAGAAACAATTGGTTGGGTACATGGAGGAGGCCATTAGTGATCAAATGCTTGGGAATTGTTTCATGGATAGAACTTGCCTTTCTCATCATGTTCATTGCACTTTTGATTTGGACTTTCTCCAGTTTCTTGCATTTCTTCTTTGCCGGAATCGGAGAATCTTCTACGTCAGGAGAGAAAATGTAAGTACTTGCATTATTTCATTTAGGATTCGACAATATCAGCTTGTTCATTTCATGTCCTCAACAATGGTGGTTATGGCAGGTGGGAGACCAAATTGAGCTTAGTGTCAGTAGTCCTAGGGTTCGTCGGGAACGTCACTCTCACGTTGCTCTTCTTTCCGGTCACTCGGGGATCGTCGGTGCTGCCCATATTTGGGCTCACTTCAGAGGCTAGCATCAAGTATCATATGTGGCTTGGGCACACTACCATGGCCATCTTCACTGCTCATGGTGCGTTCTACATTATGTATTGGATTTCCACAAATCAATTATCAGAGGTAAATTTTATTTACTCTTAACTTCGCCCAATCCAAGTAGGTACTGAGTGCGATAGATTCTAGGGCTCTTAATTTAGACAAAAACTTATATAAAACGGTTTTATGTATATTTTTTGAGGTATGATATTACAAGCTAGAGCTTGTGGTATTATTACAAGCTTTAGTGTTAGTACCGTTTGATCAAATCTATTTAGATCTCTACACTGTTAGATCAAATATAATTTTTTTAAGTAATGATACGGACTTTCCAAATCATCACCAACTTAATCATCTAACGACTCTAACGCTAAAGCTTGTAATAATATTACAAGCTCTAGCTCGTAATATCATTTGTCATATTTTTTATAAAACACATTTTTTTATTCGATTTATTGTGTATTTGTGGATTAAACTATAAGAGAGTAAGACTCCTATTTTATAAATTAAGGTCTGTAATACCGTGCTTTCACGAGATCACCTCATAAACATGAAGCACTCTTAGAGCATTCCCCATTGCCTTTTCTTAACCCAACTTTCTATTAAGAAGGGAAGAGAAGACAATGAGAGATATTTCTTATTTCTTCTTATCATAGCTATGTAGGAGAGATCCAGCTAAATATTTTTATAAGAATTTTATACAATGATGATGTTTTTATCATTGGAAAATGATGGGGGAATCTTTGATTACAAATATCCTTGAGAGCATCTCCTCATAAAACCAATTTTATATGGGTCCCACCGTTGCATCATCTATCTTAATACATATTTATAATAACAAACTTTCCCATTCAAATAACGCTATCCTATTATTTGACAACACATTTATGAAATATTCCCTTTTACGTTCGTCATAAAATAATTGTTTTATTTGGAAAAAAATTCTTTTTATGATAATATTTTTATTATTTAATCCTTATTTTTTCATCATAATTTAATTATGTGTCACATACACATATATTTTACAGTAAATTACACATCAAACTAATATTAATAATCCAGTCAAATATATTTTTTAAACTGTATACCAAGTCAATCCAAACGATAATTTTGGGATGAAGGGAGTAACACACATTCCCATTCTAATAACACTATCCTATTATTTATGGGACCCATTATATCTTTACACTCATTTATTTTTATACTTAATTCGTTTCGGTCAAATAGTCTCCGTTTTAAAATCAAATATTAAAAAAAAAATATTTTTAGTAGCAAATTAGTAATAATGTGACACTTTTATGTTTTAATTAATTTTTGAAAGTGGAATCTTTAAGAGAAACATTCTAAAATGGAATAGTGAGCTTTTTGTCCGGAACTGAGGAAATAATTTTTAACTAATAAATTTATTTATATATTTAATTACTTCATCCTTCCACCCAAAAAGTCTATACTTGAAAAGTCTAATTATTAAGAGATTATCATTATAGTTGATCATAATTACAAAAATATTAGTGTATAACCAATGTATTAACATCAAATATGAAGGATAAAGTTGAAATCATATACGTTATAAAGATGATATACATAATTTTTTGAAAGTAGAATCTTAAAGTGAAACATTCAAAAATAGTATAGTGAACTCTTTGCCTGGAGTGGAGAAAGTAATATATTGATATTATAAATATTTTGTACAGACTAATAAATTCATTTCTAGATAAAAAAAAAATAAAAGCAAAAAACAAAAACTTAGATAAGACGATTTTACAGATATTTTTTGTAAAATAAATTATTTTTACCTGACACATATGGTGGGTAGCGTTGTGAGAAAGTAAAAGGCCATCTTACAAACTAAGGGCTTGTTTGGTAGTCGGATAAGAATAAATAGTATTATTAATCCCAGTACTATTAGTGCTCTCGCTATTAATCCTCACTTGTATATCAAGGGTAGTTTTGAGATTACAAATGTTAATCATAATTTTTTTTTTAGTAAGGGCACTAATAATACCACCCTCCCCCTTGGTATTAATAGTGAGAGGATAATGACTTTATCCGGATAACTCGTGCTATTAGTCTCGACCACCTATTGCGTACCAAACATCATGCAACTCGGCTTATTAATCCTATCTGGCCTTGATTCTGACTACCAAACGGCACCTAAGATGTATAAGATTGTTTTTTGTTGGCTTAAATCGCAATTTGGTCAATGGTCACCTTACTTTTCCACTTTTTGCAATTAGGTGACTATAATTTTTTTTCTTCCAATTTAATCATTATACTTGGTTTGAACATTTAATAAGGTCACTCAAGTTATTTTCGTCCGTTAAGTTGGATGAAAATGATTAAAAAGACTAAAATACCCTCCAAACAAAATCACATTGTTTTTAGCTAAGATTATTAAACCCTAAAGTAGCAAAACCCTAACTCGGTCACTCTTTTGTCTCCATGCATTGGATTCTTGTCAAGTGTGCCTATCCTCCAATAAAGTTTGCTCCTTTGTTGGTTTTCAACTTTTCGTGAATCTTTTTGATTATCTCCTTGATGGCCTTTGCTTGCTGCTAAGAGACCACTAATCAATGTTCTTGATCTTTAGTCCTCATCTTCTTATTCTGGTAAATGCATTTGCCTGTATATCCTCTTCGAATAAAATTCCTATTTTACCTTCCAGTTCGTCAAGTGCTCAAGAAGTTTTTGTCTATCCTTCCATCTGAGATAGAATTCCTATCAAGACGTAAGGGAGGAATAATCCCCCCATCAATCAGTACGAAAATTTTCTTCTTCAAACTAGGAATCACTCAATCCTATCAACGTACAGTTTTCGGTGAAGGTCTTACTTCTATATATATCTTCTGTAGATAACGAGACGGATTCCAGATGCCCGATACGAGAGGGAATGAAAGGTTTCGCCATATGGTAGATCTCTTATTTTTCTTCGAATTTGGAGAAATTGTCTTTTTTCTTCTTTTGACTCCTGTTAGGATTGAGTGATTCTTAGCTTTAAGAAGAGAGTTTGGGTACGAATAGAGAGCTCTTTTCGTTTCTGGTCTGAGTCGCTTCTTCTAAATTTCTCTTGAGAATTCCCCTAAAGTCTCAATTGATTATAAAAGTTTGGGGTTTATCTAATTTCAAAATCTTTGTTTCGTTTCAGCTTCACTTTGGGTCTTGGGATTGCTGTATTTTCACCTTTATTGAAAATTTGGGGGATCTAGAGAGTTCAGTCAATTAGTCAAAGCCTTCAATTTTGGTTTGGCTTTGCTTGGTTCTTGAGATTCTCAATATTCTTCAACTTTGGTAAGTTCTTTTCTTTTTGGGTTTTGCTTTTAGTTTCGCTTTTCACCTTGTGCAGTTTCGAGATAGTTCAGCAAAATCTTGAATTTTGCCCTCCTTTTATGTTCTAATTTAGGGTACTTCCAGAATTATGTTTTTTAGGGATCTCGAAAAATCTTGAATTTCGCCCTCTTGTCATGGTTGATAATATAGATAAGAGTATTTTTGGGCTTCTACAAATGTTTTAAATTTTTCATCCAAAAAATTGAAAAAAAAAAGTATAGTCACTTAATTGTAAAAAATGGAAAAATAAGGTGACCAAATTACGATTTAAGTTTTTTTTTTGTTATACTCAAGAAAAAATGCCCACAAACTTTTGAAAAGCGTGATATGCGCTCGCTAATCAAATGGTGAGGTGCGGCTGACGCGTGGAAAAAGATATCAAAATTGAGGAACGAGGATCCGAGTCCGGATCCTCTACTCCAAAATTGTATTCCATCTCCTATTCCACCGTCGGATTCTTGTCACGTGTCAATCGTAAATAAACAAAATCAATTATTAAGCTGATTGTGTTTCCATAACAATAAAAATCCGTGAAATCTAGCTCAATATTTCTTTTTGTGAAGATTTCTTATTGACACGTGGCAAGAATCCGACGGTGGAATAGGAGATGGAATACAATTTTGGAATAGAGGATCCGGACTCGATCCGGACTCACGAGGATTGGAGAGGAACAGCCGTCAATAGTTTAACATATTAACAGAGCTAGGAACAACCATTGACCTAGGGCCTAGGGGCATGCCAACATTTGGAGAGACTCTCACTTGTTGGGTTGTTGCTTTAGAGTTTAGAGACATCGCCAAAAAAAAGTCTAATCAAATTGAGACTTGAGAGAGGATCATTTTCCATTAAACATGCTTTGGTTTTCAATGCAGATGATAACCTGGAATAAAACTCGTGAATCAAATGTAGCTGGAGAGCTATCTTTGTTGTTTGGGTTAATATTGTGGGTGACAACTTATCGGGGCATTAGGCAAAAGATGTTTGAGCTCTTCTTTTACACACATCACCTCTACATTCTCTTCATCATCTTCTATGTGCTTCATCTTGGCATTTCCTTTGCGTGCATTATGCTCCCTGGTTTCTACCTCTTCATGATCGATCGATACTTAAGGTTCCTCCAATCAAGACAAAGGGTTCGTCTACTCTCTGCTCGTGTCCTACCATGCCAAACTGTTGAGCTCAACTTCTCCAAGACCCAAGGTAACCTATTTTACATATATTGTAATTTTTTTCTACACATTATATAACTCTAATTATTTCTATTCATTCAGCTTTGAGTTATACTCCAACAAGCATTATATACATAAATGTGCCAAGCATTTCCAAGTTGCAGTGGCATCCTTTTACCATTAGCTCCAGCAGCAACTTGGATCCAGAGTTGCTTAGTGTTGTCATCAAACCTGAAGGAAATTGGACCAATAAGCTTTTCCAGATGCTCGGACCATCTTTCTCCATCAATCGGCTAGAAGTATCTGTGGAAGGACCCTATGGACCTGTCTCAACCCGTTTTCTCAGGTAATTTGCTCATCCATTGAAGCAAAGCTCATAAACACTGAGAAGATGCTGTTATTGTTTATTTGATTTTGGTTGCAGGCATGATGTACTCGTGATGGTGAGTGGAGGAAGCGGCATTTCCCCGTTCATCTCCATAATTCGCGAGTTCATCTTTGTCCATTCAACACTTAACCAGAACACACCAAAGCTTCTCCTCATCAGTTCATTCAAGAACTCCTCGGACCTCACCATGTTAGACCTTCTCCTTCCAATTTCAAACACCTTCTCACCATCTTTGGCATTGGAACTACAGATCCAGGCTTATGTCACAAGAGAGAAAGAACCACCAATTGAGACGCCAATTCCGTTTCGGACCATATGGTTCAAGCCGAGCACATCAGATGCACCAATATCTCCAACATTAGGCAGGAATGGGTGGCTATGGATTGGTGCAATTGTAGCTTTCTCCTTCATCAGCTTCCTTGTCTTCATTGGCATTCTCACCCGTTACTACATTTATCCAATCGAGCACAATACGCATATGATCTACTCAGCCTCATCAAGAGACTTGTTGAATATGATGGTCATATGCATCTCTATAGTTATGACAGCAAGTGCAGTTTTTCTTTGGAACAAGAAACAGAATACCATGGAAAACAAGGAGATTCAGGATTCAGGGTCTAACAATACTGAGAAAGAACTGGAAAGCTTTCCCTACCACTCTCTTCTCCAATCCACAAAGACCCACTATGGTCAAAGACCTGACCTAAAGAGTAAGTAAACCAGGCAAATTAATGTCTTACCAGTCTTTCTTTTTGCAGTAACACTGACGTTAACACTTTCTGCTGTTGCAGAAATTCTGTTGGAGTGTAAAGATACGAGCGTAGGAGTTCTTGTTTGTGGCCCGAAGCAGATGAGACATGATGTTGCAAAAATCTGTTCATCTGGATCTGCAACGAACCTTCACTTCGAGTCTATCAGCTTCACCTCGTGATTGATCCTTGGCAGTTTATTTAGATTTTGGTTGGCCAAGAATCTTCTGTTCCAAAAGCTATCGAGTAAAAAAGAATAATCTAAAACAACAGTGCATGAACATTACAGTTAATAAGTAATTGGGCATGTGCCTTTCTTCGGGACCCACTTTCTTCTATTTCATTTTAAATAATATTCCTTTCGGCCTTAAATAATCATCCTAATTGATCCGACACACAGTTTAAGAAAAAATTGATTTGATTATTTATATTTGTTTAATATATACTTTCCTTTAAAGTCCATGTATATGTGACCCATAATTAAAGTAAAGTGAAAAAGTAAGGATAAATTGATAAAAGTGATGTTCTAAAAAGATAAGTTTCAAACTAGATATTTAAAAAGAAAAGGAGGACGATAATTTAAAGACGGAGGGAGTAAAATGTTTGTGCTCTTTATATATATATATATATATATATATATATATATATATATATATATATATATATATATATATATATATATATATATATATATATATATATATATATATATATATGTTTATATATATGTATAGCTCTTATATATATATATACTATACTCATGTAGATGGCTAGTTGAAATTTATCAATAAATAAAGGAGATAATGTGGAAATGAATTAATATTTACTTATAATTTGTAGGGGTTGGATATATATATATATATATATATATATATATATATATATATATATATATACACTACACAATCAAAAGGGGAGAAAACCCAAATACGTAACAAAATAAAACATTTTACTTTGCTATTTATTTCGTAAAAAAACCAAGAAATAAATATTTTAATTGTAACTACTGTAAAAATACGAAAAGAAAATTTTATCAGCAAATATTATCAGCAAGAGTTTTTTTTATTTGTATATAAAATTGCGGGTTGGAAAAAAAATTTAATTGATAACAATTTAAAAATTTTGAAAAAAATAAAAATTAAAAGAAAAAAATTAAAATACAAATATTCCAAACTTAGACATAAATTAAATTGAGATTCATTTGATTACGATAGCAATCAATTAAGAAACTACAACTAAATATTTGTAAAACCGAAAATGTCATTTTATTATTAATAAACTACTAAAAGTATTATTTTCTTACAAAAATTAATTTTTAAAAAATGTCTCTTTGCCCGTAACGAAGGAATTAATTAATAATTTATATATGAAATTATGGGCCGAACAAAAAAACGCCATACAAAAATGAATCCTAAAAAATATATTAATCCTAATAAAAATAGTTCAATAACTTCCTTCACTCCTATTTTCTTTTTAATTGGAAGTTTGGAACTACTTCGTATTTCCACTCCAAACAGACTTAACGTCCATCACTCTTTTCCCTTCCCAACGACCACCGCCAATCCCTCCCTCACTCGCAATCACCGACATAGCCGCCGCCGGTCGTCACCATGTCTTCCCCAAACAACCTCTTCGCCGCCATCGACATGGGAACCAACTCCTTCAAGCTCCTAATCGTCCGCGCCGACCCTACAGAATCCAATCCACCGTAATCCAATCCTTCCTCGGTTCTCGTGCCCGATGAGCACCACACCCATGCGGTGGGTCTCAACCAGTGCTGCTCCTCCGTGGTCCAGATGATTTCCGCCCCAATCTCCACCATCTGGTTCGTCGTACGCCGCTTCGTCGGGGTTGCCGGCGTGGTCGAGCACTGAATGCTTTTTCTTAGAACCCAAGACCAAACATTGAAACCGGTTTTAACAGCAAAAATCCATATTCTATAAACATTTTCTTGCCGCCGGAGATTGAGAGATAGAGTGATGGCGAGGTGGAAGCATGGATGAATTAGAGGATGAGAGAGAAAGAGATAGAGAGAGATAAATTAGATGAAGAATTAATTAGAGGAAGAGAGAGAAAGAGACAGAGAGAGATAAAAGAGGGATGGATATATGTTTTGCTGTGATGAATCGTGCAAGTACTGGAGCACATAGGAATAGGAAGAATAATCGTGGGGTAGTTTACGGGGAGAAAATAATTGAGGTAAAAAACAAACCGTGTATAAAACGGTTATGGATAAAAACGGTTGTAGATAAATTAAATCATGATCAATATAATAAATAATTAAAAAAATAAATCAATATAATAAATAATTAAAAAATATATTTAAAATAAAAATAAAAACAGTAATAAAAACAATTTTTTCTTTTAGAGTGGTTTTAACAAAATAAAAAATCGAAAAAAATTTCGAATTAGTGTTCATAAATATTATTACTTATTCCATTTATTATGACTTTGAAAGTTTATATTATATTATATTATTTAAAAAGTGAATAAGTTAAAAAGTTTGTTTTGACCGGGCATCTCATTTTAGTTGTCTAGGATGATTCAATTTCATGCATGAGTGGGCCAGGCTAGCATGACTTAATGATTGTTTGGAGGACACCCGTTATTTTCACGTGGCACGGTTCTTGTGGGTTTAGTGGCTGAGAGATTAGAGGATGAGAGAGAAAGAGATAGTGGTAGAGATAAGGATCGTGTAAAAAACGGTTTTCGATAAAATGTAATCCTGATCGTTGAATGTGTTTCGTAAAAACAAATCCTAGCCGATAAATAGTTTTTTCAAAAGATTTAATCCTGACCGGTAAATAGCTTTGTGAAAATAGATCCTGACCGATAATTAACTTTTAATAACCGACCGATCTGTTTTATATAATAGATACACACACTCTAGTTTTCTTGTTATAAATCACTTTAAATATTCTATATTACTTGTGATCTATTGAATCTTAGTCTTAAATTTATTCTTGTCATAAGAATGTCAGATAAAATAACAATAACAAGCGAATGACTAAGATTTAGTTGGACAAAAGTACGTGACATGGATGTAATACAAGATTTGAATGCATTGTAAATGAATATATTGGCCTGAGATCTTAAAGAAGAGTAAGGATTTGTAGTCTTTGGATCGGAAAGGTGGCAATAAGGCAATTATTCAACCTGATTGAGACAGAAAGACTCCGATTAGGAAATCCAATAAGAACGAAAGAAATTAGATCGAGAATTTCCCAAAAATCATTCCTAACCCGGTCAAACCTTTTTGGCGAGGTGAGCGGCGATTCACGTCACTTTGATGAATGGACTCTTCCGGGGGTTAAATTGGAAAAATGCTAGGGCAAAAACATACTCTCGCCTGGGGGACTAAAGCTCCCCCCTAATGGAAGGATCCAAGTGAGAGCGGAAAAGAGAGAGGGATTCCACTAAGACAGGGATGAGTGCGATCTAAGACTCTGTACAGCTAGGGTTCAGAGTAAAAAAGTGAGACCTATAATAACCGCCTATCATGTTATTGATCGTAAAAGTTTAAGTATAAATTGAGTCTTTTTAGCATTACTCTTTATTAAAAATTAGTTTTTTTAACATGTGTGTTAAATGGACGTCAACCAATTATTATAGATTTTAAAAAATTTCCTTATACACAATATTTGTTATCTTATTAATTGATTTTTAATCTTCACCGTATATCAATATTTTTAAACCAAAATAATTTGTTACTCTAAAAATTACGACATAACCCTGCAATATGGTCACTATTTCTCAATATTATTTCTAGAACACTAATTTTAAGTGTTAATTTATGGTCTGACAACCCCGAACAGTTTATACTATTCAAAAACTCTGTATAATAATGTCTTCGAACAAACTTGGATTTTTTTCACCCTACAAATAGAATCTGAACTCAAATAAGTTCTTCCTTTTAAATGATTACTTTTATTAAATTAAATTTGTATTTTATGAATAAATAAATTTATGAGAAGAAAATAAGCTAAAATCAAAATAACGAAATTATTTTTACTGTTAACTATTATTTTTATTTTGTAAATTATTTTGATTTTAATAACTTCCATTATATATTTTTTGTTTTAATGATTTTGTAACTATTATTTTTGTTTTATTTTTAAGAATTAGTTTCACTGAAAAATTTTGTTTTGTAATTTTTTATTATTATTTTGCTAACATCAGTTTAAATTGTTTTGTTTTATTGACTCTGTAACAATTATTTTTGTTCCATCAAATATTTTTATTTTACTAACATAATTTTGTTTTACATAACTATTTTTAAGAATTTGTTTTAAACTTTTGTTCTGTAAATTATTATTATAATTTTACTAACCTTGGTTAAAAAAATTTTTATTGACTCCATAACAATTATTTTTGTTCCATCAAATATTTTTATTTAACTAATGTATTTTTGTTTTACATAGCTATTTTTAAGAATTTGTTTTAAAAAATTCCGTAAATTATTTTTCTTATTTTAGTAACCTCAGTTTAAATTGTTTTTGTTTTTATTGACTTTGTAACAATTATTTTTGTTCCATCAAATATTTTTATTTTACTAAAGTATTTTTGTTTTACATATATTTTTTTAAGAATTTGATTTAAACTTTTGTTCCGTAAATTATTTTATTTTATTAACCTCCATATTAAATTATTTTTGTTTTGTTGATTATGAAACTTCTATTTTTATAGTGGCTTGTTCCATAAATTATTTTAATTTTATTAACATCTTATATTTTTGTTTTCTTGACTCAGGAACTATTATTTTTGTTTTAGTTACTATTTTTTATGTTTAAAGAGAGAAAAATGTTTAAACATAATTAAAAAAGAGGAGATGGTGGTAATTAGGGCAAGCAAAAGTCCCGTTTTTCCCGACCGACTATTCCCGATCCCGAAAAATCCCGATCCCAATTTTGTCGGGATTTTTTACGTCCCGACATATTTCGGGACGGTATTCGGGATAATTATCAATCCCGTCGGGATTCGGGAATCCCGACCCGTCCCGATTAATTTTTATAATTTATAATTTATAATTGATAATTTTTTATATTTTTATAAATATTGTGAGTGTTAAACAATGTCTTTTTTTTGTTTGCTAAAATTACTTAATGATGTTTGTTAAATTTATTTTCACAATTGATATTATTGTTTTTTTATCTATCACGTTTATGTACTTAGTGCAGCTCTTCTCCTACGAGTGAGGTACATTTTGTTCATAATGACATATTCAACAATATTCACCATTAAAGTAAATATTCAAGCATACTTTGTAAATATACAGTTTGAAATCTTAATTATGATGGAGACATTTTAAAAATATTTTAGTGTCAGAATATATTGTTCATAAATATTATAGTCGGGATTACGAGATTTTTATATCCCGAACTGTCGGGATCTCGATTCGTCGGGTCTCGATACTTATCGAGAACGGGATCGGAAGGAAATTGAAATCTTGAAATCTATCGGACGGGATCGGGATGAAGGGTATCGAGACAGGTCCCATCCTAATTCCACCCCTAGTGGTAATTATAGGGAAAATAGGGAGAAGACGGGAGAGAGAAATAGAAATACAACCAAAGAAGATATGAGAGATAAAAAATGAAATGGTAACTTAAAAGTTAATAATTCAAAAGTGAGATTTTAGAGGAAGAAATCTACCTTTGCCATTATACATATATAGATGTTGGAAAATGTATTAAATAAAAGTAGACAAGTTTTTGGTATTACAATAATAATATTTTGGTTAACAAAATTTTAATATTATAAAAATAGTTAATTGCATGACTTAGTCAAATTAAGTAAAATATTACTTCATCCATTCATAAATAACTATCTTGTTTTTGTTCTGTATCTAAATTTTCCTTTTCATAGCTATTTTAACCATGAACACATACACGTGGGTGAGCTTTAAAGAAAACAACATATTATATCAATAATAGTCAATTAGTTTTTCATAATCTGCATGCCAATCAAACAAGACTATTATTTACAAACGAAAGTTGTAAGGTTCTTGTTATTTAGAATAATAATATAAATAAAGAAAAGTCAAGAAAATATTACTTAGTTAAATGTGTCAAACGTATTACTTTCCTGTCCCTAGATTATTGTTTCGTTTGAATTTTTTCTTTTAATAAATTGTGCTTTTCAAACGCAATTTAATGAATATTTTTTTACTTTTTTTAAAATCATAAAACACATTATTTGTACTCTACCAGTTTCTAAATAATTGTTTTGATTAAGCACGCGGATTAAGACAAACTAATTGATTTTATTATAAATATTAGTATGAAAAAGGAAAAGTTTTTTTTTTCTAAAAAGGAAAGTATAAAACCATGACAATTTGTTTTGGAACAAATTAAAAATGATAGCATGACAATTATTTAGGAATTGAGAGGGTAATACTTAAAAAGTACTACAAAACCTGTTTAATGATTTGGAAAAAATGAAAAAAATATTCGTCAAAATTGTATTAGAAAAACATTCAGTTTGAGTAAAAAAGTCAAACATGACAATAATTACAGACAGAGGATATCAAATCCGCTTATCTCTCTACTTGTAAAAGTCAATGTTGTTTCTTACAAATTAATAGATGGACAAAAATAACCCTTCCCAAAATAATTTACCCATTATTTAATTAAGGACAAAGCAAATAAATTTACCATGACAAAAAATAATGTTTGGACGAAAATAACCCTAAATATAATAAATCACTCACCATTAATTAAGCTCAAACAAGTAAATTTGTCATAAGCTAATAAATTCCATGAACAATTAAATAATAATTTAATCCCTTGATTTGTACTTATTTTAAAGTTAGGTCCTACATTTTTGAATTCTACTTATTTTGTCTTGTATTTTGATTTTCTTAGTAGTTTCCCCCTCCTACCATTATCATTACAAATGTCGTCCTATACTTTCTAAAATGACAAAAAATACTTATACTCAGTCGAGAGACTAAAAAATTATTCAAAACTAAAAAATAATAAGGTTTTACTTTCTTAAATGTGTTTGAGAAAGACATTATTAAATGAATATGAAAAATTGTAATAATAGATTTGTTGGTGAGTATCGAGGTATTAAGCAAATATGTAGCGTGTTTAGTTATTATCCGTGAATAAGTTAAGACAAAAGGATTAAGAAACTATGTCATAATATCAAGAAGATTAAAAAAAAAGAAGAATCAATTGATAAATCTGTGCATTTTGTTATAAAAAAAGCTAAAATATATCGTTTACTTCTTTAAATTTTCAGACTACTACAAGCAGTCTTAAAAACTATGATACTGGTCCCTAACTTATAGATATTATAAATAAAACCAATGTTAGTAATCGCAAATAACTGGTGTAGACACCCCAATTTCATACCTCTGGTATGTAACATGACATAAAATATCAAGAACTGTTAAAAAGCTAACGAATGTCAAGTTACAGGGTTGAAAATGCAAAAAACAAAATCAGGATGCGTAAATAGTGAAATGCAGGGAGCCTAAGTGCAAAAAAGAGGAGGAAAAGGAGGGTTGGGCGCCGCCCATAGCCACTCCAGGCGCCGCCTCAAGTTCCACTATGGGTGGCGCCCAATAGTGCATTATCTCCTATAGCAGTTTGCCTTTGGTGCAATCTCTCAAGTGCGCGGTACAAGCCGATGAAACTCAGAAAGAGTAAACTTAATAGCGAAGGAAGGCCTCTCCCAATCTATAAATAGAGGTCCCGGTTTGTGAAAAAATTAATCACAGTTCACGCAGTGAAAAAACACACTCAACGCGGTGAGTTCCTCTGAGAGCGCTGAGAGAATTTTTTCCTCTAGCACCAAGGCTCCTCCAAATTTCCCTCAAACACTAAAACTAGCCAGCCAAAGTGAAACTTAGTTGCCCTGCTAGGATTCCGTCATATTCCACTGATCCAAAAATCCCAAAAAGAGCAGTTGCCCTGCTCAAAATCAGATGTCAAATCAGCAAAAAACAAGCCGTTGCTCTGTCCGATTTTTGCCGTTAGCAAGCAAACAACAGAAAAAAAGCAAGCAGTTGCTCCGCTCGGATCCTGAGGCCGAAAAGTAACTTTCGGAAGCAGTTACTTTGCCCGAATCCCCGCAATAACAAAGCAGCAAAAAAACTCCTTCTCCCTGAAGGACAGAGCGAGTACACCCTATGACCTACCAGAAGCTAGTTGGTATGGGATAAAACCCCCACGCTTCAAGAGGTAGGCTATTTAAAATTTTTACATATAAAAGTGTTATTTAGACTAGCCCGATGTAACAAAAATAAGCAATTATGCTGTCCGAATTTCTATAAGAAAATAGCACTAAAAACAGGCATTATTATGACCAAAATTTTATAAATGTATTTATAACTCCAGGAAGGAGGCTGTTGTAAGTTTGTAATAATATATATATATATATATATATATATATATATATATATATATATATATAAGTGCTTTATTTCATCTGTCAAATAAATATAAAAAACATATTTTAGCAAAAAAAAAACTATTTTGAAACCAAAAGGATGAGTTGGGTGCCTAACATCTTCCCACCTCGTAACTTAGCCTCCGAACCCTTTGCAAATCTGGTTACATTTGATTTTTCTTTGTTTTTCCTTAAAATAAAGATGACGACTCTGTTTATCACATTTTGAGTCCACAATTGAGGTCGAGTGTATTCCACGCGCTTAAAGGTTTTTGAAACCACCCGCTCTCACCGGCTGGGGAATCGGTCGAAAATCGGGGCACTCATAACTGGGTTCAACATATTTTACTTATTTCCATAACTGGGTTCCAAACCTCTAACTTTTTTTGGTGTGAACTTGCTTCATCCTCTTCATAGGACCCAAGGTAGTTACATGTGAAAATCTTTGTATTCGCCTCCACTCATGACTATCGACTTTCTTTCTTCTACCGCAAGTCTCTTTTAATTGAAAGAGACGATCACCACCCGTCATCCTTTCAAATAGTCCCACCCTAAAATTAAATTCTTTTTTTTGCTTAATAACTTGACACTGAATTAAAGTGGATATGAATTAAGAAATGAGAACGTTCGAAGAAAGAAGTTCGACTAATTGAAAGTTAAAGAGATTATATATCTCAATTTGAGCAAGGTGAGGTGAATGCATTTCTTGATGGTGGTGATGATTATACTAACGACTGCAAGGATGGTGGTGTTAGGGGTTGTGGTGGTGGCGATTATAGGAATAACAGTGGTGGTTTAGATGAAATACAACATTGTGAGATTTTCAACTATCCATATGGATTTCAGTTTCAATTTAAAATTTTCAAAATTCAAAAAAATTAATTTGGGTTTGTAAAAAGTGAAATTTTAGGTTGTGGTGGTGATGTATCTATAATTGAGAGGTTTTGTAAATGGGTTACTTTGAAGGAAGGAGTAAGGAATTGGAAAATGAAATAAACTAAAAAAAATGGAATTTTGTGTTATTGGTGTTTTTTGAGGTGGTAGTGGGAGTAATGGTGGTGGGTCTATAAATGATGAGGTTAATGGAAGAAAGTGAATGATAAGAAAATAAATTAAATTAATTCTAAATTTCATTTTTGGGAGTAATGCATTTTTTTACATTAAATTTAAATATGAGAAAAATTATAAATACAACATTATTAGCCTTGCAACTAATTTTATAACTTTCCTCACAACTAAGCCTTGAAAAAAGACAAAAATGTCTTTGTCCAAAACAATTTTACGTTTTTTCAAAGCTTACTTGTAAAGAAAGTAGTATAATTAGTTGTAAAGATATCGTTTTTCTTATAATTATGTCAAATTACAATCCCCCCCCCCCCAAAAAAAATATATTCACCAATATAATGCACCCCAAGGTCCCCAACAAAGGTTTGTCTCATAATGGTATATAAAGTTAATTTTCTTTTTCTTATTTTCCACAATAACCACGACAACTGTTAGAAAAGTCAAGTTAAATAACACGTGATCTTCCACGTGTAGGGTATTGTTTTTGACATTTCCTTGTGGGCGTTAACTCGACGGAAATATTAGGAATTTGGTGTAAACTTTAGGGTGCTAAATATATTTTAGCCTAATAAAAATTTAAATAAATTATAATTTTCTAATATATATATATATATGTAGAAAGTTAAAATGTTAAAAAAAATAGAGTGGGGTCGACCATTCCATTTTTTCATGCTAAAAGAAATCTAGAGAAAAGATCCACCACTTTTTGAAATCTTCACTCCCAAAACAAAAATTAACCAAGAATCCGATCTGAGTTTTGTCCACTCCCTCTAAATTTCTCTTTTAACCAGAAAGTAGGTACGTATTTCCATTTCATTATCAATTTTCTTATTTTAATAATGAAACCAAAGTAATCGAAAGATATGAAAACTCTTACCGATAGTTATCCGTCTCCATCTCCAATTTCCTGTATGGAATTGGATCCACCCACCTTCTCCGGTGAAACCCAATCACCATCGAAATCAATCAATTTCTCACCTCCCTTCATCCTCTTACATGACTTTACCTTTATTTTCTCTCACCTAATTCTTTAAATAATCCAACATGTTCGCTATGGGAGCTATTCAGAGGTTGAAATCTAGAGCCAAAGCTTCTTCAACACTTCTCAATTATGATGCTTTGTTTTAAGTCATTTACATGTCGGTTGTATGCCTAATTTTCTCCTCCGAAATTGAAGAATATTTCAATAAAACCTTGTCATTTCTTTTCATTAAAGCCCATCTCTTCTTTGATGAATTCGTCGATAAATGTTATGGGTTTTCTTTTAAGTGTTTTTACAAGGGATTTTAGTAAGTATACTCTATAGCTTCTGATTTATACTTTAGGCATGACTTTTGCAGGGGAGAGAAAGAGGAAGATCAGAGAAGGAGTTTGGCTAGAATCGAAAGAGGATGAAGCTAGAATTATGACAGACTTGACCGGAGGAAAGGTTTGGGCTGGAGATGGCGGTGCTATGGTGGGCTGGAGATGGTGACTATTACAGTAGAGCCAGAGATGGGAACTTGCACCGGGAAAAGAGAGAAGGAAAGGGTATTAGATTATGGTTTTTTACTTTTAATATATTTACTCCTTAACCAGATAAGAGAAATGACATTTTTGCCCCACACGTGGAAGACTATGTATTATTTAACGTGAATTTTCTAACGTCCATCACGGCTAGGGTAGGAAAATGAGAAAAAAAATGTTACATTAGATACCATTATGGAACAAACCTTAGGTTGGGGTGCACTATGCGATTTGGTGGATACTTTATGGGAAAATGGAAATTTGGCCATACAATTATTTTTGAATTATCGAACAATTATTTATTATTTTCATTTAAAAACATATTTTAAATACTAAATGGTTAACTAAATAATGAAGTTATAACCAAATCTCATTTTGCACCCCAAGCAAAATGACCAAAATAATCTTCATGTGACATGCACATACCATTTTCCGTTACTATTTTAAACGTTCCATAGACGGGAGGGGGTGAAGTGGGACAAATCAAAAAATAAGGTATGAAAGTGAGACACTTCGTAGGTTAGGGTGCAATGTGAGATTTAGTGTGTAATTTTGGGAGCTAATCATATTTTGGCATCATTGAAATTAGTCCAAAATGCAATTTTCGCCTAAAATATCCATCAAATCCACTTTGGCCCTCATCGTAGTTTTTAGCATTTCCATATTCTATGTTAAATTTGGTGATTGAGATATCACGTCCGATAATCGTAGTGATAGACATGGCGACGAATAATGTTTAAGATTGAGAATTTACTTCAATCAAATCATAAACAATATCAACGGTGCCGATAAGAAATTTGGAGTTGAAGCTAGGGATGATGAAGACAAATTGAACCATGTCGTGTCTCATCATCGTTGATGGGTTCAAATATGGGTTTTGAAATTCATGGTGTATGCTTGTGTGCTGTGTGGTACGAGAGAGATGGAGAAATGAATTGTGGAGTTGGTCATTCAACATCGGCGGTAGCTTTAATTTTTTGTAGGTTTTTATTTATGACGGCCTTGACACCTGAGTGTGATTCTCTAATCTTGAGTTCTATCTCTCTTGAGTTTTATGTCACTTAAAATTTACATAAGTTAAGTTAAGTTAAGTTAAGTTACGTTAAGTTAAGTTAAGTTAAGTTACGTTAAGTTAAGTTAAGTTACGTTACGTTAAGTTACGTTAAGTTAAGTTACGTTATGTTAAGTTAAATTACGTTAAGTTAAGTTACATTACATTAAGTTTAAGTTAAGTTACATTAAGTTAAGTTAAGTTAAGTTACGTTAAGTTAAGTTAAGTTACGTTACGTTAAGTTACGTTAAGTTAAGTTACGGTATGTTAAGTTAAATTACGTTAAGTTAAGTTACATTACGTTAAGTTTAAGTTAAGTTAAGTTAAGTTTTGTTACGTTAAGTTACTTAAGTTAAGTTAAGTTACGTTAAGTTACGTTACGTTAAGTTAAATTACGTTAAGTTAAGTTATATTACGTTAAGTTAAGTTAAGTTGTAATGTGAATATTTTAATTTTTATATTGATGCTAATCATTTAATTATTGATATTATATTGTCAAATGAAATATAGAAATCCACTAATTAATGTTCAACAGTCAAATCCAAATAAATTTTGCTTTGTAGTTTAATTGTGTTTCAATATTGTTTGATTTAATTGATTAATTCCATCAGGTGATTTTAAAGTTCGACAAATAATATATATATATATATATATATATATATATATATATATATATATATATATTATATTTAGCGACAAATAATATATATATATATCAGTACGTTAACGACGGAAATTCCCGTAGCTTTATTATATTTAGCGACGGAAATTTAGTGACGGAAATTCCGTATATAATTTATTAACTTTAGCGACGGAAATTCCGTAGCTAATTTAGCGACGGAAATTCCGTAGCTAATTAATTTATTAAATTTAGCGACGGAAATTCCGTTTCTAATTTATTAAATTTAGCGACGGAAATTCCGTAGCTAATTTATTAAATTTAGCGACGGAGTCATCCGTAGCCAATCGGAAACGGAAATATTGATATTAGCGACGGAAATTCCGTCGCTAATGTTGGCACACATTTCCAAAAAAATTGGCGACGGAGATATGTAGAATATTCTTAAAAGATGTTTTTTGGCGACGGAATTTGGCGACGGGAGTAATTCCGTCGCTAATAATAATTTAGAAACGGATTTCCGTCACTAATTTAAAGTTTTCGTCGCTAATTAGCAACGGAAATTTCCGTCGCTAATTATCTGTTTTCTAGTAGTGAGGTTATTGCTGGAGAAGAAGCAGCGAAAGTGTTGCCGCAAAATGCCCTACACGTGAAATACCAAATGATTGAACCTATAGGGGAAAACTAGAAAAAAAATTTATAAAATGAGATATAAAAGTGAAACAAAATTTAGGTTGGATGGTAAAGTGGTACTTTATAGATACTTTAGGAAAATTTTGTATTTTTTAGTGTAAGTACATACTTTGTGGTTGAGAGTTTAATATCTATAACACAATATATTATTTTATAAAAAGAGTCTAAATTCTAGAAACGATATAACTAAGCAAAATCTCCAACAACAATGTGTCAATCAAATATAGTAAGTTTGAATTGTTTTTAATTCTCAATATTGAAAAAAATATTTAAAAATAACCAACAAAAAAGATAAATATGTATGATAAGTTGCTATTCTATCAGTAATAACATATATTATAAATGACCAAAAAATAAAATATCATAAAAGCTATACACATAACAACATAATTATTAGTCTAAAAAATTGTAAATATTAAAACACAAAAAGAATTTAATAATTAAAAGTAAAAAAAAAAAGAAGGAATTATCAAATCACTTTAAAAAAAATCATTAACACACGCACTTGAATCTTCCTAGTTTGTTAAAAATCTAAATATGTAAAATTTCGGAATAGTACGACCGGTGTCTCTGTAGGTGAGAAAGAGAGTATCAAAAGGACAAGAAAAAAAAGAGCAACTCTGTTTGTGTGTGTGAGAGAGAGGGACAGATTATCTAACATTGTCATGTATAGACTTGTCATGTTGAATTTTCATGCAAAGCCCAACGCATAGTTGTGTTTGTGTGTGTGAGAGAGAGAGAGAGAGAGAGGGAGAGATAGTTACAATTTCAATGGTGGAGAAGAGATCAGCAGCAGCTTCCACACATGGAGGAAGGAAGGCCATCAAGGGAGGGATAATGGTGCTAATAGTGGTGACCTTAATTGGGTACCTATTTATGTGGATCATTATGCCCACAGCAACATATTTTGAGTCTTGGTTGACCAAGATTCGAGCTCACACCAATTCTACTTTCCTAGGAGATAAAGGTTTGCCTAATTCATTCTCTTCTCATCTTCATTTTGTGGGCTAAGATTGTTTTTATCTTTTGAGCTCAGTACCGTACAACTATTTAATAAAACTGGATACAGTTTACTTACAATCTATATGCACTATTTAATTTCAGGTGAACGAATTCTTACTTACACATTTCCTCTACTATTTATCGCGGTTTTGGCCTCCATATATCTTCATTTGGAAATCAACAAGGCGAGTAACTCGGAAAGGTATACAAAAAAAAATCAGTGTTTTTCCTTGAGAAATTGTAATAGAATTGTTTTTGTCAAAGCAAAGTTTGTTGCTTCCATGGGATAGAACTTTATGGAAAAACTTTTAAGTTGTTCTGACAATAACATAATTACTACTACGAATTTCATGTTTTGTGATTTTGAAAAAAAAAATATAAATAAAGTTATCAACTTTTTATTTGAAAAACACATAGTTTGACTCAAATAGTCAAACCATTCTCCAACGGAGAGAGTACTACCTCATTTGAGTGTATTGTTAAAGATTTTCAATTGTACTTTTACAGAAGAAAGAATTGGTTGGATAGATGGAGGAAGCCATTAGTGATCAAATGCTTGGGGATTGTTTCTTGGATAGAGTTGGCCTTTCTCATCATGTTCATTGCACTTCTCATTTGGACTTTCTCCGGTCTCTTGCATTTCTTCATCTCAAGGATCGGAGAATTTTCAATGTCAGGAGAGAAAATGTAAGTACTTGTTTCATTTATAGAAAAAATTAGGATTGGAGGGACAACGTTGTTAACAATTAATGGTGGTTATGGCAGATGGGAGACCAAATTGGGGTTAGTAGCCCTAGTCCTAGGATTGGTCGGGAACCTCGCTCTCACGTTGCTCTTCTTTCCAGTCACTCGGGGATCGTCGGTGCTGCCCATATTTGGGCTCACATCAGAGGCTAGCATCAAGTATCATATATGGCTTGGGCACACTGCCATGGTCATCTTCACTGCTCATGGTGTGTTCTACATTATGTATTGGATTTCCACAAATCAATTATCAGAGGTAAATTTTATATCACTTAACTTCACCCATATAGGTGTTGTAATTAGTCAAGCTTTATTTATTTATTTATTTTTTGGGTATTTGTATGTTGATTGGCATATAACGGTCATGATAGAGTGACACTTACGGTAGTGATTTATGCTTTGAAATATTGACTAATTTCTTAAAAACGTCTCAAACTTTTGGGTGGATGGAGGCTCATGGGTTTGACCAACTCATTCATGAGCTGTTTAGTCTCTCGGGGCATAATCGATAAAGATAAGATTTTGGACATGTTAAACACTTTGCTTTTTGAATGTGTTATTAGTGCATGTTCTCAAACCCTATATCATTTCCCGCGATTTTGATAATAAAGATGATTAACTACTACACTAGGATTCAACCTGATAAAAAAAAAAAAAATCATGAGCTGTTTATTTATATACATGTTATCAATTGACAATTCATTCGTAGGTGGGTTTAAATATGTCGTCCACATGGACATATCTAGTACATCAGTTAGCCACCTCCAGGCTCCAACGATAAGATTCTAGGGCTATGTATTTGTAGTGTGATGGCAGTCAAACTAGTGGCGCTATACACAATCAACATTGGAAGATAATGGGGAATCTTTGATTACATTTTTTAATCTTAACAACCATGTGTTGAATCAATCACAAATCACAATTCACAAACAATAACATCATTAGTCATTACATGAGTTGGGGTGTTTTAAGGTCCTTCCTAGTCCTAGGGGTTAGCAGCTCATTCATTGAACACAAAATTTGGTCAAGTCCACATCCCTGTTTTTCCAAAGGTGAGAATAGAAATGATTCAAATGAGTGGTTGTGTTACACTTGTGTATGTTTAATGGAATAGTGATCCTCCAAAAGGACTGGACATAGTTTACTTTAGAGACAATGCCAAAAAACTGTCAAAAGTAGACGGTGATGTGTTTGGCTCTATTTTAGTCACCTTTTGATTTCTCAACCTTTTCTTTTCTAATCAAACTCTTTGAAACAAGTTTTGCCCTCATGTGGAGGGAGCATTAGCTGTATCCAATCAGCATTTTCCTACTCTTCCTATTGGTTGTGTAGGATAATACATGCATCTCAATTATGTGGCGGACGCTGAGAATTTTCTAATCAGATGTACAAATTCAATTTTCAAACAATGTCATTGATAAGTAAAAAAAAACTTTTATAAGTAGGGGCAAATTGTATAAATTTTATCCAGGTGGGGGCAAATTGTATAATATTACAAATTATTATTATTTTTTTAAAGAAACCTTTGACAAAATTACCCCCAAGTGGGGGCAACTGCCCCCATACCTATAGGCATGTGTCTGCCACTGCATGTTGTATAAGGTCAAATTCACGATTACATTGGAGATGTCTCTTATAATGAAACGTGAATGAAGTACGAAAAGTAAGAGTGTTAATTATCTAGATTCTAGAGCCACATACTATTAAATTAACGGTTACATATTGGTGATGTTCAACTAAGTTAAAGAAGTTTAATTTTTTGAATGGAAAGCGAAATTGTTAGTTGTGACTTGTGGATCAGGACGGGAGCAGCATAAACTTTATGAATTTAAAGCAATTCTATTGACAAGGATTACTACATATTCATCCAACTTTAAAGTATCCTATGTTATAACTAAAGATACAAATGTTTTCCAGTCTTAGCACACATATAAAACAATGAAGAGGATGATATATGTTGGGTTTAATTAATTACTAATCAGGGAAAGCATTGCAATCACGTTGATGTGATCACTTAAACATAGCATAAATGCATTTCTCTATTTATTTTTGAATGCAGATGATAAACTGGAGTAAAACTCGGGTATCGAATGTAGCTGGAGAGCTATCGTTGCTATTTGGGTTAATCTTGTGGGTCACAACTTATCCTCGCATTAGGCGAAACATGTTTGAGCTCTTCTTTTACACACACTACCTCTACATTCTCTTTATCATCTTCTTTGTGCTCCATCTTGGCATCTCCTATTCCTGCATTATGCTCCCTGGTTTCTACCTCTTCATGATTGATCGATACTTAAGGTTCCTACAATCAAGACAAAGGGTTCGTCTAGTTTCTGCTCGTGTCCTACCATGCCAAACTGTTGAGCTCAACTTCTCCAAGACCCAAGGTGACCTCGCTATCATTTTCAAATGCTGTTTGATATTGATTCTAATCTTTATTCTACACATTACTCATTATAAACCTAACATAAGCCAACTCTTCATCTATCAGCTTTGAGTTATACTCCAACAAGCATTATATACATAAATGTGCCAAGCATTTCCAGGTTGCAGTGGCATCCTTTTACCATTAGCTCCAGCAGCAACTTGGATCCAGAGTTGCTTAGTGTTATCATCAAACCCGAAGGAAATTGGACCAAGAAGCTTTCCCAGATGCTTGGACCATCTTTCACCATCGACCACCTCCAAGTATCTGTGGAGGGACCCTATGGACCTGTCTCAACCCGTTTTCTCAGGTAATCTGTTCGCATGCTCAAAAACAGACCAATTGAAAATAAGACTAGTCATAGCGGTACTAGGCATGCACGTACCAGCTCTCTCTCCGGTGCTGCCAATCACCAATGTGCGCAAAACACAAATACATACGATTACGTGTGGTTCCCACATCAACTTTGAATGATGAGTATTTAAGATGTCGTGACTGCTTCGTTAATTATTAATTTTGGTTGCAGGCATGATGTACTCGTGATGGTGAGTGGAGGAAGCGGCATTTCCCCGTTCATCTCCATAATTCGCGAGTTAATCTTTGTCCATACAACTCTGAAACAGAACACACCAAAGCTTCTCCTCATCAGTGCATTCAAGAATTCCATGGACCTCACCATGTTAAACCTTCTCCTTCCAATTTCAAACACTACCTCACCATCTTTCACATTGGAACTACAGATACAGGCTTATGTCACAAGAGAGAAAGAACCACCAATTGAAACGCCAGTTCCGACTAGGACCATATGGTTCAAGCCGAGCACATCAGATGCACCAATATCTCCAACACTAGGGAGAAATAGTTGGCTATGGCTTGGTGTAATTGTAGCTTTCTCCTTCATCATCTTCCTTGTCTTCATTGGCATTCTCACCCGTTACTACATTTATCCAATTGACCACAACACGTATATGTTCTACCCAACTTCATCAAGAGCATTGTTAAATATGCTGTTCATATGCATGTCCATAGTCATGACGGCAAGTGCAGCTTTTCTTTGGAACAAGAAACAGAATACCATGGAAACCAAGCAGATTCAAGATTCAGGGCTTAGCAATACTGAGAAAGAACTGGAAAGCCTTCCCTACCACTCTCTTCTCCAATCTACAAAGACCCACTATGGTCAAAGACCTGATCTAAAGAGTAAGTAAACCAAGCAAATTACGGTATTACCAGTCTTTCTCTTTGCAGTATCATTGATGTTAACACTTGCTGCTCTTGCAGAAATGCTGTTGGAGTGTAAAGATACGAGTGTAGGAGTTCTTGTTTGTGGCCCGAAGCAGATGAGACATGATGTTGCAAAGATATGTTCATCTGGATCTGCAACAAACCTGCACTTTGAGTCTACCAGCTTCACCTGGTGATTGATCCCCAGTGGTGTGGGTGTGTGAGAGCAAGAGAGAACACTACCCTTTTGAAGAAATATGTATACATTATTTGAACAAATATACTATATCAACCGATTATAGATCATTATTCGAGCATTTCCTCATCTTCCTACATCTCCCACCATCCCCCTTCTCTTTAATCACCCAAAAGAAAATATAAAACAAACAGTAGAACAAAACAAAATGATACAACTTGTAAAGACGCCGAAAAAGGACCAACACTAAATCTAAGTAGCGAGTGGTAGGCTAGCCACCAAAAAATTCTAACCGGTTATCTACAAATGGCAACAGTCACTGACATGACTCACTTGAAGCCCTATTAACTCAAGACCCGAAGCAAAGTTTTCCAAGCGAGCAGATCCATATCTTTCTCGTTGAAGATATTCCTAAAAATTAGGCTTTAATATGGAACCCCCCATAGTAATGTTGCCATTTGGTGAATGAGGCGTTAAGTGGCGCGTGAAGGCTCACGAGTGCGGGGCATTTTTGTCATTTCCAACCCATCTTCATTGAACACGGAGACCACTCCAACCCTTCTTCATTTTTGTCACTTCTCCAGCATTTCGACATGGGTGGGGTGACCGCCATATTCTTCCATGGCAATGCCCTTGCGTCATCAAATGCCACCACCACTCCCCTCTCTTCAACCCGGCCACCGGTGCCCACGTCGGCAACACAACCTAACTCCTCCCTCTTTCTTGGCCTCAACCACACTGAATTCCCCTTTCGTTGCACACTCCAAAGGCGCATCCACCACTACCGCCTCTCTTCTCTGCTTTACACACTGGCAAAACAACCACCACCGTGGCTTTTGCCACCTCACCAAGAGTCATCCCAACCACTGGAACCTTAATTAATTGCACCTAGGACTCCATCCCATTCCTCATCATTTCCACGTTTGACCTCCAATTCCTTTGAAATCCAATTCTTAACCCGTTTCGATTCCGCCAATTCCAAAGATCTCTCCAACGCAGCCTTACTCCGTTCGGTAGAATCAAATACTGAATGGTAATGGGGAGGAAAATCCCACCCAAGCCAACTCATTAGCGCTCAAAGAGCGAATCTAATACAACACTTCAGCCCCACCCTTGTCAAATGGATAAGGGACTCTCGGATTTGGGTGGCGATGCCCTGTTCTGTTCGACATAAAGACCACCTCCTCTATTTTTGATAAATTTTGTTGAATTTCTTTACTACTCATTTGGGTTCTCTATTGTTTTGTACATTAGATTTGGCAACATTGATTTTTATTTTTCTCCTCTATTTTGGTAAACAAGCTTTCTTGAGTTTCACTGCATTATAATGTTATCTTTGAAGATGCATTACGCTCATCTGCGCTTCAAGCGAGTTGTCATGTGGTAAATTTAAGATTTTCCTTTGGCAAATTGTGTTGTGCCACAGCATCAGAATTGCTAATCAACAATGGATCTTTTATGAATTGTATTGTTTCATGTATAGTTATCTAAATCATCAGAATTACTTTAGTGGGTTTTGTTGTGATTTTATATCACACTGCTCGGAACAAACCCGTACAGAAACGGGGCTTTTGAATTAATCAAAAATACAACCTCCTATTTAACTAGCCTATTAATACAAATAGTCTAATCAATCAATTCCAAGGTACCAATATGAAGGACTCTTAGAACCTGCACACAAACTGTTAGATTAAACAGTTATAAAGAAAAAGGCTATGGGAAGGAACAAAAAATAAATGAAACGAAAAGCTTCGCAATTACGCCATGACTCAAGCACGACTCGCCGTCATCGATCACAAAGATCTAGGCTACAAGCTTTTCGGCTCAGATTCCTTTCATCGACCAAAGTTCACCAAAGAGTCCACGGTAAACCCAACAACTATCCACCAAGATTAGAGCCACAAATTCGATTGGACAAAACCTTTCCGGCAACACAACGTGGGAGAAACTATAGAACCACCCGAAGCACAGAGCTATCGGGAAGAGGACCTTGCTCACATTAAATCACTGATCGAAGGATGAACCTTCAATCACAGAAATTAGAAGAGGAAGAAAAAGGAGGCGGCTGTTTATAGGCGGCTACACTCAATTTTCGTTTCTAGCAATTGTCCTGCAATTGTTCTCTGCCAAGATGCCGAAGGGAGGGAGTATATATATCAAAAAGGTAGTCAATCAATCAATTGATTGATTGACCACAAAATAAGGAAACTAATTGATTGATCCAAAAAAATGGAAACAAAAGATTGACCAAGAAATGCACAAACCAGTTGCACAAGTAACCAAGAAACGAAATGGGCCAATCAACAATTCGGGCTCTTGGAATAGATAAAAGGTTGCCACCAAATTGGGCCTCCAATTTTAACATTCTCCACCTTGGAACAAGTGCTGGTTCACAAACATGGACTCACTAGGACATATATTAAGAAAGGCATCATCATCGCCTATCTCTGCACTTGATCCAACACAAAGTAAGAACAAAGCAGGGAAAAAGATTTCTAACACACATAAAAATGCAGAAATCAAAATACTTAACTAATTCATAAAGCGGAAAGCAGAATTAGTCAAGTCACCATAGCTGTGCACACAGAACAACCATGGAATTTTTTGGGGAAATCACAAGAAAATGGGTCATCCTTAATTACTGGGATCACCAGTATCCATCATCAAAATTTTCAAGCAGTTTAGAAAATTTTTAACAGAAAGACACTTGGTGCCCATATCAGCAGGGTTTAAGCTAGTATCAACTTTATCCAAGTAAATAATGCATTTAGCAACAACATCACGGATGAAATGAAAACGAACATCAATATGTTTAGTTCTATCGTGAAAAACTGGATTTTTACACAGTTGAATACCACTTTGACTATCTGAAAATACTACCACTTTTTCTTTCAAAAAAAAAAAAAACGATTTCAAAAATTAAGCCTTTTAACCAAAGAGCTTCTTTAATTGATTCGGTTATAGCTTTGTATTCAGCCTCAGTTGTGGACAAGGCCACAACGGATTGTAATTGAGACTTCCAACTAATGCAAGACCCACAAAGTGTGAACACTTAAGATGTGGTAGACTTCCTATGATCTCTATCATTGACATAATTCGAGTGAACATACCCAAACAATCTAACACCATTTTCAGATTTGAAGAATTTAATACCATAGTTCAAAGAGTGTTTCAAGTATCGCAACAACCACTTAAGGGCATGCCAATGGGGCAAACTCGGGTTCGACATATATCAGCTAAGACAACTAATGACATAAGCTATGTCGGGGCGAGTACTAACCATCAAGTACATAATGGAACCTATGGCATTAGAATACGAGATTCTACTCATTTGATTTATTTCAAATTGATTTTTAGGACATTGCTCTTTACTAAGTACAAAGTGGGTAGAGGGAACATCTGAGAATCGGCATCTAACATAGAAAATTTACTCAAAATCTTTTCAACATATGAAATCGATTTAAGTAAACAATTGAGGATTTACGATCTCTAATTATGTTCATGCCAAGAATCTTCTTAGCATCACCCAAATATTTCATGTCAAATCTAGCACTTAAGCAATTTTTAACAACTTCAACCGATTTGGGACATGGGCTAATAAGAAGCATATCATCCACATATATGAGCAGGAAAACAGACACATTCCTATCATTCTTAAAATAGAGACAATGATCATACGTACTCCAGTTAAATTTTAAATCAAGCATGCATTGATCAAGTTTTTTATTCCACATGCGTGGAGACTGTTTCAAGCCATATAAGGATTTTTTAAGCAAACACATATAATCAGGAAATTGATTATCCACATAACCCTCGGGTTGCCGCATATAGATTTTCTCATCTAAATCACCGTGCAAAAAGCGTTTTACGTCCATTTGTTTCAATTCCCAATCAAATTGAGCTACCAAGGCAAGCATAATCCTAACAGGTTGTGAACTTAACTATCGGAGCAAAGATTTCGGTGTAGTCTATACCTTCCTTTTGAGTAAAACCCTTAGCCACTAATCTAGCCTTAAATCTCACTGAATCAGATTCATTCTTGACTTTATCGAGCCACTTACAAGCAACAACAGAACAGTTTTTCGGCTTAGGCACTAAAGTCCAAGTTTGATTAACATGCAAGGAATTCATTCCATCATTCATAACATTAATCCACTCATTACAGTTAGCAGATTTCAAGGCTTGATTATATGTTTTAGGCTCGGTAATATTATCAATGGATTCAAACACACTAAACACAAATGAAGTAAAATCATCAAAACGAGAGGGTTGCCTAACAATGCGTCTAGGTCTATCACGAGCAAGTTGATAGTCATGCAATTTATCCAATATAGGCACTTCATTTTGTTCATTTTCAATTTCATTTTGCTCATTAGGTTCAACATTTTCAGGATTAACATTATTATCATGCTCATTTTCAAAATTCACATTTTCATCAAACTCATGCAAATTTTCGAATTCTCATTTCGGTTGCACACTTGAAATAACATCATTGGGTCCTAAGGGATGCTTCCACCATAATGTGATTTGGGGAGGATAGGTTCAACAGTTCAATAGGAACATTTAAGCACGGAAATTGCTTTTCATTAAACACAACATCCCTACTTATTATCACTTTAAATCCCTCTTTTTAACCATAACCGGTATCCTTTCACACCCCTGGTAACCCAAGAAAACACATCTCACGATCGAGGTTCAAGTTTATCAAATTTCCTATGAGCATAAGCAAGGGACAACCAATAATTCTCAAGTTTGAAAAATCAATTTCCCTACCAAAAAACACTTGATCCCACATCTACCATGCAAAGGGACGGAAGGAGACCTATTGATGAGATAGGCGGCATCAAGACCGCTGCTCTCCCAAAACTTTTTGGAGACCCGAGGAGACTAACATGCTTCTAACACGTCCAATAGGTTCTATTCATTCTTTCAGTAACATCATTTTGTTGCCGATTATAAGGCACGGTCTTATGCCTCTCAATCCCATTTTTAGCACATAATTTATCCATTTCAAAGTTGCAGAATTCTAACCCATTATCAGTCCGAAGTTTCTTGATTTTAAGACCAGTTTGGTTTTCAATCAAAGTTTTCTAGTTTTTGAAATTTTCAAACACATCAAATTTGTTTCTCATTAAAAACAGCCAAACCTTCCTGGAAAAATCATCAATGATCGACAAGAAGTAACGACTTCCACCATGAGTGGGCACAGTAGTAGGACCCCACACATCAGCATGCATATAATCAAGTGCACGTTTTGCAGAAAAAATTTTGGGGTTAGGGGAAGGTGGAAAACTAACACATTTTTGTTTGCTCATCACACAAGTTTCACAAAAGGGCAAATCAGAAATTTTATCTTTTCCAAAAAATCCATTTTCGTTTAAAATTTCAAGACCCTTACTACTCATGTGTCCAAGCCTTTTATGCCACAAACTTGTTTTATCTTCTTTAACAAGATTAGCAAAGTTATCATCAAGACAAACAGGCATGGCAGAGCAAACATACAAGTTACGGCGTTTTTTAGCCTTAACGACAACTAAAGATCCCTTTAGAATTTTCATCATTCTTTTTCCCCACTTACCTTCTAAACCGTCATCTTTTAAAGATGCACACGAAATCAGATTATTACATAAATCAGGCACATGTCGAACATTTTTCAAGGTAAAAGTGTTTCCAGAATTAAATTTTAAACAAATATCACCAATTCCGACTATAGAACATTTTTTCTCATTGGCCAAAGAAACAAAACAATTTTCTAAGCTTTTGTAAGAACAAAAGAAGTTTTTAAATGGTGACATGTGATAAGTACATACAGAGTCAATTAACAATTCATTTTCACAAGCAAGCATGGTATGAATAGAATTAACAACACTTTCATATAAATCAGTTACCATAAAAACATCACCACAGTCCTCACTAGAAGCCAAATTGCAATCACTTTGCGGATTCAAAATTTTCTTTTTAGGATTTGTGCAATCTTTCCTAAAATGTCCTCTTTCACCACAGTTGTAACATTTCCTACCTTTGGTTCTTGATTTTGACCTACTTTTGTTTCTATTCTTATTTCCAGAATTCTGATTATTTCCTTGGTTTTGATTGTGATTATGCTTATGACCATTATTCCTCTCAAGCGTCCTACCTCTCACCATGTGAACCTCACCGGTGTTAGATTTTCCCTTATTAGCTTTCAAATCCAATTCTTTGCCTTTTAAACTAGATATCACCGTATCAAGTGTGATCTTATCCCTACCATACTTAATAGCAGATTTCACGTCAGCATAAGAATCAGGTATAGCATTTAAAAGCACAATCGAAGAGTAATCATCTATGTGTTCATCACCGGTTTGTTTTATATCTTCTACCAATTTGGTAAAAACATAAATATTATCTTCCATATGTCTTTGCTAAGATCTAATTTAAAACTGAAAAAAATTTCTAGGAGATAAATCTTACTTGGCAATGTTTTTCCAAAATAAATTTATTCCAATTTTTCCCAAAGACTCTTAGCATGAGTATGTTCACCAGATTTCCGAATAACCGATTCATACAGGTTTAAGATAATCGAGGAGTAGGCAGATTCGTCAATTTCAATCATGACATCTTCTGAAGTGTCTTTAGCATATTTTAAGGTTATGGCTTTGAAAACCTTTTCTTTAATTAAAATACTTTTCATCTTCTTTTGCCACATAGAAAAATCACTTTTCCCATTAAAAGTTCCAAACTATAATTAGATGAAGAACCCATTTAAAGAAACAACACAAAACCAACAAATCAAACCAAATCAGAATATATAAGAAATTAAGATTTTTTTTATCACCAAAAAAACAATTCAAGCAATCAAATTCCTACCAAACAGTAGCAATTTAAATAGAGCAACAATCAAACAAATAAATTACGAGAATATTTTTTTTAAGATTAAACACAAAAAAAAATGTAATTATTTCGGGATAAAAGAAGCTCACCAAATAAACCTTTTTGGAGTTATCGATTTTGGATCGAAAGAGGCTCTACCGTTTCACGGTACGGAACACGGGCTCTGATACCACTATTGTGATTTTATATCACACTACCCGGAACGAACCCGTACAGAAACGGGGCTTTTGAATTAATCAAAAATACAACCTCCTATTTAACTAGCCTATTAATACAAATAGTCTAATCAATCAATTCCAAGGTACCAATATGAAGGACTCTTAGAACCTGCACACAAACTGGTAAATTAAACAGTTATAAAGAAAAAGGCTACGGGAAGGAACAAAAAATGAACGAAACGAAAAGCTTCGCAATTACGCAGTGACCCAAGCACGACTCGCCGTCATCGATCACAAAGATCTAGGCTACAAGCTTTTCGGCTCAGATTCCTTTCACCGACCAAAGTCCACCAAAGAGTCCACGGTAAATCCAACAACTATCCACCAAGATTAGAGCCACAAATTCGATTGGACAAAACCTTTCCGGCAACACAACGTGGGAGAAACTGAAGAACCACCCGAAGCACAGAGCAATCGGGAAGAGGAACTTGCTCACACTAAATCACTGATCGAAGGACGAACCTTCAATCACAGAAATTAGAAGAGGAAGAAAAAGGAGGCGACTATTTATAGGCGGCTACACTCAATTTTCGTTTCTAGCAATTGTTCTCTGCCGAGATGCAGAAGGGAGGGAGTATATATATCAAAAAGGTAGTCAATCAATCAATTGATTGATTGACCACAAAATAAGGAAACTAATTGATTGATCCAAAAAATGGAAACAAAAGATTGACCAAGAAATGCACAAATCGGTTGCACAAGTAACCAAGAAAGGGAATGGGCCAATCAACAATTTGGGCCCTTGGA
Source organism: Codonopsis lanceolata (assembly GCA_013146195.2). Lineage (NCBI taxonomy): Eukaryota > Viridiplantae > Streptophyta > Magnoliopsida > Asterales > Campanulaceae > Codonopsis > Codonopsis lanceolata. The sequence continues at coordinate 21,297,982 of CM028383.1, forward strand.
ATAGATAAAAGGCTGCCACCAAATTGGGCTTCCAATTTTAACAGGTTTGTTTGGATTACATGACGAAGTATGTCTATGAGTAAGGTATTTGTAACACTTTGTCTTTTTGGTTCACTTAGATATGCATTAATATTTAATTGTATTACATGTACAATAATTTTGAACATTAAATTTAAATTTGATTCTTGGGTTATTTGAGTTAGTATAATATCCTACTAAATTATTAATAAGTTGTACAAGGTTGTTCGTTATTTGTTTATCCGACAATAATTGTACATAATTTCGACTACAATTAATAATCGTATTTTAATTTGTATTACATACGAACTGTTATTGTAATTGAGTTTGTAGGGGTCAGTTTATATCATGTAACCGATTTCATATGAAAATATAATATTGATAATTTTGTCATTGGGCTAATAAGTAATAAACATATTTGACCAAGAATTTGGTTTGATTTTGCTTTAAATATATTAATTTGTTAACTAGATATTATATATATACACACACACACACACATATGTTTATCGGTTTGATTTTAAATAATTACATCTATTTTTCAAGTTATCTATATTATAAAAGAGCTCAGGGTTTAACTTGTGGTCCTGATCGAATTGTGCTAAAAACAACTGACGGTTTAGATTGATTCGAAAGTATGTGAGTTATAAATAAATATATCAGTTATGAGTTATATTTGAACTACACTTCTACAATCTATCAGTAATTTTGGGTGCAATGCCCATTTTGGCTATAGGCTGCTCCCACCTTCTTTTCTTCTTCTGTTTTTGGCACTTTCACCCCTTGCAATTCATTGTTTGTTAATTTTGTTTTTTTTTTTTTTGCACTTTTAACCATGTAACTTGTCATCTGTTAGTCATTTTTGACAGGTCTTGATTTTTAAGGCATGTCATAAATAGGGGTACGAAATTGAAGTGTCTACATTTAGTTTGAGAGTCATATTTTGTGTTTATTTTTAATATTGTAGATTATACTTGTAATGATAATAGTTAATATTCATTGTTGAAAACATAGTACTTCAAGTTGGTTCTTAAATCATTTCATTGTGTTGTATGCTTAGATTGAGGTGCGTTAGCTTGTTGGGTATTTGGATTGTCTCGGACTTGAGGTAAGGGTTCTTGTCAACCTAGTTACCATTTGATTATTATTATTCAAAACCTTTGAAAGATATTGTTCTTACCAAGTTTGGATTTGAGGTTGTTATTGTTTTTTCGTTGTTTACCTTATTTGGGATCGATGAATTATATTTGTTTTGCTACTTCGTCATATATATTTTGAGTTGTTACTATATTACGATTTGATAGTGTCACAAGTTGACTGCTCCATCACTGGTTGTTGGTATTGTTATTTTGGCTCTCGGTCAAAGTGGCATCTACAGTGTTACTTTGATATTTGAGTCATTTGTTTTGCAGATATTGGGCATTTGGCTGGTTCAAGTGTTATGAAATTTGATTTGATATCATTGTTTATTGTCATTGTTCATCCACTCTTCGATAAAGAGATATGATTGTTTGGCTTTGTTTTACAGCTTTTGGTTTTGTTTCATAGCTATTGTTATCAGTCACTTCGATATAGTTTCGATGCACTATCACATCCTTTAATGTTGGCAGGTTCCTTACTAGGTAATGTGTGCTCACCCTTTCTCTTTTCTTCCTTCTAGGTGATCTAGGTGATAGTTAGAAGGAAGCTTGCTGTCTGGGTCGGGTTTTGCCGTCAGAAGTTGTATAGTGATACATAAGTCAGCTCACCTTTGGACATTGTAATTTTGTCGATTTGTTTAGATTATAGTTTAAAGTTTTTGGAGGCTTGAATATTTGGGTTGTCATTTGACTCTTTGGGTTTGCTTTGTGTTCAGAGGATAGTTGTTCTGATATACTCGTACACAGTGGTATATATACGGTATTTTGGTCTACTTTGACAAGACACTTTCCTGGATTTGACTTTTACTTTAGATTTGTGTTCGATTTTGTTCTTCACCTTTCGTGAGACGTGTAATCACGATCTCCGGGACGTGGCAGTATTGATGATTGATTTGGTAAGACGATAGAGAGAGAAGGAGAAATAGGGACCATGCTTGATAATCTTGGGGAAATGGAAGATTGTGGGTGTGTATGAAATGGAAGACGACAGAGAGAGGATTTTTGAGCTGAAACCAAAGTGAAAATGACAAAAATACCCCTACACGTGAGGCTCACATGCCACTTAACGTAAATTTCATAACGACCACTAACGGGAGGGGTCATTATGGGATAAATGACAACATTAGGTACCACATAGGCACACTTCGTAAGTTGGGGGGACTATGAGATTGGGTGAATACTTTAGGGGGTTATTCATATTAAAGCCTAAAAATTATTTAAATATTTTTTGATTAAAGATGATAATAGCACAGAAACAAATTCAGCTTAAACAGGAAAAAGGAGGGATTCAATAACAAACAAGATAATAAAGGCAAAGGAGCTCCGGGGTGAATTTGACACTAAAGGTAAAAATAAACGTACTCCGTTGATCTTCAAGCCGCTGAAAACAAATCCACCCAATGACGGTCATCGGTCTTTCTTACAGCGCTAACAACCACATCAAAATTCAAAAGACTCTGGAAACTTTCTAATTAGATCCCAAGTTTTCTCCCACAGAGAAACTGAGGTCTGGTTTCTGCTAGTGTTTTGACTGCAGAAAGTGGTATAGGAAATTTAGATAGGCCACTAGAAAGACAAAGCAAAAAACAGTTAATTTGGGATGCGAAAAGTCTGAAAATCCCAACAAAAGTCCAGTTTAAAAAGTTTCAACAATACTCACTTCCCAGTATCCTGTCCCAAATTTCTAGAGAATTGATATGTTCTACTATCCCAGGGAAAATAACTGTTACTCCCTACGTCCTAAAATAAGTATCTCCTATTGACTTTACATGGGTATTAAGAAAGTGGTTGACTCTAAAATTTTCCTTTTCTTCAAAGTATTCCTTAGTGATGTCAAATCAATGGGCCCTTCTTTTTTCATCTCATAATTAATGACAGAACTATGGACGATTTGCTTGAGGAATCTTTCTCAAAATGGAAAAGAGACTTATTTTGGGAACGAGGGAGTTGTAAGTTTCTTTGATAAAAATCTATAAATAATTGGGCTTCTAGCTACAGAAGTAATAAACCTCATGAAGTACATGAATTCTGGTAGCATTTACGTCGACAATATGACAATAGTTTACAGTAAATTAGAGGAAACAAATAAATTTTACAAGTCAGGATCACCTAGAAATTTCAGCATCAAACACTGTAAAAGAAGCCACTCCAGGCAATGGAAAAATGAGGCTTCTCTGCTGATAATTGAGCCAACTGTAATGCTTCTTCACTGTTGTTCCTCTGTCATTAAAAACAGGCTCAAAAGTGTATTAAGGAAGAAAATTTGCTGATAACCTATCTTTTACATTAGTTAGAGCTGATAAATTGCTTGGCTTGGTAGATAGAAAGAACTGGGAACAAATTAAACAATACCTGAAGAAGGTGCCGAAGTAGACAATGCAATATCGTCTGAGCTTAAGGAGATGGCTCCAAACACGGCAACTCTGTGCATGCAGAAAATGACATTCTCTGGCTAACACCAACTACGACGACTCCAGCAGTTGGAAGTAAACCAAGAGGATACACTTCACGATCAAATTCCAGCTCAGGATCCAACTAAACAGAATACTGAAAATCAATGCACTGCCGCAGAAGTACAGAGAACTATGGGATAGAGAGAAATATACACAGCCACCAGCTCACACGAGGATACTTCAAATTTTGGGTGAAAAGACTACAGTTGCATTTAGTTATTTATGGAAGTACATGTCATTTGGAACACTTTCTCAACACCTAACACCCTAAAATGATAGCAAAACATTTACTCCAGCTGACTGTAGTTCAAATTTCCTATGAACTAGATATGTATCTGAAAATTTCACCCTTCCTTCCTTGGTGAAACCAAAACTTACAACCCATTAAGATCTTATGCTAACAGCTGACCAAACCTCAAGCAAATTAAATTACTTGGTGTTCTTGAAGATGTTCTGGCATTTCTGCCATACCTTCTGAACCAGACTCAAGCAAACCAATTAAGCATATCAAGAACTGTTTCTTTTCTACTCCCTTCATCGTCAAACTGATAATTTTTAAGTGAACATAATAGTAGCCAGGTACAACTTGACCGGGCGCTTTTGTGTCCACTCAGACTCACATGAGATCAACTTAACATTCTGGGCCAAACATCTGCAGAGCTTGGCAACATTTTGGGGAAGAGCATTTTGAGCCTGATAGAACTAGATGTCAACAGAGATTTGGGTTGTTAGAAGCAACCTTCAATAAACTAAACTATACTGAAACTATCATCAACAATATCATAACCAGAGACACGTAACAAAATGCTCAACTAAACTCAACCCAACCTTTGTCCCAATTACCTGGGGTCGGCTACATGAATACTTTCGGTCCAAAGCAAGGTCATCACACACAACACGCTCTTTCATATATTTCATTATTAAAGATGTTCATGTTAGTTTTTGTCTTCCCCTTATCATACTTCTAGTCTCTCTGACTACTCGCACTTCCTCGGCTGCACTATGTAGTCTATGTTGTTTCCAAACCATCTTTACACGTCACAGAACACTGGTCAAATATATTTAACCTAACACCTCTAAATTATTCCATCTACCTCACCACCCAGCAACATGGAAATAACTGCATATAATGCATTAGTAGAATGTGTTGTAGGAAGACTTAGTACCGCAAGAGAGGATTAGTGTAATACCCCATTTCACATTGGGTAGATGTAGGACTTGTGTGTGCTTTATAAGGTGACCACCTACTACCACTGAGCACCAACATCATGGACATTTGGGTCGGCTTGTGGTAGGCCTGGATGACCCAAGGTACCAAGTACCAAGTGCTTACTACTTAGTTCATGCCTTCATGGATAACGCCTGGATGACCCAAGGTACTAGGTGCTTAATCCATGGTTGATATTGATATCCAGTGGTAGTGGGTCACCACCTTATAAAAGAACACACAAATCCCTCATCTAACCAATTTGGTATGGGGAAACCTTATGGGAGACCCCAAAAACAATAAAGAATGCCTTGTAGGTCATCGTGTTATGGTTCCGTCTTTTTACTGCTGGTCTGTAAGATTTCGTAGACACTTCTGAAGCTTCTTTCATGAGTTGGTTTCAGTCAAACTAGATCTTGAATTTCATATCCAAATTAACTCTCTTGTTTTCAAATCCTATTTTAATTCATGTAACTTGAACAACTGACTTTTATGTTGTTTGGAAATATACTGGAAATTGAGTAGTTCATGTTACAAAGTTAAATTTACTAAATCATGTAAGAATTATCGCAGTTAAGCCACTACACCTAATTTTTTCAGAAAACTTAATATCAATCCAAGCTCAGTAACTTTTAGTTGGTTGAACTAGGGTCAATACAGGCCTCCTAAGACCAATTTCAGCTAGGCTGAGGCGGACCCTGACTAAGCTTTAGCAGATCCTGCACTAGCACAAGTTTGGAAATGTCCCAGTGTGTTGGGGACACTCCCATATATTAACGGGCATTTCTATGAAAAATCTTTCTAAAATTAAATTAGGTTTAAATCGCAATTTCGTCATCCTATTTTTTACTTTTTGCAATATGATTACTCTATAATTTTTTTTTTCTCTTTCATCATTGTACTTCATCACATATAACAATTTGGTCACTCTGCCTCCTTTCCTTTTGTTATCTTGGATGGAAAATGATCAAAAAGACATCAATGTCCTTTGTGTTGTTTGTGTGCACATATTGAAACTAAATAAATTAATTTGTTTGTGTGTGCACATATTGAAACTAAAATTTAAAAAAAAAAATTTGATTAATTTATTCATTTCATTTCACCACCAATTCAATTATGACATCAGCAAGCAACCTTCTCGGTCCACCAGAGCTCCAATTCCTACAATTGCCACCACCGCACTCGTCACCGTTGATGTTGGTGACAACTTGATCTTCCCAACCCAAAACCTCGACCTCAACAAAAATCCGAGTGGATCCCATCGACACCGAAATGGAATCATCTGATGATCACGAGGACTCCATCGGGAACCCGCCGATTATGGGTTTGACGAAAAATGTATCTCCTACGTTCTTGTCCACCGGAAACCCCTGGATTTCTTTTTCCACGTCGTACCGGACACCCCATGGGAAACTTTGATCGGACGGTTGGAATCGGCCTGGGCCCACAACCCGTACGCTGAAATTGATTTGCAACCTGAGAGCGGTTTAGAGGCACCGAAAATTCGGGCAAGGAAGGGTTTATTCGGCAGTGCTTTGGCTACACCAAAACCACCCCAAAACCCTCGCTTCCAATGTCAAAGTCATCGCCGAGTTCAACTACTTCAAGGATTTTCGGGTTTCTTTAAAATGGAATACCCTTTCGTATGGTAGGGTTGCCTCTGTTGCGATGAAGAATTATGATATTTTCGGGTTTCTCTAAAATTTTAAAGCATTTCATCCAATAAAGTGATCATCTACTATCTACTATCTACTATCTACTACTACTATAAAAGTCTAGGTTGTACAAAACTAATCATGCACCTAATAAACATCCACAATAGAATTAAGGTTAAACAAGTAAAATTTGTCATAAGTAGAAAATAATGTATATAAATAAATAACCCTAAATTTAATAAACTATTCACCATTAATTATTGCTAAACAAATAAATTTGCATGGGCTAATCAATTCTTTGAAGGATGAAATTGAATTTGGTCCCTCAACTTATACCTAACTTTATATTAGATCCTACCTTTTTTAATTATATTCATTTTGTCTCATATGTTGATTTTTTTGTTATATTTCATCTTCGTGTCATTACCATTACAAATGTCATACACTATTTTTGAATATCACGAAAATACACTTACTCAGTTAAGAGAAAAAAAATATGATTTACCTTTTTAAATTTGTTTAACCTTTGTTACGGTAAAATTTTGACTACGACAAGCAACCTTAAAAGACTATCATATTGGTCCCTAAGTTATAGATCTTACTAACAAATCTCTATTCATTTAATTAAATAACTTTTGTTATGATCATATTTCTCTTTCTATATAAGTGTGAGTATTTTTTTACGTACAAATTAGTGTATAGGCAACAATAAAGATAATCAACCTTAAATCTTGTTTTAAAAAACAAAATGTATGGACAAATTAAACTAACTATGCACCTAATAAACATCCACGATAGAATTAAGGTTAAAAAAGTAAAATTTGTCATAAGTAGAAAATAATGTATAGACATAAATAACCCTAGATTTAATAAATTATTCACCATTAATTATTGCTAAACAAATAAATTTGCATGGACTAATCAATTCTTTGAAGTATGAAATTGAATTTGGTCCCTCAACTTATACCTAACTTTAAATTAGATCATACTTTTTTTAATTATATTCATTTTGTCTCATATGTTGATTTTTTTTGTCATATTCCCTCTTCGTGTCATTACCATTACAAATGTCATACAATATATTTGAATATCACAAAAATACACTTACCCGGTTAAGAGAAAAAATAATATGATTTACCTTTTTAAATTTGTTTAACATTTGTTACAGTAAAATTTTGACTACGACAAGCAACCTTAAAAGACTATCATATTGGTCCATAAGTTATAGATCTTAGTAACAAATCTTTGTGATAGATCTGAATTGGTTTATATTCACTTTGCCCCCTTATTTTGATGATGTTATACATAGCCCCCTTATTTTGATGATGTTATACATAACCCTTATTTTGTTTAACATTTGTTACGGTAAAATTTTGACTACAAAAAGCAACCTTAAAAGACTATCATATTGGTCCATAAGTTATAGATCTTAGTAACAAATTTTGACTACAACAAGCAACTTTAACATTTATTCACTTACACCCATTCTTCATTTCCAATTTGAACTGGAGCACCATTGGTATCCTTAAACCCTTTCTTCATTTCCAACCTGAACTGGAGCACCATCGGTGTCGCTACTAACAAAAGCGCTTGCCAAACCTAGCGCAGATATACATCCCAAAGAACAAAGAACTCCAAAGATCGAGGAACGTGAACCGAGGATCGAACCCCAAAGAGAATCGACATGGGATAGATTAATGCAAGAAGACTAAGTGAAATCCCGACCAGTTCAACAACAGCTGTTATTAAAGGGCGCTCATATCGCACTAATTTCCCGGTGATAAAAGCCAAAAAAGCCAAACTGAGCAATCCTAGCATAATTATGCCAGTTGATTCGAAATGCCCCGGCTTGCTGGAGATGAGAGTGAAAACGTTACCCCCGATCGTGGCTGGGAGCTGGTATTTCAGGAAAATACTAGCAATACCATCTTTCAATATTCGGTCTATGATTGGGTTTGACGGGGAAGTAACATGAGTAGAATGAGGCGCAATGATTGGGTTTAGCGAGGGACTAACATGAGTAAAATGAGGATCAGAAACCCTGATTGCGTGTTGCAGAGGAGGGTGAGGAGTAGAATGAATCGGAGAAGTTATGGCATTTGGAAGGAAAAAGCCGAATTTGCTTCCAGAGCAGTAGTTGCAAGCCGGAGGAAGGGATGTGGAGGCGGAGGAATCAAAAACTTCCCCGCAATTCCATATCGACCAGACATTGGAGTTGCAACGAGGGAAGGAATGTGAAGGGGGAGGAATCAAAATCTTCGTGCAATTCCATATCGATCGACATTGAAATTGCAACGGGAGGAAATGATGTGAAGGAGAGGTAAGCTGAATTGGTTTATATTCACTTTGCCCCCTTATTTTGATGATGTTATACATAACCCCCTTATTTTGATGATGTTATACATAACCCTTATTTTGTTTAACATTTGTTACGGTAAAATTTTGACTACGACAAGCAACCTTAAAAGACTATCATATTGGTCCATAAGTTATAGATCTTACTATCTTAGTAACAAATCTATATTCAGTTAACTAAATAACTTTTGTTATGACCATATTTCTCTTTCTATATAAAAGTATGAGTGTTTTCTTACGTACAAATTAGTGTATAGGTAACAATAAAGATAATCAACCTTAAATCTTGTTTAAAAAATAACAAGAAATTTTTTAGGTAATCAACCATAAATTTTGATGTAATGTTTCTAAAATACTTAAAATTTGTTACGGTGAAATTTAGGTAGACATTAGTAGAGGTGTATGAATTTTTTAAACTAATAGATTTGTTGGTAAATTTGTTGGTAAATCTCGAGATATTAAACAAATCGGTGGCGAGTTTACTAATTATTAGTGAACAAACCAAGAGAAATGAGTTTTTTTTTTTTAAAAAAAAAGAGCTATTGTTTAAGATGATGAAGAAAACAATGGAAAACACATTTTATGAATATGTGCATTTTGTCGGAGAAGAAAACAAAAATTTACAATTTTCTCCCTTTAATATTTGAATACTACAAGTAACTCTAAAGACTAATATATTGTTACCTAACAAATACCTCCAATCAATTAATTAGGATTTTCACTATCCTTTAAATATTGAAATTTTCGAATAAACCCTCAAAAGTTGAGAAATGTATAGAACTCGTTATCCTACACATAACGTTAAAGTAAGTATGTTGTCTATAATTATTTCATTTTATAATATATGGATTAATGAAATGTATAGAACCCGTTACCCTTATTTTTTTCTACCTACTTCAATTATAACCACATACATAAGGGCATTAATGAAAAAAATCGCACATTACACCAATATTTACAATACAATCAATTACTTTTTCTTAACGGTGTGTCTGGTCAAAAGAGACAATAATTTAGAAACAAAGTGATCAGAGTATAATTTAGAAATAACAAATATATTACTCAACTTCAAATAACAAGTAATTAATTAATAAGAAATTTTTTCCAAGTCTACATAAGTTAAAAGTAATAACTAATAATGTGGTAGATAAGTAAAAAATGAAGTGGAAATAGCATTTCACTAAAAAAAATCATTAACAACACGTGCAACATGTGTGCAACATGCGTGCAACGTGCGTGCATTTGAAAGCAACAGAAGATATATATTTAAAATTTATTTTAGACAATAAATTAAAAAAAGTAAATTATTGTGTAACAAATTATTTATCCATTCCTATTAAAGAATTATCTCACCCGATTTGCACCCAAATGCCCTCACTAGGAATATCTTGATGAACCACAAAGAGGAGATAGTATCCGGGTGGTGCAACATTACCCGAACCCGGTGTTGTCACGTCGATTTGGTAAGTAGATTTTCCAATTGTTTTTACATTATCGACATTTAGCACCAGTAATCCTTGATTCATGGAATACGAGTGTGTGGTGAATGGTGGTGCTACCATTGTAACTGTGACTAATGTTCCATTCAAACTTCCCGTGATTGTGAAACGAACAACTAATCTTTGCCCATACCCGATTTTACTTTGAGAACCGGGCGTAATTATCTTTGGGCGCAAACCACTTGAGCCCGAATCCAAGTAAGATGGGGAGAATGCTTCTAAGCTCAATTCCGTTGGAAAAAGAACTCCCACGAAATTATAGTAAATATGAGGATTACTTCCACCCAGTGTTCTAAAACTCCCCGCCTAGCTCCGCCTAGGCCCCGCCTAGGCGCTAGGCCCCTCTCTACCGCCGCGACTTTCTTAGTCGCCTAATCGACAAGTCGGCCTTCACGCCAAACCTCGCCGACCTTAATTTATTTTTGTAGCTTTGATTTTGTGGCATGCAAAGGACCAGAAGGAAGAAGGCGAACATGAGAAGGAAGGGGGAGTGGTAATGGTGAGGCAAAGAGGGAGGTAATGGGGGCGAACTGGAGTAATATTTTTTTTTGTTTTTAGTTCTAATCTTGGCTGGTTTATTGCTTTGGGGTTGTTGAGAATTGAGATTAATGGTAGGTTTGTAAATTTTTGTTCATTTTACAAATATAGACAAGTGTTTGATAAAATGACAAATATAAAAAAAATTAAATTTGTATTTAATGTGTGATCTTTGATGTAAATTATCAAAAAAATGGTAAGTATGCTCTTAATTATAGGCCCCCCTAGACCACCGATTACGCCGACTAGTCCCCAGCGCTAGCGCCAATGTGCCGCTAGCGACCGCCTAACGATTTTAGAACCTTGCTTCCACCAACAAGAACCCTACCATCACGAAGCAAAATCGCCCGAATGGTACATCCGTGGTGGTATGGTGGTTGCAACTGCACCTTCAAACCGAGATGTTGTAGGTTACTTGGGTCGGTAAACAATGGGCTAAGCACCTTCTCGCCTATATTCCCATCCAGCCCTCCCGATCCACCATTTATGATCAACACATTGCCATTGGTAGCAAAACCATATATCCCCATGACCCGAGCCAACTAAGATAGTCTCCATAACCCAAATGGGGTTCGGCCTGCTATTTTAATCCGCCCGTATATGCAAAGCTCCATCAAATTTACCATTTAATGCATTGATGTAAGCTCCTTTAGGTGCACCCTACAAACCAACACTCGAGCTTCTACCACCACTCTTTAGTGCTCTTCAATGGAAGCATAACTACTGAAACCTCGAGCTCGGTAATTTCGGGTCGCCACCGATTTCCTGGTAATGTCTTGACAACTAAATTTTTGGAGTAATCAAATAACAAATATATTGCTAAACTTCAAATAACAAGTAATTAATTAATAATCAGTTTTGTCCAAGCCTACATAAGTTAAAAGTAATAACTAATAATGTGGTAGATAAGTAAAAAATGTAGTGGAAATAGCATTTCACTAAAAAATCATTAACAACACGTGCAACATACGTGCAACATACATGCAATTTACGTGCAACGCACGTGCACTTAACTAGTATTGTAAAAAGTGAAAAAGTGGGGTGACCAAATTGCGATCTAAGCCATTGAATTATTAACAAGTGCTCTTAGAGCATTTGTTAGCGTGATTTTATAGAAAATTATTTTAGAACGCAATTCTGGACTTTTGTACAAAAAATATTAAAATTAAAATAAAACAAGAATTGCTCTAGCATTAAATACGAAATATCTGCAAGAAATCTTCCTGCTTGATGGATACCAAACCTGCAATGATGAGCTTCCAACCGATAATTACATGAGAAATGCAAAAGAGATGGAAACTTAAAGCTGGAAAAATTCAAAGCTTAACAAACTTCACCTGCATTCCTCGATGGCCATAATCTAACCATGAAACTGTTAAGCCCATCTACGAAGGCTAATGTTTAGGCGTATCTTGTGTATCTTGATCAGAAAGTTTTGGGTAGTTATTTTTGGTAGTATAGTTATCTTTGGTAGTATAGAAAGTTTAGGCATGATTGTAAAGTTTAGGCGTAATTGTAGGAGAAGAGATTGTATATATTTTGGCAAGGCTGAATGAAAAGGCAAGAGGGAAAATTCATACTCTTGGCATGGTATCAGAGCCACCAAGAATCTTAATCCCTTGTGGCTGTTTGTGGCATTGATTAAACAATGGCGGATGAAGGAAAGATCGATCCAACATCTCCTTTTTATCTCGGGTCTGGAGATCAACCCGGAAATCTGATTACTCACGTAATCTTGAAGGGCGACAATTACCTAGCATGGGCTAGGGCAATCACTTTGTCTCTCAAAGCTCGTCAGAAGTTCGTGTTTATTGACGACACCATCAACAAACCAACTGAAAGAAGAAAATTGCTCGATTGGGAAACAGTTAATTCCATGCTTGTCTCATGGATGTTGCGGAGTATGGACCCGAAAATCGCAGCGTTAATTCCTTTCCACGACAACGCAAAACGACTTTGGACTTATTTGGAAAAGCGGTTTTGCGTGGCTAATGGACCTCGGCTGCAGCAACTACGGGCAGACATCATTAACTGTAAGCAAACTAAAAATATGTCCATTGAAGATTATTATAATTGTTTAATGGGTTTGTATGATGACCTTGCAGGATTAAGCCATTGCATGGATGTGATGGGAAGTGCACTTGTGATGTGGCGGAAAATTCGGCCGATAAAGAGGAAGAAAAAATTTCATCGCTTGATTGAGTTGATGATGAAGCATGCGCAATGGTTCGCATGCGAATCTGCCACAAAATCCACCACCGATCTTGACCAAGCCTATAGGGCGTTTCTTCAGAGGAGCGGTCTCGTGATATTGCGAGGTAAAGTTGCGGGAGGAAGCCAATGTATTTGCTTGGTGCTAGGGTGGAAAGTGGAAGACGACGCCTAGACAAGACTAAGCTTCATTGCTCTCACTGTAAGAAATCTGGGCACAATGATACAACGTGCTTTAAGATTCATGGGTACCCGGATTGGTGGGCAGACAGATCTCGAGGCGGAAAAGGACCTGGGAATGTTCGTCCCTCTGCAACACCTCAATCAAACGGCAAGGCTGGTGAAGTGCGTGCTAATGCGAAGCGGTGGTGCAACAGTCGTTCAAGACGCGTGGGTGGTATTTCGGAGGCAGCAGATTTTCTTTGGTGATTTGAAACCCGAGCACGCCCGCATTCAGTTACGCTTAACATGGTAAATAATCGCCAACAAGACCGGATGAGTGGCGAGTCTTTCACTTTACCTTGGTCGATTGACACCGGTGCTTCTCATCATGTCACCGGCACCGAATCTTGTTTGATTCATTCGAAGGAAATTACAGCCCGTCCAGTCGGCCTGCCTGACGGAGAACAGGTCATGGCTACTAAAGAAGGAAGTGTGAAACTTCCTGGAGGCCTAATACTAGAACATGTTTTATTTGTTCCTAAGTTATATTGCAATTTAATATCGGTGTCGAAATTAATAGATGATTCTAAATGTTTTGTCCAATTCACTGATTCCTCTTGTGCTATTCAGGACCAACATTCTAGGAGTCTGATTGGAGCCGATGAACAACGAGATGGACTCTATTACTATCAAGGGACTCCTACCGTATGCGGTGAAGATTCAAATGCTTAGTGAATTTGAGTTGTGGCATCGACGACTGGGGCATCCTTCGGATAGAGTTGTCAAGTTAGTTCCTGCTATTCGTTCTAGTTCCACTCGAAAAACATTGGATAAAGCATGTGACGTTTGTCCTCAGGCAAAACAAACTCGAGATAGTTTTCCCAATAGTAATAGTAAAGCTAGTCGGATTTTTGAGTTGATTCATTGTGATTTATGGGGACCTTATCGGACACCTTCTTCTAGTGGTGCCCACTATTTCTTAACTTTGGTTGATGATTTTTCGCGAGCTGTTTGGGTCTATTTGTTACACTCTAAAACCGGCGTTTATAAAGCTTTTTGCTCTTTTTTTGCCATGATTAAACGACAATTTGAGGTTAATGTCAAATTAGTAAGTGACAACGGGACAGAGTTTGAATGCATGCTCTCATACTTTGACGAACAAGGAATTGTATTTGAGACCTCTTGTGTCGGTACTCCACAACAAAATGGTCGGGTAGAGCGCAAACATCAACACATACTGAACGTCGGGCGTGCTTTAATGTTTCAGGGTCATCTTCCTATTTCTTTCTGGGGTGAATGTGTGCTTAGTGCAGTCTATTTAATTAATCGCACTCCCTCACGGTTATTGCAGAATCGAACTCCCTATGAAATTCTTTTTGGTACAAAACCTCATTTTGATACTTTGCGAGTGTTTGGTTGTCTCTGCTATGCCCATAATCAGAAATCTAAGGGGAACAAGTTTGCACCAAGAAGTCGAAAATGTGTTTTTATTGGTTATCCTCATGGCAAAAAGGGATGGAAATTATATGATCTTGATACCGGCACAATTTTCATATCCCGTGATGTTCAGTTCCATGAGAATGAGTTCCCATATGCCCGTATCCAAAATGATCATCCTGTTGCGGAAAGCAACTTGGAGACCTATCTTGGGTGTGACCGATTTTATGGATGATGTGGAGGGTACTTCGGAGCTCTGAGAGGTTGAGGGTGATAGAGGTCATGGAGTTGATCATCGGGCATCGCAAATACGCTGTTGACACGAGTGAGACAATTGAGCCACCTGACGCGGGTGTGTCCACTAGCTCGCTAGCACAACATTGTGCTCCCATTTCAGCCTTCTACTTACGCTCAATCGAGAGTGTCTTGGGTCGCGGTTTACGAGCAAAGCGTGCTCTGTGGTTGGCATTCGATTATATTCCGCATACTGTCCATAACTTGAGTCCATCCCAGAGTACATCGGCCACAACTTTCAACTCCTCAGGTAGTTCTTACCCTATAGCACATTTCGTGAATTGTGATAAATTCTCTTTGCGACACCGTATATTTCTTGCAGCTATAACTACAGGATTTGAGCCCCGTACTTTTACTGAAGCTATGCAAGATGCTGGTTGGAGAGAAGCAATGCAGAAAGAAATTGGGGCGTTGGAGGCTAATGAAACATGGGTGATGGAAGAACTACCTCCGGGCAAGAAGGCACTTGGTCGCAAATGGGTATATAAGATAAAGTATCATTCGATGGAGCGATAGGCGCTAAAAGCACGCCTTGTTATATTTGGTAATCACCAGGTAGAGGGAATCGATTACAATGAGACATTCGCTCCGGTGGCAAAGATGGTCACTGTTCGTACTTTCTTGGCAATAGCAGCTGCGAAAAACTGGGAACTGCATCAAATGGACGTTCATAATGCATTCCTTCATGGTGATCTTGATGAAGAAGTGTATATGAAGCTTCCTCCCGGCTTTACTACCAACACACCTGGTAAAGTATGTCGCCTCAAGAAGTCTTTGTATGGCTTACGACAGGCCCCGCGATGTTGGTTTGCTAAGTTAGCTACTTCTTTGAAAAGATATGGTTTCACTCAGTCATACTCGGATTATTCGCTATTTACTTTGCATCAAGGTAAAATTCAGCTTAATGTGCTCATTTATGTGGATGATTTGATTATTTCGGGGAATGATTCTTCCGTTGTTATTGCTCTTAAGAAATATTTGAATGAATGTTTCCACATGAAAGATTTGGGGGCTTTGAAATACTTTCTTGGTATTGAAGTTGCTCGGAGTCCAGAAGGAATTTTTCTATGCCAGAGAAAGTATGCACTTGACATTATTGCAGAGGCCGGACTGTTAGGAGCTCGACCTGCAGGTTTTCCGATTGAGCAAAATCACAATTTGGGTATCGCTCAAGGTTCTTTTCTTGCTGATCCGGAGAGGTATCGCCGTCTTGTGGGTCGTCTAATTTATTTATCCTTTACACGCCCAGATTTGGCTTACACTGTCCACATTTTGGCTCAATTCATGCACCAACCGCGCCAAGAGCATTGGGATGCAGCTCTTCGGACCGTGCACTATTTGAAGGGTAGCCGGGTCAAGGTATCCTTCACGTGCAACTTGTGATTTAGCTTTGACGAGGTGGTGTGATTACGATTGGGCTAGTTGTCCCATCACACGGCGCTCCCTCACAGGTTGGGTAGTGTTTCTTGGTGGTTCCCCGATTTCATGGAAAACCAAGAAACAACATACGGTATCTCGATCGTCTGCCGAGGCTGAGTATCGCTCCATGGCTGATGTTACATCGGAATTGAAATGGCTTAAAGCTTTGCTTGGTAGTCTGGGAGTAGCACACCCACGTGCCATGAGTCTGTTTTGTGATAGTCAGTCGGCATTACATATTGCTCAGAATCCGGTATTTCATGAACGTATGAAGCATATTGAGGTGGATTGTCATTATGTGCGGGATGCAATCGGGGGAAGGCATTATTAGTCCACATCATGTGCCAACAACGGAACAATTAGCTGACATCTTCACTAAAGCTTTAGGCCAACGGCAATTTTTATACTTACTACGCAAGTTGGGCATTTGTAATCTGCATGCTCCAACTTGAGGGGGGGTGTTAAGCCCATCTACGAAGGCTAATGTTTAGGCGTATCTTGTGTATCTTGATCAGAAAGTTTTGGGTAGTTATTTTTGGTAGTATAGTTATCTTTGGTAGTATAGAAAGTTTAGGCATGATTGTAAAGTTTAGGCGTAATTGTAGGAGAAGAGATTGTATATATTTTGGCAAGGCTGAATGAAAAGGCAAGAGGGAAAATTCATACTCTTGGCAGAAACTTTCTATATTAAGTTTGTTTTCTCCTCTGATCGGTCACAGGTAACCCAAATTCAATAGAGTCAGTGAGTTCTCTTTCTCGCCCATCATCCAAATCAAGCAGTGAAAGCTCCCCATTTGTTCTTAATATCAAACATCTGACATAGCAAGCCATAATTGCGGAGCTTTGGTACACATAAACAACCATTTTTACGATTTTGAACAATACGCAAATAAGCTCAGTGGCTCTTTGCAAATTGAATCTAATGAAGATGAGGTATCGTTTCTTGACATATTCTCTCTTTCAAGCTGTTCGGGGATAAATCGCATTGCAGCAGGATGGCTCTTCGCAGTCATGATTGATAGCTTTCGTACTGTAGAAAGCTGTTTGTCATTTTATCACTTAAAAACGCATGAAGGAAATTTTTCATTGCAATACCCTCACTCAGAAAGCAGCTTGAAGCATACAAATTATAAAAATTTCTAAAATAATACTCCCTCATTATGCTCAAAGAGTCATACTTTCTACTTTGAATGTTTCCCTCAAAGAGTCTTGTTTCAAAAACTAAGCTTCTAATTCTATGAGTTTCTTTATCCTTACTGCACTAAACTTAACAATAGCAAAACTATTTTTATTTTTGTAAATAGGGGTAGCTTGTAGCTACCAGAGATCAGTTTAAACCTTTTTGACTTTCAAACTTGGACTTTTTGAGTATAACGGATGCAGTATCAATTTAATGATCTTAGTACATTCCAAACCCATTGCAAGAAATCCTTTTACCTGTAAATCTGGAGTACTGGAAGGTGTCAATTCGCCGGATAATTGCACATGGTATATATGGACATCAAATGGGCGATAAGTGACTAGTAAATAATCTTGATAAACATCCTGATCCATTGGTTTTGCAAGCAATGGTTTCTGATACAGTAGTGAGAGCTGATCAAGGTGATATCTTGGGTCAAAAAGCAATTCATACCTGTCCAGGATTAAAAATTTTCACAAATGGACTTGTACTAAATAGTTACACATTAGTCACTAGAATAAATCAGTTCTCTATGTGCTGCAACACACGTTAGCTAAGTGGATACCTATGATAGGCCTCTAGATGCCCAAGCCAAAGGCCAGGTGATGCAGAACAGTCTATCATAGCTATCATAACGAACCGTTCATCTGCAAGTCAACAAGTCATTTAGGTCCAAGGGAACGTGCCCTTGGAAGATCTTAGATTATTATTACTATTTTACTATGGTAGAGTACGTAGTTTAGTTTAGTAGTTGGAAGTCTTTCCTAGTTGATACCCCCAGTATTAGTAGTATTAGGAGAAGTATTAATAGTAAACTATACATAAGGATGCAATCATCAAATTCAATTAGAGTTAGACATTATTTGAGAATCGAACTTGCAAGCTTTGTGCTTGCTTTTACCGATCCCTCGTGAGGGTATGTTCTTCTCTTCTTATCCCTCTTATTCTAAGCTCTGCACCAACTCCCATTTGTTCGGCAACACTTCGCTTAATTAACAAGATATAATGTTTGAACCTAACACACAAGACAACACAAATGCCACAGGTTTAAGATTTGGAGCTTATGCAAGAGCCAATGAGCCACTTTGTGCATCTTTTAGGCAGTTTAGTACACCTATCGATCGCATATAATTGTGGTTTTTCTCGACAGTTGCAAGCACTCTTACAAAAAAAATCTTAATCTTAGTATTCAAATCTTATTGAAGTAGTAAACTGGAGTTTCTATAGTTCTATTATATATCTACGTGATGATCATGGACTGCCCATAATGATTGTCCATTTTAGATTTTCTTTGCATAGTCCACTCAAATCTCACACAAGAAGCACAGGTATAGAAACTGAGAATCGTGCAAATCACCAGGAAGATGTAGTAAGCAAGGTTGCTGGCTGCTTTTACGAGAAATTTCTAAATCAAGCATGAAAATATGGATAAGTAAAGGCCTCATTGATAAACAATCAGAACATCTAAATGTACATAAACTACTCACGTGATGGAAGACTCAATGTAGTTGTAGACAACAACAATCTTTCCCATCCATAACAAGCCCATGCACTGAATCTTTTGTTCCTGGGTAACATCACCAATTAAAAACCCGCCATTTCTTTAACCGTATGTCATATAACATCAACCCATGAAGACCAGCAACAGCTAAATACGTCCCATCCTCATTAGCTGCCACATGAAGCACATGCCAATTTTGAGAGATATATGAAACCTGGCAAAGGGGCAATATTATATTAGTAACATTATAGCATATAGAATCACTGGTCAGTACGAGAATGCCAAAGAAAAGAACCCGATGCCATTGATCCCACACATAACTGGAAGGTTAAGATGCACTATATTAAGTTCATCAGTATCTTCAGACTGCACAACAAGCAAGCGGTCTTCACCGTATATAATCTGACGGACATAAGTTGTACTCGAAACTCCTATGTTAAGGCAACACTTTCCAAAAGAAAAGGCAAGAATTCTCTCTGAAAGTCCTTCCTCAACAGCATAAAGCCTGTAGCCATATTCATCCCACTGCATAAATGAGGTGCCACCCATCATGGGTTCAGATTTGCAATCAGAGTTTGGCTTAACCACTGGGGAAGAAACAGAACTTAAACCTATCTGACGGATTGTAGACATCAAGCGACAACCAGAAACAGACCAAACTGTTAGTCCTCTTAACTTCCACGGTTCCACCCAACTGCAAAAGCAGAATTATTAGGTGTCCACGCAATAGAATTGACAGCACCAGTATCATCCATTGAAATACAATATAATATAGAAATATCAGCACTCTAGTTGTTAACATTACTTTCAAGTTTCAACAATCTTCACAAGATCCTTTCAAAATTGGATGTAGCAGTAAATTGGTGCATAAATAAGCTCCAAAAACATTATTACAATGAATGAACATAAGGGAACATAAAACAGATTCCAAGATAACAGAACCAGCTATAACATAAAATACAAGAAATAGCTGACAAAACTACCAAAGTAAAGTAAGAATTCAAGAACCAAGATAACTCTAAAAGCTATGAGTGTGCTAATACTAGCCAACTTCCGTAACTAAAATGACCAAAATCTGATTTGAAGTTAAACATGAAGGCTTCAAAAAATGACTTTTGTGTCCATTTCAATTAGTGAAAAGTTTACTTTCAGAGATAACATGAAGGACAGGGCCGGTTTTGAAGGAGGGCCGGGAGTGCAACCGCCTAGGGCCCCCATTTTTTAAGGGCCCCAAATATTTTATACACCTTTATATATATTAGGTATATATATTCCATATTTATTCCATTTTTCCTCTATTAAATATGTCAACATGGGGAGACGGAAGAGGAAACGGCAAAGAAGGCGACAAAGACGCAGAGCAAATCTCGATTTCTTCACAAATCACAGCGGCGGCTCGATCTCTTCAAAGCATCGGCTTGATTTCTTCACAGCAGTAGAAGCGGAAGAGGCTGTAAATCAAACAGAAAAGGGGAAATCTGAAGTTGCCAAATGCCAAACCAGTTCAGTTGATTTCAAAGAAATTTCTAATCCTCAATCCTCATCTCTTCTTCGCAATCTTCGGTCCTTCCTGAATTTCCCCTTTCTCAGTTGACAGTTCGTGGGAAATTGGGAATTGCTTCAATTTCAAACCTCAATTTCGTGGATTCTCCGTCCGGCGTCCGGCGTCCGTCAATTGTGGATTTTCTTGGTTAGTAAATTTTCCTCTTCTCTCTCATTAATTCTCTCTCAAGATGTGTTAATAGCCCGATTTCTGATGGAATCATTCCAGAAGATAACTGCCTTGGAGCCTCCACAAATTTCTAGCAATTGTAAGCAGAACATATCTAGCAACTGTAAGCTAGTGTTGTGGAATGATTCGGGACAATATTTGTGGCTGATGTCTGGTTCCTGTGTAGTTTTTTTTGCATTGTCTAGTTAGTAGTTAATTTGGTTGCCTACATTAACAATATGCTAGTTATGCTATGTGATGGGAGCTAAAAATATACATTAGTGTTGTGTCTTTGATTAAAAAAATTTTTGTTCATGCCTTAAAGGCCCCAATTTATTTTTTTTTTCGCCCCAAGGCCCCCAAAAGTTCAGAACCGGCCCTGATGAAGGAACTAAAATTTCAAAATGTATAGATCATTCCAACATTATCAACAGCAAGGATTTGTTGCTCTGAAGCAACTGAAGCACATACTGCATCACCAGAACCCAATGTCTTTTCAGCTTTAATAGATTCAGCTTGCTTTAAAACTTTCTTACTTACGGAACATAGTACCAATTGTCCATCAGAGAATAACACAAATAGCAACCTCAGTTGCAAGGAAAATTCAGATGAATAATAGCAGACTTTCTGAA
>CM028383.1:21319491-21449491 GCA_013146195.2 Codonopsis lanceolata
CATATTTTGGCATCATTGAAATTAGTCCAAAATGCAATTTTCCCCTAAAATATCCATCAAATCCACTTTGGCCCTCATCGTAGTTTTTAGCATTTCCATATTCTATGTCAAATTTGGCGATTGGGATATCACGTCCGATAATCGTAGTGATAGACATGGCGACGAATAATATTTAAGATTGAGAATTTACTTCAATCAAATCATAAACAATATTAACGGTGTCGATAAGAAATTTGTTGGAGTTGAAGCTAGGGATGATGAAGACGAATTGAGCCATGTCGTGTCTCATCATCGTTGATGGGTTCAAATATGTGTTTTGAAATTCATGGTGTATGCTTGTGTACTCAAAGGTAAGTACGAGAGATGGAGAAATGAATTGTGGAGTTGGTCATTCAACAAGCAACTTTAATTTTTTGTAGGTTTTTATTTATGACGGCCTTGACAACTGAGTGTGATTATCTAATCTTGAGTTTTACCTCTCTTGAGTTTTATCTCACTTAAAATTTATATAAGAGGTTATTGCTGGAGAAGAAGCAGCGAAAGTGTTGCCGCAAAATGCCCTACACGTGAAATACTATGTGCACATTACCTTCAGATTGGTAACCTTCGTCGTGATTAGGGAGAAAACTAGAAATTTTTTTTATAAAATGTGATATAAAAATGACACAAAACTTAGGTTGGGTGGTAAAGTGGTACTTTATAGATACTTTAAGGAAATTTTGTATTTTTTAGTGTAAGTACATATTTTGGGGTTGAGAGTTTGATATCTATAACACAATATATTATTTTCTAAAAAGAGTCTAAATTCTAGAAACGATATAACTAAGCAAAATCTCCAACAACAATGTGTTAATCTAATATAGTAAGTTTGAATTGTTTTTAATTCTCAATATTGAAAAAAAGATTTAAAAGTAACAAACAAAAAAGATAAATATGTAGGATAAGTTGCTATTCTATCAGTAATAACATATATTATAAATGACCAAAAAATAAAGTATCATAAAAGCTATACACATAACAACATAATTATTAGTCTAAAAAATTGTAAAGATTAAAGCACAAAAAGAATTTAATAATTAAAAGTAAAAAAAAAAGAAGGAATTATCAAATCACTTTAAAAAAAATCATTAACACACGCACTTGAATCTTCCTAGTTTGTTAAAAATCTAAATGTGTAAAATTTCGGAATAGTACGACCGGTGTCTCTGTAGGTGAGAAAGAGAGTATCAAAAGGACAAGAAAAAAAAGAGCAACTCTGTTTGTGTGTGTGAGAGAGAGGGACAGATTATCTAACATTGTCATGTATAGACTTGTCATGTTGAATTTTCATGCAAAGCCCAACGCATAGTTGTGTGTGTGTGTGAGAGAGAGAGAGAGAGAGAGAGAGGGAGAGAGAGTTACAATTTCAATGGTGGAGAAGAGATCAGCAGCAGCTTCCACACATGGAGGAAGGAAGGCCATCAAGGGAGGGATAATGGTGCTAATAGTGGTGACCTTAATTGGGTACCTATTTATGTGGATCATTATGCCCACAGCAACATATTTTGAGTCTTGGTTGACCAAGATTCGAGCTCACACCAATTCTACTTTCCTAGGAGATAAAGGTTTGCCTAATTCATTCTCTTCCCATCTTCATTTTGTGGGATAAGATTGTTTTTATCTTTTGAGCTCAGTACCGTACAATTATTTAATAAAACTGGATACAGTATACTTACAATATATATGCACTATTTTCAGGTGAACGAATTCTTACTTACACATTTCCTCTACTATTTATCGCGGTTTTGGCCTCCATATATCTTCATTTGGAAATCAACAAGGAGAGTAACTCGGAAAGGTATACAAAACAAATCAGTGTTTTTCCTTGAGAAATTGTAGTAGAATTTTTTTTGTCAAAGCAAAGTTTGTTGCTTCCATGGGAGAGAACTTTTTGGAAAAAACTTTAAGTTATTCTGACAATAACATAATTACTACTACGAATTTCATGTTTTGTGATTTAAAAAAAAAATATATAAATAAAGTTATCAATTTTTTATTTGAAAAACACATAGTTTCACTCAAATAGTCAAACCGGCCATTCTCCAACGGAGAGAGTACTACCTCATTTGAGTGTATTGTTAAAGATTTTCAATTGTGCTTTTACAGAAGAAAGAATTGGTTGGATAGATGGAGGAAGCCATTAGTGATCAAATGCTTGGGGATTGTTTCTTGGATAGAGTTGGCCTTTCTCATCATGTTCATTGCACTTCTCATTTGGACTTTCTCCGGTCTCTTGCATTTCTTCATCTCAAGGATCGGAGAATTTTCAATGTCAGGAGAGAAAATGTAAGTACTTGTTTCATTTATAGAAAAAATTAGGATTGGAGGGACAACGTTGTTAACAATTAATGGTGGTTATGGCAGATGGGAGACCAAATTGGGGTTAGTAGCCCTAGTCCTAGGATTGGTCGGGAACCTCGCTCTCACGTTGCTCTTCTTTCCGGTCACTCGGGGATCGTCGGTGCTGCCCATATTTGGGCTCACATCAGAGGCAAGCATCAAGTATCATATATGGCTTGGGCACACTGCCATGGTCATCTTCACTGCTCATGGTGCGTTCTACATTATGTATTGGATTTCCACAAATCAATTATCAGAGGTAAATTTTATATCACTTAACTTCACCCATATAGGTGTTGCAATTAGTCAAGCTTTATTTAATTATTTATTTATTTATTGGTATTTGTATGTTGACTGGCATATAATGGCTAGGTAACGGTGATGATAGAGTGACACTTACGGCAGTGATTTATGTTTTGAAATATTAACCAAATTTTTTAAAAAAGTCTCAAACTTTTGGGTGGATGGATTCTGATGGGTTGACCAACTCATTCATGAGCTGTTCATTTATATACATGTTATCAATTGACAATTAATTCGTACATGGATTTAAATATGTCGTCCACATGGACATATCTAGTACATCAGTTAGCCACCTCCAGGCTCCAACGATAAGATTCTAGGGCTATGTATTTGTAGTGTGATGTCAGTCAAACTAGTGGCACTATACACAATCAACATTGGAAGATAATGGGGAATCTTTGATTACATTTTTTAATCTTAACAACCATGTGTTGAATCAATCACAAATCACAAACAATAACATCATTAGTCATTACATGAGTTGGGTTGTTTTAAGGTGATAAGGTCCTTCCTAGTCCTAGGGGTTAGCAGCTCATTCATTGAACACAAAATTTGGTCAAGTCCACATCCCTGTTTTTCCAAAGGTGAGAATAGAAAATAATGATTCAAATGAGTGGTTGTGTATGTTTAATGGAATAGTGATCCTCCAAAGAACTGGACATAGTTTACTTTAGAGACAATGCCAAAAAACTGTCAAAAGTAGATGGTGATGTGTTTGGCTCTATTTTAGTCACCTTTTGATTTCTCAACCTTTTCTTTTCTAATCAAACTCTTTGAAACAAGTTTTGCCCTCATGTGGAGGGAGCATTAGCTGTATCCTATCAGCATTTTCCTACTCTTCCTATTGGTTGTTTGTTTGTTTGATTGTTTTTTTTTTTTTGTTATTTATTTTAGTGGTAGGTTACATGTCATATATAAGGTCAAATCCACGATTACATTGAAAATGTCTCTTATAATGAAATGTGAATGAAGTAAGAAAAAAAAGTTATATACAAGTAAGAGTGTTAATTATCTAGATTCTAGAGCCACATACGATTAAATTAACGGTTACATATCGGTAATGTTCAACTAAGTTAAAGAAGTTTAATTTTTTGAATGGAAAGCGAAATTGTTAGTTGTGACTTGTGGATCAGGACGGGAGCAGCATAAACTTTATGAATTTAGAGCAATTCTATTGACAAGGACTACTACATATTCATCCAACTTTAAAGAATCCTATGTTATAACTAAAGATACAAATGTTTTCCAGTCTTAGCACACGAATAAAACAATGAAGAGGATGATATATGCTGGGTTTAATTAGGGAAAGCATTGCAATCACGTTGATGTGATCACTTAAACATAGCATAAATGCATTTCACTATTTATTTTTGAATGCAGATGATAAACTGGAGTAAAACTCGGGTATCAAATGTAGCTGGAGAGCTATCGTTGCTATTTGGGTTAATCTTGTGGGTCACAACTTATCCTCGCATTAGGCGAAACATGTTTGAGCTCTTCTTTTACACACACTACCTCTACATTCTCTTTATCATCTTCTTTGTGCTCCATCTTGGCATCTCCTATTCCTGCATTATGCTCCCTGGTTTCTACCTCTTCATGATTGATCGATACTTAAGGTTCCTACAATCAAGACAAAGGGTTCGTCT
The DNA here is from genome assembly GCA_013146195.2 of Codonopsis lanceolata. NCBI lineage: Eukaryota > Viridiplantae > Streptophyta > Magnoliopsida > Asterales > Campanulaceae > Codonopsis > Codonopsis lanceolata. Next base: position 21,323,823 of record CM028383.1, read on the forward strand.
AGTTTCTGCTCGTGTCCTACCATGCCAAACTGTTGAGCTCAACTTCTCCAAGACCCAAGGTGACCTCGCTATCATTTTCAAATTAATGCTGTTTGATATTGATTCTAATCTTTATTCTACACATTACTCATTATAAACCTAACATAAGCCAACTCTTCATCTCGTTCAGCTTTGAGTTATACTCCAACAAGCATTATATACATAAATGTGCCAAGCATTTCCAGGTTGCAGTGGCATCCTTTTACCATTAGCTCCAGCAGCAACTTGGATCCAGAGTTGCTTAGTGTTATCATCAAACCCGAAGGAAATTGGACCAAGAAGCTTTCCCAGATGCTTGGACCATCTTTCACCATCGACCACCTCCAAGTATCTGTGGAGGGACCCTATGGACCTGTCTCAACCCGTTTTCTCAGGTAATCTGTTCGCATGCTCAAAAACAGACCAATTGAAAATAAGACTAGTCATAGTGGTACTAGGCATGCACGTACCAGCGCTCTCTCCGGTGCTGCCAATCACCAATGTGCACAAAACACAAATACATACGATTACGTGTGGGTCCCACATCAACGTTGAATGATGAGTATTTAAGATGTCGTGACTGCTTCGTTAATTATTAATTTTGGTTGCAGGCACGATGTACTCGTGATGGTGAGTGGAGGAAGCGGCATTTCCCCGTTCATCTCCATAATTCGCGAGTTAATCTTTGTCCATACAACTCTGAAACAGAACACACCAAAGCTTCTCCTCATCAGTGCATTCAAGAATTCCATGGACCTCACCATGTTAAACCTTCTCCTTCCAATTTCAAACACTACCTCTCCATCTTTCACATTGGAACTACAGATACAGGCTTATGTCACAAGAGAGAAAGAACCACCAATTGAAACGCCAGTTCCGCCTAGGACCATATGGTTCAAGCCGAGCACATCAGATGCACCAATATCTCCAACACTAGGGAGAAATAGTTGGCTATGGCTTGGTGTAATTGTAGCTTTCTCCTTCATCATCTTCCTTGTCTTCATTGGCATTCTCACCCGTTACTACATTTATCCAATTGACCACAACACGTATATGTTCTACCCAACTTCATCAAGAGCATTGTTAAATATGCTGTTCATATGCATGTCCATAGTCATGACGGCAAGTGCAGCTTTTCTTTGGAACAAGAAACAGAATACCATGGAAACCAAGCAAATTCAAGATTCAGGGCTTAACAATACTGAGAAAGAACTAGAAAGCCTTCCCTACCACTCTCTTCTCCAATCTACAAAGACCCACTATGGTCAAAGACCTGATCTAAAGAGTAAGTAAACCAATTACGGTATTACCAGTCTTTCTCTTTGCAGTATCATTGATGTTAACACTTGCTGCTCTTGCAGAAATGCTGTTGGAGTGTAAAGATACGAGCGTAGGAGTTCTTGTTTGTGGCCCGAAGCAGATGAGACATGATGTTGCAAAGATATGTTCATCTGGATCTGCAACAAACCTGCACTTTGAGTCTACCAGCTTCACCTGGTGATTGATCCCCAGTGGTGTGGGCGTGTGAGAGCAAGAGAGAACACTACCCTTTTGAAGAAATATGTATACATTAATGAAAAAATATTATTTGAACAAATACTATATCAACCGATTATAGATCACATTATTGGAGCATTTCCTCATCTTCCTACATCTCCCACCATCCCCCTTCTCTTTAATCACCCAAAAGAACATATAAAACAAACAGTAGAACAAAACAAAATGATACAACTTGTAAAGAACCGGAAAAAGGACCAACACTAAATCTAAGTAGCGAGTGGTAGTGATGTAGAACAAGTGTCCAAGACATATTTGAACAAAGCGTTAGGGAAGAGTCTGAAGTTAAGGGGGGCCAGCGGCAGTTTTTGAAAGTTGGATTGGTGGGTTGCTTCGCAGTTTTTCCGTTAGTTTCTGTTAAGCAATAGTAGAAATCACTTAACGGTCGGCAGATCTTTAACGGAGCGTAACTTTTGCGTCCGGATGAATTACGGGGCCCATTGCATATCAAGTCAAAACTCTCGACGAGATCTACAAGACTCACCGGGTCGAACCGACCCGGTGAGACGCTGTTTTGAAGCCCAAAAAACGCTGTTTAGATGCTGTTTTGGCCCTCGGAAGTTTTAGGGTTTTTTTGTCATTTTTTATTTATTCTTTTTCCTTTTAGGGTTTGGACTGTTAGGGGATATAAATAACCCGTTAAACATTATTTCAGCAGCTTTTGAATAAAATTTGAGTTTTCTTTCGTTTTCTTGCTTGTGCTTGAAACCCTAAAGTCGTCACAGGCTTTGTTAAGGAATTTCTCGTGGAAAGAGTTCCTTGTTGTTATTTTCGCTGCGTCATGTAGGCTAGCCACCAGAAAATTCTAACCGGTTATCTACAAATGGCAACAGTCACTGACATGACTCACTTGAAGCCCTATTAACTCAAGACCCGAAGCAAAGTTTTCCAAGCGAGCAGATCCATATCTTTCTCGTTGAAGATATTCCTAAAAATTAGGCTTTAATATGGAACCCCCCCATTGTAATGTTGCCATTTGGTGGCCATTATGAATGAGGCGTTAAGTGGCGCGTGAAGGCTCACGTGCGGGGCATTTTTGTCATTTCCAACCCATCTTCATTAAACACAGAGACCACTCCAACCCTTCTTCATTTTTGTCACTTCTCCAGCATTTCGACATGGGTGGGGTGACCGCCCTATTCTTCCATGGCAATGCCCTTGCGTCATCAAATGCCACCACCACTCCCTCTTTAACCCGCCACGGTGCCCACGTCGAACACAACCTAACTCCTCCCTCTTTCTTGGCCTCAACCACTTGAATCCTTTCGTTGCGCACTCCAAAGGCGCATCCACCACTACTGCCTCTCTTCTCTGCTTTACACATTAGCAAAACAACCACCACCGTGGCTTTTGCCACCTCACCAAGAGTCATCCCAACCAATGGAACCTTAATTAGCTGCACCTAGGACTCCATCCCCTTCCTCATCATTTCCACGTTTGACCTCAAATTCCTTTGAAATCCAATTCTTAACCCGTTTTGATTCCGCCAATTCCAAGATCTCTCCAACGCAGCCTTACTCTGTTCGGTAGAATCAAATACTGAATGGTAATTGGGAGGAAAATCCCACCCAGGCCTGCTCGTTAGCGCTCAAAGAGCGAATCTAATACAACAATTCAGCCCCACCCTTGTTAAATGGATAAGGGACTCTCGGATTTGGGTGGCGACGCCCAGTTATGTTCGACATAAAGACCACCTCTTCCATTTTTGATAAATTTTGTTGAATTTCTTTACTACCCATTTGGGTTCTCTATTGTTTTGTACATTAGATCTGATTGGCAACATTGGTTTTTATTTTTCTCCTCTATTTTGGTAAATTGTGTTGTGTCACAGCATCAGAATTGCTAATCAACAATGGATCTTTTATGAATTGTATTGCTTCATGTATTCTTATGTAAATCATGAGGATTACTTTAGTGGGTTTGTTTGGATTACATGACGAAGTGTGTCTATGAATAAGGTATTTGTAACACTTTGTCTTTTTGGTTCACTTAGATATGCATTAATATTTAATTGTATTACATGTACAATAATTTTAAACACTAAATTTAAATTTGATTCTTGGGTTATTTGAGTTAGTATAATATCCTACTAAATTATTAATAAATTGTACAAGGTTGTTCGTTGTTTGTTTATCCGACAATAATTGTACATAATTTCGACTACAATTAATAATCGTATTTTAGTTTGTATTACATACGAGCTGTTATTGTAATGGAGTTTGTAGGGGTCAGTTTATATGAGTAATGCTATAGCCACTCAATGAGCACTCAAATTTGTGCACCAAATGATGTGATTTCCAAGGTATCATCTTATTTGGTATTTTATGGACTCCACTATAAGTTAAAAAGTTATGTTAATAATATGACGCATAGAATGCCACATCATTTGGTACCCAAAATTGAGTGCTATTAGAGTGACCCTAGCATTACCCAGTTTATATTATGTAACCGATTTCATATGAAAATATAATATTGATAAATTTGTCATTGGGCTAATAAGTAATAAACATATTTGACCAAGAATTTGGTTTGATTTTGCTTTAAATATATTAATTTGTTAACTAGATATTATACACACACACACATATGTATAACGGTTTGCATTTTAAATAATTACATCTATTTTTCAAATTATCTATATTATAAAAGAGTTCAGAGTTTAACTAGTGGTCCTGATTGAATTGTGCTAAAAATAACTGACGGTCCAGATTGATTCGAAAGTATGTGAGTTATAAATAAATCTATCGGCCAGGCCAGCGGAAGGGTCTGGCCCCCAATGTTGAGAGGCCAAATTTATAATACAGCCATTTATAGATATAAATATTATATTGTCATTTGAATTAAATATATGTTTTAGTGGCCCATTGGATAAGGTGTTTTGATTTAGTCGAGAGGTCATAGATTCGATTATTTGAAAGCCATGTTAATTTTATTTACTTTTGAACTCTTTGAATTTGAAATTTATGTAAAATTTATTTTATTTTTTAGTTGTGAATTATCAAGTATTATATACTTACTCCTTCGTTCCGAGTAAAGAGTTCTCGTTTGAAAGTCAAACTAATTTTAAAAATGACATTTTTAGTAGTTCATTAATAATAAAATAACACGTCTAATCAACAAAAAAACATAATTATCTTAGAATATGGACTAATGGATTACAATAATCGAATAATCAACAAAAAAAACCAAATGAACATGTAACGAATGAACCAAAAAATGAGAGAAGGTAATATAATTTGATGATATAGTTGAAAAAGATATTGGATGAGTGAATAAATCTGAAATATCTTATAAATATGCTTTATAGACATTTTGTATATTTTAATATATAAGAAAATTACTAAATCAAGATAGAAAATAACTAGTGTACCGGAATATGCAAACGAAGTAATTTTAAATAATTATTTCATATATTTATATATTAGTATGGTTGTAGATGTTATACCAATTGAATACTTTGAACGATGAAAAATTAAAATTTTATTTATTGCAAAATTTTATTTTTATATCAATAGGGGCTCATTTTATCATTTTTGCCCTTGGCCCCTAAAAATTCAGGAACGGCCCTGTCTATCAGTTATGAGTTATATTTGAATTACCCATCTACAATTACATATAAAACCTTCAGTTATGAGTTTTGTTTGAATTACACTGTCAGTTATAAGTTTTGTTTATCTCGATCATTTATTAAACTGATTACATATGAACATCGTGACTATAACACGATACGTATAATAGTGTAATAATATATACTGGCCGGTGTTCTAATTTTAACATTTAGGTGGGACCCAAGGCAAAATATTTTGAGATAGATGATAGTAAAGCTAGGTGTTAAATTGGGAGGTTTGTAAAGGTCTTATTCATCTCGGCTCCTACACGTGTTAGTCTATCATGTAAGGCATTTGAACTTTAATATATGCTGGAAGGTTATTCCCCATCCTCATCTTCATTTTATTCACTTCTCCGTTGCCGTACGAGAGAGCATGCCGTGTGTATGGGTTTTGTCATTTTAAGCCGATATTGATCAAGCTTCGGTTTAACTCAAGGATTATTATGGTTTGACTCAAGGATTTTTATAAAAGGTTTTTTACATAAATTTATGGATGAATATTATTTTATTTTAAAGTACGAGAGGCTATGTAATATTAATTATGTGTTAATTTAATCATGTAATTATCCCTAAAATAACTATATTTGACTCGTACTCTTGATTATTGAAACATGTTTATTGTTATCGATAAATCATTAGTATTTATTTGATATTGAAATTATTTCATATTAATATCGGTGTGTTTTCTTGAGTTTTGGATATTTATTTGTATGTGGGTTAGCATCGACAACATATGGATTTGCTGGTATGAATTACATGGGGTAATTATGTATATAGGGGGGTTTACAGATATGATCAAGTCAAAAAAGACTTGGTCTTATATAGCCTAACTTAAAAAAATATTCTCTTATGGTCACTTTCACCAATGAACTGTCTAAAATACCCTTGGTCGTCTAGTCGACCATATTTGACTTGGTTTACTCTGGTCGTCTAGTCGACTACGTTTGGTTCACTGATAAACCAATTGTTTTACTTGTGGTCGACCACGCTTAATTCACTGATAAAGAGAGAGAAGACGATGGAAGCGGAAGACGATGAAAGAGGCAGAGGACGACGACATTGGATGGAGGCGGAGGACGACGAAGGATGAAGGATGAAAGAGGCCGCAGTGGATGGAAGCGGATGACGATGAATGATGAAGGATGAAGGAGGCAGCAGGAGGCGGCAATGGATGGAGGCGGAGGACGATGAAGGATGAAGGAGCGGTAGGAGGTGAGAAAGCAGAAAGAGCTAGGGAGATGACGGCAGTGTTTGATCCAAATGAGAGTCAAGAAAGGCTTTTAGGGTTTGGAAGGTATTAGGGGTATTTTGGGGAGTTGTCAAACTTTTTGGTCAAGAGGCCATATAAGATAAACACTTGGGTCAAATGGTTCTACTTGATTAATGCCGCATGTATATATGTGGTTGGATTTGAGTTGAGGAAGACCAACTGGGAGCAAAAATAATTACAGAGTAAATGGGTTTTCTAAAGGTTAATAACAAGATTTTGGAATTTCAGTTTAGTCCTCGCAATTTATCAATTTTTGGAATTGCCTCTTATGAATTTTAAGAAAAGTCACTAACTTTAAATGATTATAATTTACTTATTTTAAATCGGAATTGAGTGATTCTGTAACAACCAGGAATTGCATATTTGATTAATTGTGTATTAGGGTGTATTAGCATTAATAATTACGTGCTACGTGTTATGATTAATGTGTTTTATATTGTGGACTTGAGTAATTGTCTTATGAGAGTCTAGTTGGGCTCAAGATATATTGGGCTTGATGTGTGATGTGTTTAAAGTTCACGATGTGACTTTGGTTTTGTTGGTTGAGTTATAACCACCGTAGAATAGAAAATGATTTGTTAAGCTAGAAAATATTTATTTCCGGTTAAGTTGACCATAGGTTCAGTCCTGGTTGACTAGGGGACCTTTAAGATTAACTTGGAATTGTTTTAGAATGAGTTTTGTGTGGTATTGCACGTGCTTGAGTCCGATTTTTAGTTCGCGCCGCGCATTCCTACAGGCCAGAAACAGTCTATAGTAAAACGGCCACAGTTTTCTGTAGAAAACTCAGAATTGAGATCCATTTGGTGCGTTAGAAACTAGACTTCAAGAGCTTTCTAACCATATCTTATTTGTAATTTTCGGACGTGTAGATCATCTCAGGCATGTCTTTGAAGCTGACTGAAATTATTGGACAACATTTTGTGCTAATTGAGTGGCTTTTGGGCTTTGGGCCCATTTTGATTCTTTTTATTGAATTAGCCGCGAGAGTCATTTCTATTTCTCTTTTCTGCCGCCTTCAGACACCGTTCTCCATTGTTGAAGGTTTTGGGAGTTTTAACTTCCAAGCTCGATTTGCAACGTTATATTTACTCGTTTTTAATTCTGATTCCGTAAGGATGTTGTACATGTTGAGAGCTAGATTTGTACTCAAATATTTTATATTTCTATCGATATTTTTCGGAGCAAGTAAGTTAATAATCCCCTTGTTTGCTTGTGTATTCAATAATATGTGCTACAAATGATATTTTTGTGGGGGTTATATTAGTTAATGAGTAGAAAATATACTATTTGTTAATGGTTTTGAGCTTGTAATTGGTATACGTGTTCGTAATAATTAATTACTCCGTTAAATTGGCAGAATTGATGATAAGAATGAAATTTGGTTATATATAAAATGACAATTATGATCCGTAAATTATGGAGTTCTAATTATTAACGCTCCGGGATTTGATTCGTTGAATAATTGACTCTATGAAGACAAGTTGAGTGAAATAAATTATATGAGGTAATGTAACTAACTCCAATGATATTTGTATTTATTGAGGGAATGATTATACCCTTATACGTATTACGATGCGATAATGATAAATTGTTATTTGATGTTTATGTGCTAAGTAATAATTAGCGATTGTGGTTCAAAAGTGTTATAGTATTATAATTGACCCTACGGGGTTAATTAGGAAATGATATATTAGTCCCTACGTGTTAAGAATATTATTATGATATTGTAATTGACTTTACGGAGTCAAATTGGAGTTGGCTAATAGTTAAGTCAACTGAGAAATTTAGTTCCTGTAGGGAATTAAAGTAATATAAATGATATTATTCATATGCTAAACTTATTAAGTTTTGGGAATAAATAACAGTGTGTTAATTGAGGTTAAAGTAGATGTTATAAGATATGAAAAGAGTATCTGACACCCTCTCCATCTACCAAGAAGTCCTTTGCTTCTCTCTTTTCCTCTACTACCCCTTCGTGTGATTCCTTGCTGTTTATTCCACCCTCAACGTACAAAGGGGAACCTGCCCTTCGTCTTACCCCGGCTATAGTATCAGCTCTCTCCAAACCATTCCAACTTTCTCTTGTCGGTAAGTTCTCCCATGGCCGCCCATCTATGGACACTATGCGAAAAGAATTCTTAACTTTCAGCCTTAAGGCGGGAGTAACCCTTGGACATCTTAATCACAAGCACGTCCTGATCCAAACAAACCATGAGGCTGACTTTCAACGATTGTGGATTAAGGATCAGTGGTATGTCGGGGCTTTTCCCATGAGGGTTTTTAAGTGGACTCCAGATTTTAGACCCGATGTGGAGAGCCCCATTGTTCCTGTTTGGTTTTCTCTGCCTAGTCTCCGCATTTACTTGTTTAACAAGCAAGCCCTTTTCTCCATAGCCAATATGATAGGCACTCCTTTAATCATCGACTCCCCAACTACTAATTTTTCTAGGCCTAGCATCGCTAGGATTTGTATTGAAGTGAACCTGACCCAGCCTATTCCCAGTCGCATATGGATGGATAGCGGATCATCGAAGGGATTTTGGCGACCAATTGAAGCAGAGCGTCTTCCGCTATATTACACTTTCTGCCATCGTCAAGGGCATGACGGGGACTCGCGTAAGCTCTATCACAAACAAGCTAAAGGGAAGACCACTCAAGAAGAACATGATGCCCCCAAGGGGGTAAGCTCTATCACGGCCAAAGTTACGGATATTCATCACAACAAGATGACATGGAAGCCTAATGAAACTGCTCTTCCCACCGACAATGTTATGACTCAACAGGCTGATACCCCCAATATTTCAGGTATGAAGAATTTTGATGTCAATATTGATAATATGTGTAACTCTAATTTCTCTGGGCCAGGCACAAGTCAGGCAGCTCCTTCGCATAGGGTGGATGAGCACAACAATATTCATGTTAATCAAGATCTCATTGGTCCCATTATCAGCCCTCTTCATGTCAATGCTGAAAAGTTATTTGTGGAAGAGATTCAGGATTCTCCCTCTTTAAATAGTCAGGCCACGGAGCAAATTAATTGTGCTACTAATATTGAGGCCAACATCAATGAGATTCTTGATAAAGAATCTGATGAGCCCATGAAGGAGCAGACCAATATTATATCTCCAAACCGGTTTGTGGTTTTACAAACTTTTGAAGAAGAAGAGCCGAATTAGGACACCTCTCAATTTGAAGCCCTCAATTTGGAGACTTCGGGTAATAAGAAGCAGAAAAGAAAACCTCCGATAGTTCTAGCTTCTAAACAGGCTACGAGATCTCGCAAGCATGCCAAGGTCCATTTGGGTTTTGATTGTACAATTTCCCATGACGATTAAGCCTCTTTTCTTGAATATTCAGGGAGTGGGCAATGATTCCACGGTGTTCCGACTAAAAAAACTGGTTTCTCTTCATCATATTTCTTTTATTTCCATCAGCGAGCCTATATATGATCGATAAGTTGAAACTTCCTTTTATTGCTAAGAAACTTAAATTTCAGTTTTATTTTTGTAATCTAGCCAGCTCTATTTGGATTCTTGCTAAATCAGCTTTCGCGTGCCAAGTGATGTTTGATTCAGCTCAACATCTCACCCTTAGCATTTGGCATTACACTTGGGATTATTCTGTTTATATATCTTCAGTTTATGCTACGTGCTCAGCTTTGGAACGGCAAGTTTTATGGACTGATCTAATTGATATGGGGGCTGATTTCATTAACTCCCCTTGGTTGGTGATTGGCGATTTCAATATTATCTTGGCTTCTCATGAAAAAATTGGAGGGGCTGGTTGGGATAGATTGGGTGCTCATGAATATCAAGCTTGCCTAAATGCGGCTGGCTTATCTGATTTGGGGTTCCAAGGTAGCCAATTTACTTGGAGTAATAATAGGGATGGTAATGCTACAATTTATCAACGATTGGATAGAGCGGTTTGTAATTCAGCCTGGTCTTCTTCTTTCGCATCTACAATTGTGGAGCACCTCAATAGGACTTGTTCTGACCACTCCCCGATTCTGCTCACTATTACCTTTTCTACGACCCCTAGACATTATCCTTTCAGGTTCTTAAACATCTGGACTACCCATCACACTTTTCTGGATGTGGTTAAAGAAGCTTGGAACAAAACTTATCGGGGGGACAGACCTATGGTTATCTTCGTGAACAAGTTAAAATCAGTTCGTTTAGCTTTGAAATCCTGGAATAAAACTATTTTGGGTAATATATTTCAAGCCATTAAAAAGGCTGAAGATGAAGTTCTGGAAAAGGAGATTATTTATGAATCTAGTAATACCCCTACTAATAGAGAAGCCCTTCACTCGGCCAAAGCCAACCTCCAGCACAAGCTTAAAATTGAGGAGGATTTTTGGAGGCAGAAATCTCATCTGCGGTGGCTCAAAGATGGAGACGGTAACACTAAGATTTTTCACTCTTCTATTAAGCAATCTCGTAATAAGCTCTTCATTCACAACATTAAAGATATGCATGGTCTGACTATCACTACCAAAGAAGAAATAAGGAAGGCGACTGTGGAATTTTATAAGGATCAACTTACTGCAAGTTTTAATCTGATGAAGACACGTTCTCGGTTATTCCTTCCATTATCATTCCTACTCAGAATAATTTGCTCACTGCCCTTCCGTCTCTTGCTGATATTAGAGAAGTTGTTTTTCCTCTTAGCGGTGACAGCGCGGCTGGCCCTGATGGCTTGTCGGGGAAATTCTATACCTTCTACTGGGACATTATTGTCGTAGATTTGCATCTCGCTATCTTTGATTTTTTTTCGGGCTTCGAGATACCTAAGTCTTGGACTAGTACTCTCTTGCTCACTATTCCGAAAACTAGCAATATTGATTCCTTCAAAGATCTTCGTCCTATCAGCCTCTGCAATTTTTGTAATAAAGTTATCATGAAGCTTTTTTCTTCTCGATTAGCTCTCATCCTCCCCTATATCATTTTAGAAAATCAGAGTGCCTTCACCAAGGGTAGAATCATTCAAGACAACTTGTTGTTAGCTCATGAATTGTCTCATAACCTTAAAAAGAAAATTAATGGTTCTAATGTTATCATGAAGTTGGACATGGCTAAAGCCTTTGATAGAGTTTCTTGGCTTTACTTGATCAAAGTGCTGTGAAAATTTGGTTTTGGCGAGATCTTCATTGACATGATTTGGAGAGTGATATCTAATAATTGGTTTTTAGTTCTTATTAATGGTTCTGCTGCTGGCTTTTTTCACTCATCTCGGGGGCTTAGACATGGAGATCCTCTCTCTCTCTCCCAATTTGTTTATCATCGTGGCTGAAGTTTTAGTCGAAGCCTCAATGAGCTTCAACAAGCTAACTCTAGTTATGCATTTTCTTCTGCCAGTGGATGCCCTATTATATCCCACTTGGCTTTTGATGACGACGTGGTTATTTTTTGTAGTGGTAACAAACATTCCCTGTTGAAGCATCGTAATATGCTTTCCTCTTATGAAAGGTGTTCTGGTCAAATGATCAACATCAACAAGAGTTGCTTTATGGTTGCTAATCGGACTCCTTCTGCCAAAATTTCTACAATTCGGAGCCATCTGGGTTTTAATCATAAAAATCTTCCTGTGACTTATCTCGGTTGCCCGCTTTTTGAAGGTTGCAAAAAACAGTCCTTATTTGACCCCCTCGTTGAGAAGCTTCAGACTAAAATTAATTCCTGGTTTGGTGCTTTCCTAAATCAAGCGGGAAAAGTTACTCTTATAAACTCAACTTTGCAGTCCATTATTATGTTTCAGATTGCGATCCTTGATCCTCCAAAAAAGGTCGTCAACCATATCAATAAGATTGTGTCTAATATTTTTTGGGGCAGTATAGAAGGTAAATCGAAAGCTCATTGGGTTGCCTGGGATAAGTGTTGTCGGCCTGTTAATGAAGGTGGTGTGGGTATCCGTTCGGTGGCTGATGTGATTCATGCATTCTCTTTACAATTGTGGTGGAGATTTCGTGCCCGTAACAGCCTTTGGTCTCAGTTCATGAAGAAAAAGTATTGCTCGTTATCTCATCTCAATATCTCTCTAAATTGGGGATCGTATACCTGAAGGAGAATGTGCACAGTTTGATTGGAGGCTGAGCCCTATGTTAAATGGATTATCGGGCAGGGTACTTGCTCTATCTGGTTGGATAACTGGCTCCCTGCTGGTCAACTTTCTCAACCTTTGATAAGTCACTTTGAGAAGGTGAGCGATCTTTATGACAGCTCTAACCAATTGTTGGCTGCTGTGCGTTTGGAGCTGGGAGATGCAACGGTTAATCTTATTGATTCCCAGGGCATCAGTTTATTGAACTTCCCTAATATCACTTGTTGGAGTCTTTCGCCTAAAGGTCAATTCTTTATATCTTCAGCCTGGAATTTGATTCGTGTTAAATGACCCATTATTGATTCTGCCAAGTTTATTTGGCATAAGTATCTCCCTCCGCATACCAGCCTCTTTTTGTGGTTCTTATGGCAATGTAAAGTTCCGATTGATAAGAGTATTATAAAGAAATGAGTTCACCTTGCCTCTCGTTGTTCTTGTTGTAGTACGGGCCATCAGGATACCTACTCCCATGTTTTTCTCTTTAGTCAGGCTGCTCAGATTGTGTGGGCTGAATTCAATCAGCTAGGGTCTGTTAATTACATAACCAACTCGGTGAATCTCCAACGTATGACCTGGTGGTATTGGAAGGATAAGTCGATTCTCCACACTCTTACTCCTTCAATCATCCTTTGGGAGCTTTGGAAATTCAGGAATTCTGCCCTTCATGATGGTTTGCGGTATCTATCCAGAATTTTTATTGATCATGTTAAGTATCTTCTCTTCTCAATTCTTAAAGGATCGGCCATGCTCCATTCTGTTGACTGGCAATCTGTTTATTCCAACCGTATTGGGAGAATTTCTAGCAGGACTATTAACTTGATCTCTTGGTCTAAGCCGGCTCGAGGAAACTCGGGTCCTAGCTATGGAGGTGGTATCATCTGCAATTATAGGGAAGACCTGATTTATGCTTTCACTTCTTATTATGGGCAGTCCACCAGCTTCAATTCGGAGTGCACTGCTCTTCTTCAAGGTCTTATTTGGCTGCAAAGAAATGATTATGATCATGTTTTGGTGGAGATTTGAAAGCTCATAAATAGAAGTCTCCCACATTCACTGTATTTAAGCTTAATTGGTTAATTGTCCTAGGCTTCTTTATTATTTGTTCAATGTATCATAGAAGTCCTATGTTGTATAAATAGGTGTAATCAATCATTGAATAACAGATCAAGATTTATCCTTTCATGGTATCAGAGCAGGTGATAGGGACCTCCTAAATCTTTCTTTCGTGTGTCTATTCTTTTCTCTAAACTCCATGGCCAAGTTGACTGATCCTCCTTCAACACCTAAATCTTCCTCTTTCTCGGCAACTACTGATGTAGTTGACTCCAAACATCCTCAGCTACCTCTAAACTTTAATCCCCAATCTCTCATGTCAAACACAATTCTTAGCGAAACCAACTATCTTCTATGGCGTTCTCAATTTCTCTCTATCCTCAAAACTCACAAACTTGTTCGAGTTATCTCTGAACCCCTTCCCTCTCCTCCTGAATTACCTGATGGTACTCCAGATTCGGACTATGTCTATTGGTCCAGTGCTACACACCTTGTTCTTTCATGGATTCGCGCCACCTCTACAGAATCTGTCCAAACCCGTTTAATTGATGTCGAAACATCGCGTGATGCATGGGAACTGCTTCAAGCCCTCTTCTCCTCATCGTCTCGCACCCATGTTCGTATTTTAAACACTGACTTCATAATCTTCGGCGACAACCCGACCAACCCATATCCGAATACATGCTTCTTGCCAAATCTCTTTCGGCCTCCCTCACCAAGGCCGCGCAATCCCCTATATCTACACCGATCTAGTTGACTATATTTTAGATGGGCTTGGGGTGAATACAAGGAAATCATCACTTCCTCAATACCGTCCCCACTCCTCATTGCGGGAGTTGTCTGATCTGCTTCAACAAGAAGAAAAGCTTCTCAAGAAATTTTCTATTCCACCCACCATTGCCCTCGCAGCCATTACAATCACTCACCGCACCTACCACCCAATCCCAACTGCTTGGATCCCCACTACCTCACAAACTTCCGCCAACACCACTCCCAACCTATCTTCCTATACACCTCCCTTTAATCCAAACCGTGGTCGTATATCTATCATAAGGGTTGGCAAGGGTCGCGGTAATGGTCGAGGCCGCTGTCGTGGCTTTAATCCAAACTACAACCCACCTCTTCTTCCCACACCTTCTCCTCGCATGTGGCGGTCCTCTCCTATCCAACGGTTTGGTTACGATCAATCATGTCAATTGTGTAAAAGTCGTGACCATCCCAGTTAACGTGTGCCTGGCGTTTCAATCTACTGCATTACTGTTGGTGAGTACTCTCGTTACCCTCCTTTCAACCCCGATTGGTGTCTCGACTCGGTGCTACTGAATCATATTGCATCCACTCGCCGGTTTTCCTCAATCTCAACCATACGCGGGTAAGGACAAAGTACTTGTTGGTAATGGTCTTTGCTCTTCCTATCTCACATATTGCTCACTCCCGTATTAATTCTCTTTCGTCCCTTGTATTTACGCAATATTCTTTGTGTTCCTTCCATGCGTAAAAATCTTCTTTCTATTAAATCGGATTTTCCAATGATAACAATGTTTATTTTGAACTTGACTCTCGTGGTTTTCGTGTTAAGGACAACAAGGCGAAGGCCACAATTCTTTACAGCGATAATCCGGGCAATCTTTACTCACCCGGACATCTACTCCATCTTCTCCTCTGTTGCTCTTCTTGGCGAAAAGACCAACTCAGACATTTGGCACGCCCGTCTCGGTCATCCGGCTCATCCCATTCTCAAGAATGTCCTTAAGAACTTTTCTCTTCCTACTATTGGTCACATAGATAGCAATAAAATCTGTCATACTTGCCGTTAGGTAAATCTTGTAATTTGCTTTGTGCACGCCAATTTTCAATCAAAATCTCCTCTTGACTTATTGCACTTGGATGTTTGGGGACCTTCCCTGTTTCTACTCATACGGACATCGATTTTATTTGTCAATTGTAGATGATTACTCTCGTTATACTTGGATGTTTCCCATGATTCGGAAATCTGAAGTTTTCTCCATCTTCTCTTATTTTAAAAGCATGATTGAAAACACTCTTTCTCGGAAAATTCAACAAGTGCACACTGTTAAAACCATCCAAACTGATGGCGGGGGGGAATTCACTAGTCGCTTGCTTACGATTTTTTACTCACCCATGGCATTCGACATCAAGCTCAAGTCTTGTCCGTACACTCCCCAACAAAACGGTGTTGTTGAAAGAAAACACCGACATATTGAGTCGGTTGGGTTATGCTTACTCCATCATGCCAATCTCCCTTTTCGTTTTTGGCTTGATGCTTTCTCCACGGCCGTATTCTTGATCAACCGTCCCCGATGGCGCTTAAACTATGTTTCCCCTTATGAAAAACTAATGGGAAGAATGCCTAATTACAAGTTACTTAAAGTGTTCGGTTGTACATGCTTTCCTCATCTAGTGCCTTACAATCGACATAAACTTCTTCCAAAATCAATTCTGTGTGTTTTCTTGGGCTACGATCCTTCGCACAAAGGGTATCGGTGTTTTGATCCATCTTCTGGTCGCACTTATGTAACTCGGCATGTAATATTTGATGAATCTCATTTTTATTTCAAGTCTTCGCAGATCTCTAACTCTCGTGTTTGCTCGAGTTCATCCATATCAAGTATTGCTTCGCTTGCCTCCCACACCTCCTACGGCGCCAACTCAGCCTCACCTTCACCTCACGCTCACTCTCCCCCCGAACACACACCTTCAGCCTCCCCTCGCAAAGTCCGCCGACCTCTCGACGCCTCGCCTCCAGCCAGCTCCGGCTTCCGGTTCCACACCACATTCAAGACTTGCCGAGAACCCGAGTACTCCTACATCTCCACCCGTCAATTCAAGAAGCTCCCTACTGGCTCAACATCCTCTCCTCGCCGGACTCTCACACGATTCAGCCTAGTACCGGTTCTCCAATTCTCAAATACAAAAGCATCAATGCTCTTGTTTACGGCTGCCCCTCATCGTCGGTACCTTTGGCCTTCACTGCATTACACAGATGACTCTCTCTCACGAGCCTTCCACCTTCAAACAGCAAAGAAAGCACCTCCATTGGCAGCAGGCTATGCACGAAGAAATGACAGCCTTGGTTAAGAACCAAACATGGTCGTTGGTACCATCTTCTACGCACACAATATCATTGGCTCGTTGGGTTTATCGAGTCAAGCGCCGCGCATGGCTCTATTGAACGACACAAGGCCCGGTTAGTTGCGAAAGGTTTTGGTCAACAGAAGGGGTGGACTATGATGAAACATTTAGTCCAGCTTGTTGTCAAACCCGCAACAATTCGAATAGCTTCGACTATAGCACTCACCCGTGGATGGTCACTTCAAAGAACTTGATGTTCGCAATGCTTTCAATGGTCTTTGTCCGAGGATGTTTACATGACTCAACCACCCTGGCCGTTGATCCCGCTCACCCTGACTATGTTTGCAAACTCCAACGCCAAGCACTATACGGACTCAAACAATCCCCTGCTTGGTTTCATCGGCTTCAAGAATTCCTTCTCAATCAAGGTTTCTTCAACAATCTGATTCCTCTGCTCATTCGCCGAGATCCTCACCAATCTCTCTACCTCCTTGTCTATGTAGACGACATAATTGTCACCGGCAGTGACCCTCTTTCAATTGCTCAATTCATCAAAACTTTATGTGCAACTTTTGACACTCGTCAAATGGGTGAACTTGGCTATTTTCTTGGTCTCGAAATACTTCGCACATCCAAGTCCCTTCGGCTATCTCAGACTCGCTATGCTACCGACATTCTCAAGAAATTCGGTCTACTATCAGATCAAGCCCTCTCCAACTCCGGCCTCTCCAAAGAATCGTTTTTCGGCTTTGACGGCCGGTGAACTCTCTCTAATCCAACTGAGTATCGCAGCCTTGTTGGGGCTCTTCAGTACCTCACATTATCTCGCCCAGATATCACATTTGCTGTCAATCAAGTATGTCAATACATGCACAGCCCTCGGTCTTCTCATTTTAAAGCTGCTAAGAGAATTTGCCGCTACATCAAAGGGACTCTCTCTGCGGGTCTTACCTTTTCTCCCTCATCTGACATGTCTCTCACAGCCTACTGCGATGCCGATTGGGTGGTGACTCGATGATCGCCGCTCTACCACGGGGCATGCATTTTCTTTGGTCCAAACTTAGTCATTGGGCTGCAAAGAAACAATCCATCAAGTTTCTCGCTCAAGCATGCCGAGTATCGCCTCCTCGCCACTACTACCGAAATTCGATGGTTTGGTTACCTTCTTCGTGAACTAGGGATCACACTCTCCTCACCACCCCTCATTTTATGTGATAATCAGTCCGCAATTCACTTAGCTCGTAATCCCGTATTTCACGCTCGGACTCGTCACATAGAAATTGATTATCATTTTGTTCGAGAACTTCTTGTTCGTGGCGCTCTTCGTGTGCAATTTGTTCCTTCCGACCATCAACTTGCTGATATATTCACGAAAGGCTTATCTCGTGAACGATTTCTCCTTCTATGCTCCAATCTCAAACTCTTCTCCATGCCGTTTCGATTGCGGGGGGGTGAAAGCTCATAAATAGAAGTCTCCCACATTCACTGTATTTAAGCTTAATTGGTTAATTGTCCTAGGCTTCTTTATTATTTGTTCAATGTATCATAGAAGTCCTATGTTGTATAAATAGGTGTAATCAATCATTGAATAACAGATCAAGATTTATCCTTTCAAGATTGACTTGAAAGTGCTTCTTGATTGCATTTTGACTAACTCGCGGCCTCCTTGGAATAGTATTTATTTGATCCGTAAAATCATGGAGCTCAAGTATTCTATGTATATTACTTTCAGTCCCGTTTTCAGAGAAGCAAACTCGGTTGCCGATGCTTTGACAATCCTTGGGGCTGATCAAGGGTGTGATTCCACTTTCACCTTGGTTTCTTCTCTCCCCCCCTATAATTCATGGTCTCATCAACCTGGATAGGATTGGTACTCCGTATGTGTGTATTTCTTAGTTTTCGTTTGTTTCCTTTTGAATATTTGTTATTCTTATTTTCCGAGGTCAGGCTCCTTTGTCCTCCCATCTTTAAGGGCAAGGTTGGTTGTCCCCCTCAAGTTTGTATTTTCCCTTTTATTATCAATAAAATCTAGCAGGGTGCCGCCCCCGTTTCTCTAAAAAGTATAAATAACTATATGTCATGGATGGATATTACAACTATTTCATAGCAAATAGCTTTTGGGTTTGTGACACATTAAAGTCAATATTTAAGATAACTAAGTTATCTGGATTAGCTAATTGATTTCTACGCTTTAAGAGAAGTGGCTAGGTTTCATTGTGGAACTGTTATGAGATTTTATAACTACAAGTCAGTTACAGGGAAATATTGTATGGATCAAGTACTTATAAATTGTGTATGGTACTCTGTTGGGTAGTAGACATTTATGGCCTACTCATATGAATGCTTTGAAACCCAAGACTTGTAAGTTTGGGTGTTGTATTGGTGGAGAGTGATTAACCTAGATGAGGTTAATCGTGGGAATGTTATGTGACTTATATAGAGAGTTAAAGTGCTCGTAGGTATTGTTTAACATAGTTATAAATAGCGAGGTCGATAACCTGCTCTTATCATCATATGTACACCATTTGGGTACCAGATAGTCATGAACTAAACTTTAAAGTATATAGATTCAATAATCTGCTTTAGATTGTCATAAGAGAGTCTAGTATTTACAAACTTGTCTTCTGTAGTGGGTGTTTGTGGTAGGACCAGTGGCCTACTCGTGTGTTGTTTAACGTTTACTACTTACAAATGTTGCATTCGTTATCATTAAGATGATTTGTCTATAGTATTTGTTTTAAGCAAATACATGCTTGGTGTTGTTTATATACGAGCAAACATTCATGCTTGATATGTGTGTTGAGCTCCCATACTTGGAACTCAATAACTGTGTTTATTTACGAGAAAACATTCAAGCTTGGTATGTGTGTTGGGTTCTCGTACTTGGAACTTAACAATTGTGTTTATTATAAGTAAACATCTACTTGTGCATCACATTGAGTCCAGCTGGCATATGTGGTTGTGTCGACAATGGGGCGACAATATTCTTTACGAGAGTTAAATCTCATGATCGTTACTGGTTGTTGCATGGGTCTCTCCCTTGGTATTGGTCGTAACAAGGATGTAGCCTTTGTCAGAGCAATTCACATGACGGACAGAAAGCTAGACACTTGGGTAAAACTCGGGGTAGTGAGACTCCTGGTTAAGTACCAAGGTCATTGGTCCTGGATACTATTGGGTTCAAACATGATTTTAACATATGTACTACAACAGCAACACAACTACGAATCTTGGGTAAAACTCGTGGTAATGAGACTTCTGGTTAAGTCCCAAGGTTGGTGTTTTCTGGATACTATTGGGTTCATATATGGATTTCAGTTCTAGATACTATCGGATTCAGACAGTTGAGTATGTGTATTGCGACAGCAGCACAACTACGGTATTTTATTGGGATTTATGGTGTAGTTCTATATGTGTATTGCTTCAGCAACATAGCTACGGTGTTTATAGCAGGACAAGTCAGAAAGCTCTCCTGCAGATTCTGTTCAGTTACAATCAGATTATATATCATGATTATGTGTTTAATTACGTTGGGTCAATGTGCATTATAACATGATCAACGTGATGTGTGTAAGTATATGTACATGATATGATTTTTATATGTGCATAGTAGTATGCCATGTAGTTGCATGTAATAACTTACTAAGTTATCAGTCACCCCGTGTTTGTTTACTTTAATGTTCAGTTATCGAGGAATTTGATCCAGCGAGATCGGAAGTTCACGTGTGATCAGTGAGATACGCGAGACCTAGTTGGTTCTTTTGAGTTGTAGCTTCTAAAAGGCTTGTTTTGTATAGTTGTGAGGACAGAGATGTATAGAGTTATATAGACTCTATTTTGGGTTTTGATTGTTACTAGTGTATTATATTTCACTAGTTGGTTGGCCTTGAGCCATTGTGTTTAGTTCTCGAGTTATAGCTTGTGGGTTTTTGTTTTCCTGGCTTTTCAAAAGCTGTGGGGTTTACATTAGTCACAGGATTGATTATGTTTTATCGGGTATGTTTTGTTTACCCCGTAATTAGTAGGGGATTTGCAGATGTTTTGTGTGTTTATTAGGCGCTCGACCCGAGGATCATATAGAGATTGGGGTTCGGGGTGTGTCAGATTCAAAAGGATAAATTAATTATTTTTTGGAGTACTTTCTAATGGACTTAGTGTGAGTGCCCCATTTTTTAACATTTCCCTCGCTACTGAAAAACAGAGTGGTTTCAAAACTTCGAAGCATGTGGAATACGCTCGGCCTCAATTGTAGACTCAAAATATATACTCCCTCCATCCTGGATAAATATTCCTACTTTCCATTTTGGGATGTCCCAACTAATGTTCCTAAAGACTTTTGGTGTACAACTTTTTTACCATTCTTCCTAATATATCCCTTCATTTAATACTATAATTATTGTGCATCCTAGAGAGAGAATGAGTGTAAGGGTACATATTTAATGAGAGAGTGTGTGTGTAATGGGTATTATTGTCACAACATATTTCACAACCCATCATTAATTACATTTCTTAATCCTTGTGTTTTGTCCACTAGGAATATTTATCTGGGACGGAGGGAATATAACATAGTCGCCATCTTTATTTTAAAAATAAACAAAGAAAAACCAAATATACCAGATTTGTAAGGGCTCAGAAGCTAAGTTGCGAGTTGAGAAGGAGTTAGGCACCCAACTCGCTATTTCAGACTCAAAATAGATTTTTCGCTAAATATACTATTTTTATAAATTTAACAACTTAAATAAAGCATTTAAAATATAAAAAATATTTATATGACTATAGAAATAAAGAAAATTACAGCAGCCTCACTTTAGAGTTGCAGATAAACTTTATAAAAATTAGGTCATAATAACGACTTATTTTTATATCTATTTATTATAGAAATTTGAGCAGCATAACGACTTATTTTGTGATATATTACTGTTTTAATAGCGTTATTTTAAAGACAAAATATTAAATAACTTTAGGGTACCTACCTCTTAAAGCGTGTGGGCTTTATCCCGGACAAACTTCTCTTCTGGCAGGGTTTAAGGTGTGCTCGCTCTATCCCTCTGGGAGATGAAGTCTATTTTCTGTAGTTGTTGTTGTCGGATTTTGGGCAGCATGACTGTTCATTTTGGTTGCTTTTTGTCTTGGGATCTAGGCGGCACAACTGTTTGCTTTTGTTGTTATCGAGTCTGAAATCGAACAGAGCAACTAGTTGCTTTTGCTGGATTTGACGTCTGGATTCGGGTAGGGCAACTGCTCTTTTTGAGATTTTGGAACCGATGAAATAGGACGGAAACCTAGTAGGGTAACTATGGTTCACTTTGGTCGGAGAGTTTATGTGTTTAGGGGAGATTTTTGCAGCCTAACGGAGCTTCGGGGTTTGATATGAAAACTCATAGTCGTATAATTTATCTTCGTAAAATTCTTCGTTGTTTGGGCACTGGCCAACCCCTGTATTTATAGGCTGAGAGTTGGGCTTCCTTAACAGCGAAGGATCATCAGATATTATCTTCTGTGCTTCAAATGCTCGTACCGTGCGCTGAAGGAATTGTGCTAAAATCCATTTGCAGCAGTGAAATGAACAAAGTTGGGCGCTGCCTATTGGTGTTTTTGGCGCCACCTATAGTCATTATGGGTGCAGTGCCCATTTTGGCTATAGGCCGCTCCCACCTTCTTTTTTTCTGTTTTTGACACTTTCACCCCCTGCAATTCACTGTTTGTTAATTCTTCCATCCTTTTTCACTTTTAACCCTGTAACTTGACATCTGTTAGTCTTTTTTGACAGGTCTTAATATGTTATGGCATGTCATAAACATGGATATGAAATTGGGGTATCTACAGAGCCCCTCAACGATGGAGTTTATAGGTAAACCAAAATTTACCAGTCTACGAACATCGATGATAAGAAATAGACTCCCAAATTTCGAGGAAATTATAGCAGGGAAGAATGTAATGACAACAGTTTATGGTGCAACATTTAATCTCACGTCCTTATGTTGCAATGGACTGATGGGAATGAAGCTGATATGATGTAAATTAAAGTACTCTGATGGTCGTGCCTACTGAGTAGGCTGCCTACGTATCCTTTTCAAGAATCAGACCAAACGTAGTTCGGCTCAGCCGACAACTTAACAAACCTCTAGGTGAACATCGTGCTTCCAGGGCGAATCCTTCCTTGCAAAAGCAAGATGGTGGGACACAGTAACTACATCGTATTCCGAGGACGAACCCCCCCCCCCCCAAAAAAAACGATGGTCGAAGTCTATGTTCCTAGGAATTTAACATAGTAAACACGACAATGGAAGTTTATGTTCCTAGGATTTTAACCTAGTAAACACGATAATGAAATCTATGCTCCTAGGGATTGTAACCTAATAAACATGATGGTGGAAATCTATGCTCTTAGGGATTGGTCTAGTAAACACGATGATAAAAGTCTATGCTCCTAGGGATTTTAACATAATAAACACGATGGTGGAAGTCTATGCTCCTAGGGATTTAACCTAGTAAACACGATGGTGGATGGTCTATGTTCCTAAGGATTTAACTTAGTAAATACGATGATGGAAGTCTATATTCCTAGGAATTTAACATAGTAAACACGATGTCGGAATTTTATGTTCAGTAAACACTATGGTGGAAGTCTATACTCTTAGGGATTGACCTAGTAAAAACGATAGTAGAAGTCTATGTTCCTATGATTTTAACCTAGTAAACACGATGGTGGAAGTCTATGCTCCTATGGATTTAACCTAGTAAACACGATGGTGGATGTTCCTAGGAATTTAACCTAGTAAACATGATGGTGAAAGTCTATATTCATAGGGGTGGACCTCGTAAACACAATGGTGGAAGTCTATGTTCCTAGGAATTTAACCTATTAAACACGATAGCTATATCTTCTGAAATTTCGTCGGCGAAGTTCTGGTATACGTGCCATCATCGGCGTGATTTTTTATGTGCCCTTGTCGGCAATATTTGATGATACGCCCTCGTCGGTGAGATTGATGATGTGTCCTCTTCGGTAGGATTGGTTGATTTGCCATCGTCGGCAATATTGAGGATGCGCCATCGTCGGCGTGTTTGATATATGTGCCCTCGTCGGCGTCATTTTTTGACGTGCCCTCGTCGGAAATATTTGATGATGCCCCCTCGTCGACATATTTAATTTATCTACCATCGTTGGCGTGATTGGTTGATTTGCGATCGTCGGCTATATTGAGGATGCGCCATCGTCGGCGTGTTTGATATATGTGCCATCATCGGTGTCATTTTTTGATGTGCCCTCACAGGCAATATTTGATGATGCGCCCTCGTCGACATGTTTGATTTATCTGCCATCGTTGGTGTGATTTTTTTATGTGCGAGGTCGGCAAGATTTGATGATGTGCCCTCTTCGAAATGCTTGATTTATGTGTCATCGTCGGCGAGATTGATGATGTGCCCTCTTCGGCATTCTTGATTTATGCGACATCGTCGGTGAGATTTGATAATGTTCCCTCTTCCATATTCTTGATTTATGTGCCATTATCGGTGAGATTGATGATGTGCCCTCTTCAGAATTCTTGATTTATGTGCCATCATCGGCGAGATTTGATAATGTGTCATCTTCGGTGATATTGACAATGTGCCCTCTTCGACATTCTTGATTTATGCGCCATTGTCGGCGAGATTTGATAATGTGCCTTCTTCGGCATGTTTGATTTATGGGCCATCGTCGGCGAGATTGATGATGTACCCTCTTCGACATCCTTGATTTGTGCGCCATCGTCGGCGAAATTTGATGATATGCCCTCTTCAGTAGGATTGGTTGATTTGCCATCGTCGGCAATATTGAGGATGCGCCATCGTCGACGTGTTTGATTTATGTACCATCGTCGGCGAGATTGATTGATGTGCCATCGTCGGCATGTTTGATTTATGTGTCATCGTCGGCGAGAATTGATGATGTGCCTTCTTCGGCAGGATTGATGATGTGCCCTCATCGGCATGTTTGATTTGTGCACCATCGTCGGCGAGTTTTTACTTTGGAAGGGGCAATTTGTGAAACTTCATGGTTGTAAATATGTGATTGCCAAAGCATATTGTCGGTTGCTGAAAAAGCTTCTTTAGTATCTCTTGCCTGTATCCAAAATCAAGGAAAAATGCGAGAATTTCTCACACCGGGTGGGAGTGTCAATGTTCTTTATGCAAGGATTATGATAAGACCAACAGTATATGCAAGAAATGTTTTGAGATCAGATATGGTGGCACGAAACAATGTCGCTGAAATATTTACTCAATTACTTTGTAATTTATTGTTAGTTTATATGCATACACTAGTTATGATTGACTTTTTAAGCAAAGCTAATTTATCTTTTATAAACACACTGTACTTTTTGATTGGTGAGTGAAAAGGTTAAGGTTGTTGCTTTGTTGGGGTTTACTCGAAGCTCTGGCCACAATCATAGGAAATGTGATGTATATATGTTGTTTGGTTTCTGATATCTAGTGAGGTTTCTCAGTGAAGAAATTTAATGGATGTCTCCTGTTTCTTTTTCTTGACTTGATAACAAAATATCATGATTTTTGGTAATAAAGTAAGAAGGGGCTTCAAAAACTGGGTCCATAGGACGAGACAACACAGTGGTCAAGTAGCCAAGATCCGTTAGAATTTAGAAAAACTGGTGCGACGTCAAAGAGAAACAAATAGTCCAACCTTGTAAGTGAAGTTCCCAACCTTTCGTATTCGGGACAGAAATTGGTAGACAACTAGTCTAGCATCAAAAGGAATGTAGGGGCAAAGTATATCCGAAGCAAATCTTTCCGACTCGTAGAAATCATGAGAGACCCTGTAGTAGTGTACCAACTCTGCAACATGTTATTTGTGATAACCTTGGATTCAGATGGGGGTTAGGCATAATAAGTGTTCCTATCAGTAAATTCTAGGAAGTCCTTGCTGAATAAGGACAAGTCAGAAACATTCTCGGTTGATATGCATTTCCAAAATGTCTCATCCTTATACGAAGTCCAAGAATAACTTTTCATGTCTTGCTTGTAGTGAGACTCATATTTTCAAAGATTTACAAAACATAGCATCTTTCGTTATGACCAACAATTTACAGCTCAGGTAATATGGGATAGGCGACTGCATGGACAAGACTCATGAGTTCGGTGGAAAAATCCCCAGGGTGATTCAATCAACAAGTTTTCCAAGATAGGATAGAAAAGCCCCTAGCAAACTCAATTGACACGTTCTTATGGACAATAAACCCCTGAAGGATGTGAATGGAAGGACAGCCCCGGGTAAACTTTATTTAAAGATAAAATCAAAGACAAAGGATATGAGGATGACTCTAATGAACAAAAAAAGATGTGACGACCCGACTCGGATCCCAATGCGGAATCCCAAGTCGTGCCGTCCAAGTAGACAAGATACAAGCATGCGCAAGTAGGAATATAAAATTTCACGTGGCACAACATCACATACAAATAACAACTCGGCTACACTTGGTCGGAAAATAACTAAAAATAAACAAGTCTTCGATGACGTTACAGCCGGAACCCAACAACTACTCCTACAATTATAACACATGCATATAATAACCTCAACAGCCACAACATGCCGGAGACAACAACAACAATAATACTTTAAAAGAGTAATAAGCGGAATAAGTTGTAGTGAACCATAACATATAAACAAGCTCGACATGGAAGTCGGCGTACAAAAGATTATAAGTCTAGCATAATCAAAGTTATACAACAACACAAAAACCCAAGTCAAGTCTAAGTGACTTGCTTCCCATCATCCTTGCCAAAATAAAAGACTAACTACACATAGTCTCAAAAGTACAACCTCCAAGCTCACTAGCTATCTAGCTCGGACACGGCAAATCTAGCGAGGACCTTCTCCTTGGCTCGGATCTAAGGAAAACAAAACAAACAAATAGGGTAAGTCATAAAGACTTAGTAAGTTACTAAAAATACATGTTCATGTCATAGCATAGCATCTATCACAATTATGGTACATGTTCATCACATAGCACTTAGCACATTATTCACGTAAGTGCGGGAAATAAATCATACAAGTAGGATATGATATAGGCACGGCCGCTACGTAGCTCCTGCAATAAAGTTTGTTAACCCAATATCGTGACTACGATGCTCGTGACTTCGCATCGATATACCAAACTCCGCCGGCTAATAGCAGCCTGTGACGCACGTATTGATACGGCAAAAGGGATACTTCCCCACTGCGGCCTACAGTGAAGGTGTGTGTGAGGTCCCAGGTACGGCGATCCATAGCGAGCACGAATCTCACGATTCGTGAAGGCGATGCATCGTCCTACCCTAACATAAAAATCAAACCAAATAGTGCCAACTGAACTCAATGCAATGCACAAGTAGGTATTTACTCGTCAAGACCAAATAAGGATCGAATTCGACAAGAGCGAACTCGACCGACCAAGTAGGGTATTAATCTCTACCAAAAATCATGTAAAGGCAATTAGTTGCTCATAACCAAATAATCACAACAAACTCAAGTTCACATAATTAAACTCAACTTATAATTGAGTAAACCCGACTAAACGGTAACCAAAACTCGTAGGGATTAAAAGTAGTGTTCAACGTGTTCCAAACTTCTCTAGAGGCGACTCCGTTGAGCCTTTACTACACATTCCCAATTCTAAAGAATAGAAGCTATGTGCTTCATAAACCAACCTAGGTTCATTACTAAGTCCATTTAGGTTATAAACTATCCAAGGCACTACAATGTAGTCCATATACAACATATAATCCAATTAAAGGCTAGAACATATTTCAACATAAAAACATACCAAGTAAGCCCTAATTAGGATACTTTCACATAGCACCATTTCAGGTAAACATGTAAATGTTGCCTCTAACATGCTCAAAATCCCAAATACACAAGATGAAAGGATATAATATACTTCCTTAATCATAAAATCATCCTACATATGCTCCTAACAAGTTCACATGTTGAAATCACAAGATGAAGGCATACAAAGCAAGTATGTGTACTCATTGACCTCAAAAATCATAGGTTTTGTTTCCTTAGGGTCAATGAGTACTAAAACCAAGAAGAAAAAGAGTAACTTACTTGTAAACTACACACAAGAAACCAAATGGAAAAACTATTTAGTTAGAAATGCTCTACTCTTCAAGCTCTTCACTTTTATGGAGTTTGTTTGAATAATGGAGGGAGGAATCATGGATGATCAAGGGAGAACCTTCAAGAACTCAAGAAAACCCCATGGTTGAATCATGGAAGATCAAGGGAGAACCTTCAAGAACTCAAGAGAACCCCATGGTTGAGGATAACCACGTTTTTGGAGGAGAAGGGTGAGAAATGAGGTCACAACATCTGATTTGTGGTATAAGAGTGGTTAAAATGTTAGTGGGACAAGTGTCACTTCATTGTGGTTGAATAAAATATGATTTGGGTTCATTTAATCCACTAATGCACTCACTAAAACACACTTAAAACTAGTTAATAAAGTTAGGTTAGTAATAAAGAGGGTTAGGGAGGTTTAGGTGAGGTTTAGGAATGGTCTTGATACAGTTTGAATGCATAAATTCGTCAAACATCAAAACAGAGCAAATCTACCTCGGGGGACCATGCGGTCGCATGTCTCCCATAGCATGCGACCGCATGCTAGCTTATTTCCCAACATCAAGTTCTGGACACCTTGCGAAGGTAAGGCCTTCTCCCCTTGCGACTGCAAGCCCGACAGACCCAAAATGGCTTAAAAAGCAACCTAAAAGACCCCCAAACACTTGGCCAAAATCAATGAGGCTTAAACCTCATTCAAAGTGAGTTTAAAACTCACCCCAAACACCCTCGAACAATACTCGAACAATCCGAACGAAGGAGGGAAAGAAGGAGAACTGAATGAGCGATTCAACCAACGATTCAACAAGCATGCAAATAAGATTCTAAGCATATTAAGAGCATCATGAATGACTTATAAATGATTCTAACACATATATAAACTAAGTAAACTTGTTCATGAACATTAACAATGCATGAAGGCAAGCACACAATGCTCATGCAAGAATCCGGGGTGTTACACTCTCCCTTCCTTTAAGGAATTTAGTCCCTAAATTCTTACCAAGTCCATAAAATAAATGTGGATGCTTCTCGCGCATCTCCGCTTCTGTTTCCCAAGTCGCTTCCTCAATGTTGTGATTTCTCCAAAGGACTTTAACTAGGGGAATCCGCTTGGTTCGCAACACTTGCTCTTTAGTATCCAAAATCTTCACGGGCTTCTCAACATAGGACATATCAGGCTCGAATGTTATCTCTTCATACTCAAGTACGTGAGACTCGTCTTTCAAATACTTTCGCAACATAGAAACATGGAAGACATTGCGAGCCTCCGAAAGTGAAGGTGGTAATGCAACTCGATAAGCGAAGGACCCAACTCTCTCAAGAATCTCGAATGGGTCAATATATCTCGGTGTAAGCTTCCCTTTCTTGCCAAATCTCTTCGTACCCCTTCTTGGTGACACCTTCAAGAATACGTAATCTCCCACTTGGAACTTAAGATCCCGTCTACAATTATCCGCGTAACTCTTTTGTCGACTTTGAGCGGTGCGTAATCTGTCTCTAATTATCTTCACGCTCTCAACCAACTGTTGTACCAACTCGGAACCCCAAAGTTTTGCTTCTCCAACTTCGTCCCAACAAATAGGTGATCTACATTTACGCCCATACAACGCTTCATACGGTGCCATCTTAATTCTCGAATGATAGTTGTTATTATAAGCGAACTCAGCTAAAGGTAAATGTGAATCCCAGCTTCCTTTTAAATCCATGGCACAAGCTCGAAGCATGTCCTCCAAAATCTGAATCAATCGCTCAGACTGACCATCCGTTTGAGGATGAAAAGCTGTCATGAATTTCAAATCTGTTCCCAAAGCCTCCTGTAACGACCGCCAAATCTGGATGTGAACCTCGGATCTCTATCAGACACAATGCTCACTGGTACGCCATGAAGTCTCAAGATCTCCTGAACATATAAAGCTGCCAACTGAGTCAATGAATAAGTGATCGCAATCGGTATAAAGTGTGTAGACTTAGTCAATCTGTCAACTATGACCCATACTGCGTTGAATCCTCTACGCGTGCACGGTAACCCTGTCACAAAATCCATAGTAATAAACTCCCATTTCCATTCAGGAATCTCAAGTGGTTGTAGAAATCCCACAGGCCTTTGATGTTCAGCCTTGACCTGTTGACAAGTCAAACATCTCGATATGTATTCTGCAATCTCTTTCTTCATGCCTCTCCACCAAAACTACCATTTCAAGTCTAAATACATCTTCGTGCTCCCCGGGTGAATGGTGTATCTCGCTTTATGAGCCTCATCAAAAACTTGCCTCTTCAACCCATCACTAGAAGGAACACAAATTCTGCCCCGAAATGTTCAAGTACCATTATCACTAATCACAAAATCGGGTGATACATTCTCAGCCAATCCATCAATTACTTTCTTCAACTCTGGATCATTCCGTTGCGCTTCTTTAATCTTCCCTAGTAAAACTGTTGTAGCACGAACATTCGTAAAAATCACGCCTCTATCATAAACGCTAGGACCCCAATCTTGCAAGTCTTCTAACATTTTCCATTCTCTAACCATCAAGCAAGACATGTGTACTTTCCTACTCAAGGCATCCGCTACCGCATTTGCCTTCCCCGGATGATACAAGATGCTACAATCATGGTCCTTTAATTTCTCCATCCATCTCCTTTGTCTTATATTCAATTCTTTTTGAGAAAATAAGTACTTTAAATTCTTGTGGTCGGTGAAGATCTCAAACTTAGCCCCATACAAGTAATGCTTCCAATTATGTAACGCAAAAATAATCGCAGCCAATTCTAAATCGTGCGTTGCGTAATTCTGTTCATGAATAGACAACTTCCTCGATGCATAAGTAATGGCTCTACCATTTTTCATAAGCACACATCCCAAACCTTCCTTTGAAGTATCGCTATAAATCACAAAATTATCTCCTCCACTAGGCAAAGCCAAAATAGGTGCCGTCGTCAATCGCTTCTTAAGCTCTTGGAAACTAGCCTCGCATTTCTTGCTCCAGACAAATGGTGAATTCTTTTGTGTCAATCTAGTCATAGGAGTCACAATCCGAGAAAAACCCTCAATAAATCTCCGGTAGTAACCCGCTAGACCCAAGAAACTTCGAACCTCGGTAACTGAACAAGGCCTCCTCCAATTCATCACCGCTTCAACCTTAGAAGGATCAACTGCTATCCTGGCACTAGAAACAATGTGCCCTAAAAATGATACTTCCTCTAGCCAAAAGGCACATTTACTAAATTTTGCATAAAGTTGTTTTTCCCGAAGAATAGACAAGACAATCCTCAAGTGTTTCTCATGCTCCTCCCGAGATTTTGAATATGCTAAGATATCATCAATAAAGACTACCACGAAACAATCAAAATGGCTATGAAAGACATGATTCATCAAATCCATAAATACCGTCGGTGCATTCGTCAACCCAAACGGCATCACTACAAACTCAAAGTGCCCATATCTAGTGCGAAAAACCGTCTTTGGAATGTCTTCCTCTCTAACCTTCAATTGATAATAGCCCCATCTCAAGTCAAGCTTAGAGTACACAATCGATCCTTGCAATTGTTCAAAGAGGTCATCAATGTGGGGTAGTGGATATTTATTCTTAATGGTCACCTTATTCAATTCCCGATAATCTATGCACAAGCGCAAACTCCCATATTTCTTTCTCACAAATAAGACCAGTGCGCCCCAAGGCGACACACTTGGTTTAATAAAACCAATCTCAAGAAGTTCTTGTAATTGAATTTTCAACTCCTTAAGCTCTGCGGGTGCCATCCTATACGGTGCCTTAGAAATCGGTGAAGTCCCCGGAATGAGCTCAATACAAAAGTCTAACTCTCTATCGAGTGACATAGCATGGTTGGTAGAAAATACACCGGGGAACTCACATACTATCGGAACCTCTTCTATTTTTGGTGAAGACTTCTTCTTATCGACAACGCATGCAAGATAACCAGTACACCCATGTGACAATAACTTTCTAGCCCTTAGAGCAGAAATAAAATGCAACCCACTCAATGCATGATCACCCACAAATGTAAATTCAGGCACACCAGGCATAGAAAAAGTAACCCACTTTTTATGCTAGTCAACTAATGCATGATATGCACATAACCAACCCATGCCAAGAATAACATCAAAGTCACGTATAGGCAAAACCACCAAATCCGCATGCAAAGTGTGGTCACCCACCAATATATCACAAGCTTTAAACACTTCAGACGCCAACGTATATTCCCCAAGCGGGGTAGACACTTCAAGCAAATAAGGCAAAGGTTAAGGCAGCACACATAAATTCTCAACAAAGTGCGAAGTAACATAAGAATGTGAAGACCCTGGATCTATGAGAACTCGAGCCTTATGATCAAATATAGAAAGAGTACTTCCTATCACTGCCGTAGAACCCTGAACCTCGCGCTGATCAAGCGCAAACACGCGGCCCTGCACCTTAGGTCTCCCATTTACACCTCTCTTGGCTCTAGACTGAGCCACGTTCCCCGGTTGAACTGCCCCAACCTTTGGGCAATCCTTCCTAAAATGAGTACCATCTCCACAAAGAGTACACTTCCCAAGCTTCACCCAACACCAATCAACTATGTGACCCACCTCCTGACAATAGCTACAAGTCATATTACCACTACACTGACCCTGTTGCCCTTGTGTAGAAGAAGTATTGTTACCTTGTTTTCCCGATTGTGGCCTACCTTGGCCTCCACCTCTCCTATCTCGGTTGTCTTGGTATCCTCTCATGTTTCCTGAATTATTACTTTGATTAGCATTCTGTGTAGACTGACGTGTATTACTTGAATTATTCTTACTTCGGTGCTCCTCGATATCCTGCTCCACCTCATAAGCTCGGCCAACTGCACTCCGATCATCTGTAAGCTTAAGTGCCAGAATCTGCTTCCTAAACTCAGTCATCAACCCCTTAACAAACTTATGTGTTCTCCGTGCTTCGGTAGGAATCAAGTACGTACAATAACGGCTCAACTCGGTGAACTTTGCAGAATACTCAGCTACAGTCATACTACCTTGCTCAAGATCATAAAATTCTCGCTCCCTCTTGTTGCGGACCACATCCGACACATACTCATTTTTTTAACTCCCTTTGGAAATCAGCCCAAGTAATCGGAACTTGTTGCATCTCCCAACTTTCCTTCAACACATTCCACCAATGCTCGGTGGCTCCTTTAAACTTGAATGTTGCCAACATAACTCTTTCCTCATCGGTACATCCCAACATAGACAATAGCTTGATCATCTCTTCCAACCACAACTCGGCCTCCCTAGGGTTCGGCTCCCCAAGAAATACACTCGGTTTCAATTTAAGGAATCTCTCTAGAAGGGTTGTGTCATTCCTTGGTGGTGGTTGTGGTGGTGGTACTACTTCTTCCTGTCGTCATCGTGGTGGTGCTCCCTCAGCTTGACCTCCCTGGCCCACCCCTGCTAGAAAAGCCAGCATTCTACGGTATAGTTACGCCATCTGGCATCCGGGACCCACCGGCGATGGTACCTCGACCTCGGGCTCGGCCACCTCTCTGGGTCTACCTCTACCACGGCCATTACCATCCCTAGGATTCTCCATCGAACACCTATAAGAATTCACTCGTCGTTAGAATCATCACACAAATAACCAACCCACCTAGGCCATGGAACCTATCCTGGCCGACAGCTAACTTATAGCTCTGATACCAAGTGTGACGACCCGACCCGGATCCCAATGCGGAATCCTAAGTCGTGCCGTCCAAGTAGACAAGATACAAGCATGCGCAAGTATGAATATAAAATTTCACGTGGCGCAACATCGCATACAAATAACAACTTGGCTACACTTAACTGGAAAATAACTGAAAATAAACAAGTCTTCGACGACGATACAGCCGGAACCCAACAACTACTCCTACAATTATAACACATGCATATAATAACCTCAACAACCACAACATGTCAGAGACAACAACAACAACAATACTTTAAAAGAGTAATAAGCAGAATAAGCTATAGTGAACCATAACATATATATAAACAAGCTCGATATGGAAGTCGGCGTACAAAAGATTATAAGTCTAGCATAATCAAAGTTATACAACAACACAAAAACCCAAGTCAAGTCTAAGTGACTTGCTTCTCATCGTCCTTGCCAAAATAAAAGACTAACTACACATAGTCTTAAAAGTACAACCTCCAAGCTCACTAGCTATCTAGCTCGGACACGACGAATCTAGCGAGGACCTTCTCCTTGGCTCGGATCTAAGGAAAACAAAACAAACAAATAGGGTACGTCATAAAGACTTAGTAAGTTACTAAAAATGCAGGTTCATGTCATAGCATAGCATTTATCACAATTATGGTACATGTTCATCACATAGCACTTAACACATTATTCACGTAAGTGCGGGAAATAAATCATACAAGTAGGATATGATATAGGCCCGGCCGCTACGTAGTTCCTGCAATAAAGTTTGTTAACCCAATATCATGACTACGATGCTCGTGACTTCGCATCGATATACCAAACTCCGCCTGTAGACACCCCAATTTCATACCCCTGGTATGTGACATGACATAAAATATCAAGACCTGTTAAAACATTAACAAATGTCAAGTTACAGGGTCAAAAGTGCAAAAGGACAAAGCAGGATGCGCAAAAGGACGAATTGCAGGGACCAAAGTGCTCAAAATTGGCCAAGTTTGGAATTGGGCATGGCCACCCCCAAAATTGGGCATGGCGCCCAAATTCCATGGGCTTGGCGCCAAATTCTCTCAACAGTACACTCTCATTTGCCGTAAAACACAACTGACTCAGCGCAATGTACAATCGGTTGGAGCATGAAGAAGGAAATTTATTTCCTTCCGTGTCCTCACTTCGGCCTATAAATACAGAGGCCCGACTTCTCATTTCAGCACATTTTCTTTCGGCAAGCTTCTCCGCGTTAACGTTACGCTGGAGAAATAGAGAGCGGTGTGAGATAGTGAGCGATCACCTCAAAAAGCCTCGAAACTCTGTCAAACCTCCTCCAAACACAAAACCAACCGGTAGAAGTGAACCTTAGCCCCTAGGTATCCACCCTTTTCCGGTCCAAAAATCATGGAAAGAGCAGCTTGCTCGCCCGATTTAAAAGGCCAAATCAGCCGAAATAAGCCGTTATTCTCGCCTCGATTTCACCTACCTCAAGCCAACAAACAACCAAACACAAACAAGCATTTACTGCGCCCAAATCCCTAGGCCAAAAGTGACTTTCAGAAGCAGTCACGCTGCCCAAATTCACACAACACACAACACACAACACACAACAACAACAACAACAACAACAAAAAGACTCTCTCTCCCCGAGGGACAGAGCGAGCACATCCTAGGCTGTCTGTAAGTTTTATTTTAAAGTCTTTCATTTTGTAAAAGTATTAATCATTTTGTAGAATATATAATTTGCATTTAAATATACATGCCACATTTTTATTTTTCCCATTCATGTTAAAAAAAATAAATTAATCATGCATTCGCATAAAAAAGTATCTCATGCATATTCAGCATCACATTGGCATCAAATAAAGTATTACATGCATCCATTATTTGTATTTATTATTTAGTAAGCTGTATTAGGAATGCGCTAAAAAAAGAAATTAAAAATGCCACCCGCCATGAAAAAAGAATATCTCCTGGGCATTTCTTATATCCTTACAGCATCAGCATGTATAAAAAATCAGTTCTAGTACATAAAATATATCTGTCTTGTCTTGAATATATCCGAAAATGTATCCGAAAAATGTGTCCAGAAAATTTTGCATCTCATTCTGAAAATTCCGTATTGTGAATATATGTCATGTAAAAATATTTTTAGATCTAAAACATGCATCATATAGCCTTATTTGCATTAACATTATAAATCATGCATAGTAGGGTCAAATAGTGACTACTAGTTCAATTTGTGCATCGCAAAAATAAATTGTCCAAATTTCATGCATTATTACCAAAATTGCATCATTTTAGTCCATAAATCGCATGCATAAACATCACAAGCAGTATATATATACTCCAAAAGTCCAAAACAGCACATAAATTGAGCAGATCTGAAAAATTAACCAAATGGGTGGAAGAAAGTTATACTCACATCGGGATCAGGGAGATTTGAGATATGCTTATACCAATCCCGCACCAGATTGCCCCAATCGTGCTTTGAATAATAGTAGTTGACGTGATTTCGAACCAAGGGAGGAAGTTCCTTCCTTTCCTCGCCTGATTCTGGGTTCATCGGTGCCTTTCCCTTTCGTGATCTAGAAGAAGAAGCCATCCGTACAGAAAAACAAAATTTTTGGCGGAAGAAAAAATTGAGAAAAGGAGAGAAAATGAAAAAAAAAAATCGACAGAAGACTCACTCCGTCGTCAATGGCAGGAGCTGGCAGAAGAGAAAGGAGGAAATGAAATTCCTTCCTTCAGCTCGTAAGTGAAGAAGGGAGGAAAAGTGAAATTTTCACTTTCCCCCTCCAAGCAACTCAGCATCAACAATTAAGTCCTCAAAATTTCAGAGTTGCAAAGTGGCCCCTGAGACTTAACAAAAAGTTAACAAAAGCAATTTTGTTAACCACATTCGATGGCCTTTCACCCAAGAAGCAAGAAAAGCTCATATCCCCAGCAAGTCAGCCGCCAGACAAGCAGAAAAGTCAGAAAATTCAGCGGCAAAAGGTAAGTCCCATTTTCTTTTCAAAAAAAAAAAGAAAAGAAAAGAAAAATCAATCAAAGAAAAGAAAGAAAAAAAGAGTCAGAGAAAAATAAAGTCATGAAAAAAAAATGCAAGAAGAAAAAAGAAAACAAAAAAAAAAGAAGAGAAAGAAGGAAATCCCCAGCATGGAAAAGTCAGAACGACAGAAATAGCCAAATCAGCTGAACCAACAGCAGCAGTCAAAAGTATGAACATGTAAGAAATGTAAGGAAGGTAAGATCTCTTATTCTGCTTTCAGAAATAAAAGAAAAATCATTTTCAAAAGGTTTTTTTTCAAAAAAAAAAAAGAGGAATATTCAAAAAAAAAAAAAAAAAAAAGAGAAAGGAAGAAGAAGAAAAGAAAAAGTTTTATCGTATCCAACGATTTTTTGATCGCTTAAAAAAATTTGAAGAAAGTTCTTTATCGTATTCGATGTCGGTATTTATCTGGCCGAATGCGCGAGAATTTGAAAGTTTTCTTATCATGTTTGGAAACAAGGTACGAGGCCAGCCAGACATGATTTTGAAAATGCCTCTTAACGTACACTACAAGAAATATGAGTATTTGGGACGGCAAAAAACCGTCCCAAATACTTCCAAAACCGTCACAAAAGGTATTTGGGACGGCATTGGGACGGTTTTCGCTCCCTCTCAAATACGAGGGTGCCAAAAACATTTGTCACGGCCAAAAACCGTCCCAAAAAGTATTTGTCACGGAGAAGGCGACGATTTTTCATGGCTGTCCCGACTGATGAGTATTTGCGACGTTTTTCAAAATGCCGTCCCAAAAAGAGTATTTGGGACGGTTTTTTCAGCCGTCACAATTACATTTAGGACGGTTTTTCCCTGGTGTCCCAATTACATTTGTGACGGTTTTTGGGACGGATTTTCTGCACTCTCAAATGCATTTGGGACGCTTTTTGGGGATCTGTTTTTGCCCCTCGCCAAATACATTTGGGACGGTTTTGGGACGGATTTTTGTCATCCCAAATACTTTTTGGGATCGGTTTTTTGCCCTCCCAAATACATTTGGGACGGTTTTTCCTATTGTCTCAAGTACATTTTGACGGTTTTCTTGCCCTCGCTATCACATTTGGGACGGTTTTCTTGCCCTCCCAATTACATTTGGGACGGTTTTTCCTATCCTCCCAATTTACATTTGGCACTATTTTCCTGCCCTCCCAATTACATTTGGCATTGTTTTTCCGGCCCTCCGAATTGCATTTGGCACGATTGTATTTGCCCTCCCAATTACATTTGGCACGATTGTACTTTAAGAAAAATACTAAACTAACCCACCATTTGGTGTGTTGAAATAATCAATCCACCATACATTATTAAAAAGGGAACAATTGCAATTCTTGAAAATACCTACACAAAGTTATACTAGTAAATTAATTAAGAAACACAAACTCATAAACATATATCAACATATCCAAATCAAAAGCATTAGCACATATTCAAAAGAAAAACTACGAATACCTACACAAAGTTATACTAGTTAATTAAGAAACACAAACCCATAAAGTACATATATCAACGCACATATCCAAATCAAAAGCATTAGCACATATTCAAACAAAAAGCGAATTTGTAGCATCATCTGTTCAAAAACAAAAGAGTCGACGTCATCCCTAGAATTTGCTAGCTCACGTTATCCATCGAAGAATT
The DNA here is from genome assembly GCA_013146195.2 of Codonopsis lanceolata. Taxonomy (NCBI): domain Eukaryota; kingdom Viridiplantae; phylum Streptophyta; class Magnoliopsida; order Asterales; family Campanulaceae; genus Codonopsis; species Codonopsis lanceolata. The sequence goes on from CM028383.1 coordinate 21,361,980, forward strand.
GGGAAGGTTGATCCGAGCCTATAATAAAAATAATATAATAAGCAAGAATTCCACAAAAAATTAACGACTCAATGAAAGGGTGAACATGATAAGGGTATACCTGACCTACACTAGATCCAGAGCCGCCGCCATTTGTGCCTGGACGTGGCGACAATGGCAGTAGCCCATGTACCTCCATTAAGCGTTGCATACGTTCAACCTTTTCAAGTGTCTCCATTTGTGTCTTTTCAAACTCCTGTTGTTTCTTCAAGCTTGAGATGCTATTTGCGCTACCTTAGCTTCCACTAGCTTATCTATTACCTCTGAAGAAGGTGTAGTTGTTGAAGATGACCGAGCCCCCAAAATATGACGAGGAGATGGTCCAGAACCAAAAGTTCTCACACGCCCATGTCCATCGGGCCCCATGAGTTCAACAAAAACTTGCTCTTTATAAGCTTCCGTTCGCTCCTCTTCTGTACCTCGTTTAGCTTTTCGGTCATCCGTTCCTAAAAACAAAACAAAAACAAAAGTATTTTTTATACGTGAACATTAAATTAATGAAACCATATAATAATGAATTTTTTAATTAAACTACTTACAACTAGGCTTCTAGTATCATCGTGAGGTATGCAACCATCCTTTTTACTGTGTCTTGATGAACACGTTAGCACGCCGAAGTATCTTCATTGTTCGCACTCATCTAATAAGTACACAAGGTGAACATTTCTTAGGCAAAAACAAAGACATCAAATTACCAATATGCAACGCAACCAAGTCCATGTATTGATCATAATATGATACTGATTTCTAAACTTCTTTACCGACATTGGATCTCAACATGGAATGATTTAGAAGCTGCTATTGAAATTCTAAACATTAAGTAGAAATGAGATGCATATCAACATTGGTCGAGAGTTTTGATTGTTCTTTAGGGAAGTATTAGTATAGGGTTGTTAAATCTGTAGGTTCTTAATTATTGTAATTTTATAAAAAAAATGATATTTACTGATAAAGAAGATAATATAAATTGAATGGAGGGCAAGAAATCTACCTTACAAAAGGAAGTGAAAAACAATATGTAGAGCTAAATTACCGATAGCATTTATCCTGTTGACAACTTCATGCTCGGTATCATATGAAAAATATCAACTATATCAAAAACTTAATAATTCTTGACACGTGGGTCGTTCCTACCTACACCCATGCAATCTTTTCAATCATCCATTTCAACTTCCCAATTATTTTAAAAACTCATCGAGGTTATCATGCATCCTTCTTCTTTCTTTTTTTTTTCTTTTTCTTTTTTTTTAATAACTTGTTTCACCATCAAAGTGAAAGACAAAACATCCTTAATCGATAATCAGCACAAGGTGTTTTACAAACTTGGGAAACAAAAGACTTAATAGACATTTTAACAATGCATTGAAACAACACTAGTCTTATAAGGATTAGCATCATTAAGCCTTAGCTTCAATATGTGTGATGTTCATCTTTAATCCGTACATGAACACCTAGATGGCATAAGCGAACAAACATATTTCCATCTAATCGATTTCAAAAGAAACATGCTCACCCATTTAGCAACAATGTTATGATGATAGATAGACATTCTCTAGCTTTTATCATCTAGAGCAAGAACAACCCCATTGGCATATAAATAATATTACGAGAGACACACTCGGCATTGATCTTTGCTACTTCTTTAGTGAACCTTTGATGAGAAGCAAGGTAACTTCTTTGAGGATCGGACCCTCATTTCAAAAACTAATAAATTCATTAGGTCGTAATCCATGTAATGGGCTAAAGATTAAATGATTGATACATACAATAATCTCGTTTGATGTCAAGCTAATCGAGAATACATTCATGGTATAAGGCTACCAACACAATATCCTCTTGAGTAATAATTAATGGAAAGCAACAATATCATTAGATGCTAAAAGACTAATTAAAGTATTTTATACGGGAATGAATAAAACCGAGAGTAGAGACGATTCGGTTGAATAAACATCTCGAAATCGGAAACATCATAGCACTAAGGAAGAGACTTACATGTAAATAAGACAAGGATCACATCACAACCATTCTAAATAAATATGACAACTTTGGAGTGTGTAATGGTTTCAATTTTATAACATAACATTCATGAAAAATGGATTTCTATATAATGAATAATCGGTTCCAACTCCTCATGACGTAACAACACACAATTTCTCTTCTGTATAGACCGTACCTCGGTTTGTTTCTAAAATTCTTATTTCAAGGCTTATGAACCACAACAAATGATGAAATTAATGTCATTTGACTTGCTAACCAAAGCGGTGATACATTATACATGTTAACATTTCCGACATTGACATCACATGTTTCCCATAAGCGTCTTTCGGTATTAGAAGATTCACATCTTTACTCGGACTAGGTAAATGACTCATCATTATTATTTGCACCCTTATGGTTGTGAAAGTATCATTAAAAACTCAAAAGTTTACTCTCGCTCAAATTCCTCTTGTTTTTTAGTAGATCCTCGCGTGAAATTACACATGCACTTGGGAACACTTCACACTTACCATAAAAGAGTATTATCTCCTAAGCGAAGCTATCTTGCACCGGGCATCTTGATCAAATTGCCTAAAATAGCCACGATACATTGAAAAGGTACTCCTAATCTCTTGGCGAGGAAAGAATCAAATATTGATAGGGGCTAAAAGGATAAGAACAGGATGCATATAATGGGGTAGAAGATGAGCTTTACCGATTATGGAAATTTAATAACGAGAGTGATTCAGAATTGACAAAAAGAAAAACTATTTCATTGATCTTCATCTATAGGATGCTCTGCAATCTAGTGCGTAAAGCAGTTCATGTATGTATTCAGTATGTATAATAGATTGTCGTAAAACAAAGCAAAGCAAAGCACCATTGTCAATTTCAACGACCTTGGGTACATTGAGTATGCACGACTTGCGGTGGTTGGAGCTAAGTTTGATCCGGATAAGGTGGTTGGAGGAGGAAAAGGCGATCATCTAAAGGTGTATTGATAAAATCTAGTAATTAAGAGGATCCCGATTCACCTCTACCTAATGTGTTGCTTAATCAGATGCGATCCAGAATCTTGATCTAAGTAGACACAATTCCAGTGTTACTAATCATTGTTATATTACTTCTTTTCTTTTTTTATTAATCATTGTTATATTACTTCTTTTGTGCAGTTCTTGCCGACTTAGCACATCTTACTTACTTATGACCAATGTCATAGATTGTGTTCCCCTTGACTTTTGAATTGTCGATTGTTTTTACGCAACAATAATTTCATGGAGAACAACCCGAAACTATAAACATCTGATTTTAGGGTAAGATGACCTATCATTGCATATTCTGGTGCACAATATCCATAGGTTCCCATCACTCTTGTAGAAACATGGGTCTTATTCCCAACGAGATCCAGTTTGACCAAGCCAAAGTCAGATAACTTGGGATTATATTCTTAGTCAAGTAAAATATTCAAGCATTTTAAATTATGATAAATAACAAGAGGGCTAGCTTTGTTATGCAAATACTTCAACCCCTTTCGAACACGTAGCTATTTTCATTCTTGTGTTCCAGTCAAAATTGCTCTTTATCGGGTGGAAGGTCGAAAAATGCAAGCACAACTACAATCATAAGATGCCATGAAAAAAGGCACTCTTGAAACCTTACGGAAGTGTCATTGGGCATTAAGGCTCTTCTATTACACGAAAAATGAATTACGAAAAATGTTCTCTACATTTTTAGGTGTTTGGTAGTTTCGAGGGAATGAATCATGTGTAAAACATAGTCACTAGAACAATTTTTACAAGTTCAAACATAGAAGCAAGTCTCACAAAATATCTTATATACCGGACAACTTGTACTCATATTTCTGACTTTCGGATCATAAGCTACTTGTGCCCTTTCACAACATCTTTTCTTGCTACCGAGGAGACTTTAGTCACCAATTATGATATATACATATATATCAATATCTTTAAATTAATAGCCAAATAAAGAAACCAGTGCAAGCTGATGATAACTGGTGCGAGCTGGGAGAAAAAATCAGTTTGTCATAGCAGAGTTAAATATCACCAAAATATAGTTCAAACACATTCTCAACCTTCATTTCTTACTTAACAAAACCTTGTAGAAACATCTATTGTAAATCTTTTCTTATAATGTTATACATTTGTAGATGATGAGAAGTTTAGTTATTAACTCTTAAGTTATCTCTTCCGTGCTATTGTAGTTTTGATGTTGGAAATTGGTTGGTGGATATCTGAGGAAGTGATAATAGTGAAAATTATCGTTAAGATGTACATCTCAAAGCTGTTATATATTCACTAGCGGTAATACAACCCGAGAGTTTGAACCTTCATTTGCCTAGCCTAGCAAGGTTGCTTATTTAACCAAGCTTAAGGTGAAATTCAAGCGTGTTTGTTCATCTTACAAACCAGAAAGTCAAGTTTGTGCTCCAAGCCTAAGTAGCTCTGTTTTCCAAAAGTAAAAATGTACCCCTAGTCTTTAGTTGTCTTTCTGTATTTTGTGAGCTGATCGGGAACAAGCTACCATCTGCCTGCGCTTTCAACAGAAACTAGATCATAGATGAGTTGATCAGGAACAAGTTACCATCCATCTACGGCACTTTCAACATGAAAGAACTAGAACTATAATTCCCAGTATTCTACGTCCATTTTGTAAATGGAGAAAATAGTCCAATTAGTGGAAAATATAAAGATTACAAGTTCCCATTCCACATTACGAATTACATGCAAGCCAAATGGTATTATAGATGAACTGTAGAAGAGCTCTTATGTTTTTTGCTTTCAGTGTGTTGCAAATAGACATATTTAATGTTTATAATCAGATTCAGCAAAGAGCATATTACCCAAAAACAATTATACACCTTAATCATCTAAGGTATCTTCAGGAGGGAATAGTGCATTACCAAGTGTTGAATGGTTGCTTTAGGTTTTAGGAGACTCGGGGAGGGAACAGGACATTACCAAGTGTATAAAGGGAAGGAGCTTGTGGTCCCTTGGGAATAAAGCTCTAAAGTTCGTATCACTTTGTGGAGTATATGACTTCGAGTTATGTCTTTGTGCTTTTCTTTGGCAAGTCATTTCGATCGGCGATCACTAAGTCTGTTTTGATTTTTGGAGGTGACATTTTCTTTCCTAGTTTGTGGATCCCTCATTTGTACGGATGTGCAAATTTTTTCCCTATTTCTAGGTGTCGTATCATTTTTCCATTTGAAGTAGGACTAGGAGAAGAAGAATCAAACGGTGGACAAATAAGAAAAAAGAAACAAACAGATCTGTCACTTAGGATTAGGATCATGCTAATGTTGTAGTTATACAACTACATCATTCTCTCTTTCAATAGGATCCTATTGAAATTGACTCATTTCCTACTTATTGATTAGAGCAAGCTACTGTTGTGAATCACCAACCTAGTGAGATGGAACCTTCAAGGCCATTGATTAAGCCACCAGCCACCGAAGCTCGTTCCCGACCATTGATTAAGTTGTGCTACGCTTTATTTTTTAAAGTAATGAGAGGCCTTCCTATCTCATCTATCAACACAACTCATTAAAAGTCAATACATTGGCAATATTTTTAAGTCCATTCTAAGTCCCACAATTAATAGTTCTCTGTTTTACTACTCTTATTAGTCCATTCTAAGCCCCACAATGTCTAGGCTTTTACTACTTAGATGCCAACAAGAATAAGAAACTTTCAAGGTCGGTAGGGCAAAAGAAAAGTATTTTCATATACAAAAGAAATGAACTCAAGGACCTCAAAGACCAATTTCCTTAATAGATGGACTAATAGGGATAGGCGAGAGCACACTTTTAACCTATATGAGACCTTATTTAAGGTCGGTTGTTGCATTTTGGTAAAAAGAAGAAAACAGGTAGCAATTGACTAATAGAGTTACAATTCTTGAATATCGATATCTAAGCCATGCTTGCTAGGTCCAACTCCATACATGCCAGAGGTAAAAGCAATAGGAAAGAGAACTAAAAATACCTCTTGAAGTGCTAGTAAATTGTTGACTATTAAACTAATGGCTTGCCAAGTGAAAGGTAGCTAGTGAAATTTGACCTGCATAAGCAAAGTAAACCTCAAAACATGATAGCCAATCAATAACGGGAATATCAAGGATCTCAAGTTTCATCTTCAAAGGGAAATTACTCGTACCAAGAAAAGAAAGAGAGTGAAAATATTACCTTAAGCAGGAGCAGAAAAAGACAATCGATTCCCGGGGATCTAATTCATACCAGAAAGGCGTTGTTGCTGTCCGAGGTTATGTTCAGTACATTCCTAAAGTGACTACTGTTTTTCCTACATAAAAAATTCCAATGTTAATGAAAGTCAGAATAACCCAAGAAGATTATAGAATCTGTCTGAAGGTGAGAAAATCAAGTAAAAGTTCTTTGTCTCAACCAAAAGATATATATGTGTGTGTGTGCGTGTGCGGGCACACACACACATCATCTTTAATATAAATGACAATACACATGTATATATTGACATTCCAAATAAATGCCCAGTTCATGTGCATATATAAAATATCAATAAAAAAAAGGCAAACATGTAGACCGTTCGACTTTCTTATTATATATGGATATAGATTTTGGGAATTGGGAGGCTGGACGGATTGAGTCAAATACGTAGGTCGACAAAGCCTTTCTCTCGACTATACCCATTTCCTAAAAATAGACCTTACTTTGGCTTTCTAATGAATCAGAAGAAAGGGCAAGATTTCAATTAAATTAGATAAGATTCTACTCGGATATCCTCAAGCGAAAGTTTGATTGAGAAGAATCACATGCAAAATTTTGGGTACAAAGTAGAGTAAAAAAACTTGAACTCCGAAAATTTACTCATTACATATGCATAACTAGAAAAAAAGATGAAGCTGGAAAATAATAAATATTTGGGAAGAGAAGGAAAAGAGTCTCTCACACACACCAACAAAAGCTTTCTAAATGCGAATACCATTTGGAATTAATAAAATCAGTTTATAAAAATGGATAGCTGATACAACTAAAATTCTCAAGAGTTGCAGAAAGTTATCGAAATCACAGATTCCAAGTTCATACTGTAAATGAGTAAACAGAAAGAAACATAACATATATTAATAGAAATCAACCAAAGAATCTGATGTGCAATTATACCTCATAGGAAATACAAAAAGATGTTTTAAGATCTCACCTATATTTATAGGGTTGGAAAGTGTATTACAACAGAAAAGTTTGTTCGGTAAACAAGGAAACAAAACCAGAGATCCAAAAGTTCTACCACCCAATTAAAATGCAGAATCGAACAAATAAACAAAATAGATTGACCTAATATTTTAGAATTACACAGTAAACATATAGAATAATACAACATAGACACATACACAAACGATAGAATGAGAGAGAAAACATAGGCTTACCATGAGGCGAGAGCTTGCAATGCGAAGATGGCGGCGGGTATCTCTGCGATGTCGAGAGAGAAAGAGAGCGAGCAAGAGAGTTATGGTGTGTTGAGATTAGCCGCTCTATCTGATTAATTTTGAGGAAGGAATACTTAGGTGGGGAAAACCTGTAGAGGGAATTAGGGGGAAAAACTATGTGAGCGGGAGAGGAATGCGGGAGAGTGAAATAAGATTTTTTAGGAAATATTTTTACCTAATAAATTGAGATCTCTTTAATTTCCAATCGGAGAGGAATTTAGTACGGGCTTTACATAAGTGTCCTAAAAATACTAGTATTTGGGTCGGCTATTACAAAACAGTGCCAAAAGCGAGCGTATTTGGCACTCATGCCATAGCGGTGCCAAAAACTAGTATTTGGGGCGGTTTTCAACCCTCCCAAATAAAGGGGTCACAAAAGTCCTTTTTCTTGTAGTGGTATTTCAACAGCCAATTGTTATCGGTTGAAATATGGTTTTCGAGAAAACACAAAATCTTCATCAGTATTTGACAACGGTTTCGGACCGGAAGAATACGGCTTTTTGAAAAACATGAAAATCTTTTCTTCGTTTGTGTTCTCGGATGGGTTTTGACCCAAAGAGCACAACATCCTCGTTGGTTGTTTGTTTCGGCTTAGGCCGAACTACGTTTGGTCTAATTCCTTTTATTAAAGGATACGTAGGCAGCCTACATTAGTAGGTCCGACCATCAGAGCATTTAATTTGCATATCGCTAAAAGCTGCGATAACTTGCTATAGCTTGACTAAAAATGTCTAGGATATGGAGGTTTGATTCATTCTTTGCATTATAAGCGCTACTGTGCATCTTTCTCCCTCGTTTGTAATTGAGCGAAATTGGAGAGTCTATTCTTATCAACGATGTTCGTCTACTCGGTACGGGTTACCGTAGACTCCATCGTTGAGGGGCTTTAGACACCCCATTTCGTACCCTGGCATGTGACATGACATAAAATATCAAGACACATTTAAAACATTAACAAATGTCAAGATTCTGAGGTCAAAAGTGCAAAGGACAAAGCAAGATCTTGTAAGGGCGAGTGCGAGGACAAAGTGCTCAAAATTGGCCAAGTTTGGAATTGGGCATGGCCACCCCCAAGTGGGCATGGCGCCCAAATTCCATGGGCTTGGCGCCAAATTCTCTCAACGATACACTCTCATTTGCCGTAAAACACAAGCCGACTCGTATGCAATGTACAATCGGTTGGAGCATGAAGAAGGAAATTTATTTCCTTCAGTGTCCTCACTTCGGCCTATAAATCTGAGGCCCGACTTCTCATTTCAGCACATTTTCTTTCGACAAGCTTCTCCGCGTTAACATTACGCTAGAGAAATAGAAGCGGTGTGAGATAGTGGCGATCACCTCAAAAAGCCTCGAAACTACGCCAAACCTCCTCCAAACACAAAACCAAGCAGGTAGAAGTGAACCTTAGCCCCCGACTAGGTATCCACCCTTTTTCCGGTCGGTAAAAATGGTGGAAAAGCGGTTGCTGCGATTTAAAAGGCCAAATCAATCAGCCAGAAATAAGCCGTTATTACGCGATTTCGGCCTACCTCAAGCCAACACAAACAACCAAACACAAACAGTTACTCTGCCCAAAACCCTAGGCCAAAAGTAACTTTCAGAAGCAATCACGCTGCCCAAATTCACACAACACACAACACACAACACACAACAACAACAACAACAAAAAGACTCTCTCTCCCCGAGGGACAGAGCGAGCACACCCTAGGTTGTCTGTAAGTTTTATTTTAAAGTCTTTCATTTTGTAAAAGTATTATTATTAATCCGGCCCAATGTAGTCATATAAGCGGTTGTCTTTGCCGGTTTTGTTAGGAAATAGTACTAAATATAGCCGTTATTATGGCCAAATCTTTTCGGATGTATTTGTAATTATTTGCTTTATTTATTCATTAAAGTTTTTACTTGTAAAAGTATTATTTCCAATCGGTCCAATATAAATATATAGCAGTTATCTTTGCCGGATTTAGTTAGGAAATAATACTAAATGTAGCGGTTATTATGGCCAAATATTTTCAAGTATATTTGTAATTGTTTGTAAAAGAAACTGTTGCAAGTCCGTAAATAATATAGATGTAATGGATGTATTTGTAGGCAGTTAATGCTTTATTTATCTGTTAAATGAATATAACAACAAGCATACTTTAGCCAAAAACCGTTTTGAGACCGAAAGGGCGAGTTGGGTGCCTAGCACCTTCCCAACTCGTAACTTAGCCTCGAACCCGTTTTCATTATCTCGGTTTTCTTTTTTTTGGTTTTGCTTTATTTATTCCTTAAAATAAAGATGGCGACTCTAAAACATTTTGGATCGGTGGGGCCTCGCAACATCTTTCTTTGCACTTTCACGTTCTCCCCTAAAAAAAGGGAGAATGTGAATGGAAAAATGATGTATTCCTATGTCTGGTATCCCAAACAAGGGATAACTTGGCGTAGAAAACCCAAAGCACCCATAGTGATCCGAGATAGGCCATAAGACTATTTTCATAAATCCATAGTGGGGGCGCTGCAACATTCCTTCCTTGCACTTTCACGTTCTCCCCTAAAAAAGGGAGAATGAGAATAGAAGGATGATTGTTGGTCCCAAAATAGGCTCAATCTAGGCAAGAAGGGGGTTGAATAGCCTAGTTATGTTTTTTAAAACTTTTAAACACTTCTTAATGATTTCTTGGAAGGTTTGAATAGAAGTGTTAAAGGCGGCGAAAACAAAAGCGAATCGAACTATCAAGAATCTTTGTGAAGGTGGTGCAGTGCTGAAGCGGTTAAGCACAAGCAATTAATGAGAAAAGATAAGAAGCAGTTCAAGCGGCACACATGAATTTGAAGTGGTTAAATGCTCGTGAATAATTACATCCACTACCAAAGTGGTTAGCTTTGGATTTTAAAAGTGCACTTGTTTATCCACTAGGTTTATGGGTAAGATCTCTAATGGATGGGTGTACAAAAAAGTTTTTAACCAAGTGTATAAAGGTGAGAGAGACAATCAATGATTAATTGTTAAACTTCACGTGCGAGAATGAAAGAACAGTTTAAAGACAAACTAAATGAAGCTGAAAATGAATTTAAAATGGCAGATCTGCAGCTTCAGAAAGTTTGGTAAAGTGTTAGTCCTTGTCCTTTGATCTCTTGAATGCTTGAGTGTTGAAGATGAAGCTTGAGAGTTTAATGCGCAAGAGTTGTTCTTGAGATCTTCAAGACTTTGAATAAATACCGGGAAGAGATCTTTGGACCGTTGGGCGAGGCAGTGGCTGTGTCAACGTTCTTTGCATTGAATGCAATTGGCGCTTTAGGAGATGTAATAGCCCACGGTCATCGAGAGATGCGGTGTGTGCGAGAAGACATTCCCAAATAGAGTAAGGTTCGGCAGGCGCTTCATCTCGAAAGTCTTCTTAGCCAAAAGGGTAATGTCTTGATCTTGAGGTTTCGAGCTTGATCGGGGCAGGTTGTCGGCATGTAGAGTTGACTTCTTGAAAGTGAAATCGATGAAAACATAATGACTAGATATTTTCAAAAATATCTAGGTAGGTGTACGTGTCATAATCTCGTGATTTAGTTGTCTTGATTTTTGCCTCTTTGAGCGGACTTCAAAGTCTTTGCAAAACCGCGCCTAAAACTAACACTGCAAAACAGCGCCTAAACAATTCTAAACTTAAACATTCTAAACACATTGATTCTAAGGCGGTTGCCACACTAATCGATTGCAGAACCTTTTAGCCCTTGTTGATAGAATCGAGAGGATGACTCAACCAAATCTAGAATTAGGAATCAACGGTGATGCATTCCCATATCACACAGTATCCCAAAAAGGGATAACTTGATGCGAGGAAACCCAAGCTCCCATATTGGATCAAAATCCACTAAAGGCAACCGAGGCGCATTCAAGCGCTATTAAAGACACTCCTCCCCGCACTTTTGATTTCGTCCTCCCAAACAAGGAGGGTGGAGGCGGGGAGCGATGGATGTCACCGCATCCGCACGCACGGCGCACCCTATCAAGCGCGGGCGCGGGAGCACTCATTCTGGGAACCCACACCGCCCTAGGCTAATAGCGACTGTGGCGTATTGATATGACAAGGGATACTTCCCTGCGGCCTGGTGGAGGTGTGTGTGAGGTCAGTGCGGCGATCCATAGCGAGCACGAATCTCACGATTTGTGAAGGCGATGCATCGTCCTACCCTGACATAAAAATCAAACCAAATAGTGCCAGCTGAACTCAATGCAATGCACAAGTAGGTATTTACTCGTCAAGACCAAATAAGGATCGAATTCGACAAGAGCGAACTCGACCGACCAAGTAGGGTATTAATCTCTACCAAAAATCATGTAAAGGCAATTAGTTGCTCATAACCAAATAATCACAAAAAACTCAAGTGCACATAATTAAACTCAACTTATAATTGAGTAAACCCGACTAAACGGTAACCAAAACTCATAGGGATTAAAAGTAGTGTTCAACGTGTTCCAAACTTCCCTAGAGGCGACTCCGTTGAGCCTTTACTACACATTCCCAATTCTAAAGAATAAAAGCTATGTGCTTCATAAACCAACCTAGGTTCATTACTAAGTCCATTTAGGTTATAAACTATCCAAGGCACTACAATGTAGGCCATATACAACATATAATCCAATTAAAGGCTAGAACATATTTCAACATAACAATATACCAAGTAAGCCCTAATTAGGATACTTTCACATAGCACCATTTCAAGTAAACATGTAAATGTTGCCTCTAACATGCTCAAAATCCCAAATATACAAGATGAAAGGATATAATATACTTCCATAATCATAAAATCATCCTACACATGCTCCCAACAAGTTCACATGTTGAAATCACAAGATGAAGGCATACAAAGCAAGTATGTGTACTCATTGACCTCAAAAATCATAGGTTTTGTTTCCTTAGGGTCAATGAGTACTAAATCCAAAAAGAAGAAGAGTAACTTACTTGTAAACTACACACAAGAAGCCAAAAATGGAGAAACTATTCAGTTAGAAATGCTCTACTCTTCAAGCTCTTCACTTTTATGGAATTTGTTTGAACAATGGAGGGAGGAATCATGGAAGATCAAGGGAGAACCTTCAAGAACTCAAGAGAACTCCATGGGAGAGGCTAACCACGTTTTGGAGGAGAAGGGTGAGAAATGAGGTCACAACATATGATTTGTGGTATAAGAGTGGTCAAAATGTTAGTGGGACAAGTGTCACTTCATTGTGGTTGAATAAAATATGATTTGGGTTCATTTAATCCACTAATGCACTCACTAAAACACACTTAAAACTAGTTAATAAAGTTAGGTTAGTAATAAGGAGGGTTAGGAGGTTTAGGAATGGCCTTGATATGGTTTGAATGCATAAATTCGTCAAACATCAAAACAGAGCAAATCTACCTCGGGGGAACATGCGGTCACATGGATCCCATAGCATGCAACCGCATGCTAGGTGATTTCCCAACATCAAGTTCTGGACACTTTGCGAAGGCAAGGCCTTCTCCCCTTGCGACTGCAAGCCCGACAGACCTAAAATGGCTTAAAAAGCAACCTAAAAGACCCCCAAACACTTGGCCAAAATCAATGAGACTTAAACCTCATTCAAAGTGAGTCTAAAACTCACCCCAAACACCCTCGAACAACACTCGAACTATCCGAACAAAGGAGGGAAAGAAGGAGAACTGAAAGAGCGATTCAACCAACGATTCAACAAGCATGCAAATAAGATTCTAAGCATATTAAAAGCATCATGAATGACTTATAAATGATTCTAACATATATATAAACTAAGTAAACATGCTCATGAACATTAACAATGCATGAACGCAAGCACACAATGCTCATGCAAGAATCCGGGGTGTTACAAAAGAGAGCCGGGAACCAGAGTTCACTTTATTGCCGAGTATCACCAGATTAGTGGGTTATGGACCCTACTTGGTAATTATCTTTTGATTTTTTTGTGTGTTTTAGCAAGGAGTTTCATCTTTGACTCAGATCACGTTATAACAGATTGAAGCAGAGCTGTTGATCGCAACTGGTTCAGGGTGTACTGTTTAAGTGTTTGGGGATGGATCAGTTTTGAGGTTTTTTAATTGGCCTCTGGTTGGAAGACCTCTTTATGGAATTAGTTTCTTTAAAAAAATACAATCAACAATTGATCGTTGGTTGCCTTTTTAGGTTGTGGGTTCTAGATGGACAATTGGCTTTTGGTCTTGAGTATGGCGAGCTTTTTGCCTTTGACTTTGGGTATGGTGGCCCTTTTTGGCTTTGCCTTTGGGTATAGTTTTGGTTTTTAGGTATGGTGGGTCTTTTTGGCTTTGCCTTTGGGTATGGTTTTGATTTTGGGTATGGTGGGCCTTTTTTTGCTTTGATCCACACCTAAACAAAGTGTATATGTGGTGATTTTCCCAGAGAGGCCCAGATTAGTTTGTGAAAGGGAGAGATGGACTTGCTCCATAGAGGTTTTTTTTTAACCTTTCGAAATATTACAATAGCAATTGAGGAATATCATTTCTCCTCTTGGGGCAAAGGGATAATCATTCTAGGTGGATATAAAAAGGTGAAACAGCCCCAGTTGTGGGAAGCTGGATCATGAGGATAGTTGTTTGGTTGGTGATGTTGGAAGGTTTTAATTTTGGTAGGGTTTTGGCATATGGTGGGTTTTAAAAGGGTTTCGGGTTTTTGAAAGGGTTTTGGTGTTTATGGTAAGAAGCCCCAATACGCTACTAACAGCTCGACCGCAATGGGTCAAATGTGATTCCGGTCAAGACGACTTGCCTGCTTTGGATTTTATGTGTTCTTAATAGTTTGCGGGTCCATATCTTCTAGATGACTCATTATCAACTTGTGTAGATTTATGGGTTTTTAAGTGAGTTAATTTATCATCTTTGAGAAGAAAAACCTGTCCAGGGGATACTCAGAAATAGGTGATCTTAATCGAAGAAGAAAAAGATATGTATGAAAAATATACGAAAACTGATGCTGAGTTGATTTCATAAAAAGCAAAAAGTTTCTTCATGAAGATTTTATTTAGCAAAAGGAGTTTTTGAGGTATATACAAAAGGGTATTCTTAAGTTCTATGAGTCTCAAAGCCTTTCCCTTGTCCTTCCCTGAGTGACCAACAACTTCTTGTACTAACATTCTGCCCTTATCCAAGTGGTTTTCTCAAGCGATGCTCGACCACTGTTCAGTATGTTACTTTATGTCGTAAAATCTTTATTTGAAGATAAAGGGATGACCATATAGGATAGAAGAGCATTATTATTCTTAAACTGAGCTGGCAGGCAGGCAGATTTTCCCACTTTCACCAGGATTAATCCAATTGATTTGATTGTAGATTATCCTCTACATTTGGTGTTAGGCGCGACTTATCAATGACTTTGTTACTGATGAGTCTCTTAATGGCACGTTGAAGGGTCGAACAGTTGTCGGTAGGATGGTCGCTGCTTTAGTGGTATTCACAATATTGGGAGTGATCCCATTTGGCAGGTAATGGGTTTGGAGGTTTGTAACCTTCCAATGGTCTCAGGATTCCTTGGGCTAGCAAACCTTTAAAGATTATTGATGTTGGCGTATAGTGTTCGTTCAATTTCCTTCATTTCATTGATATTTTTCTCTTGTGTTGTGACTAATATTGTTGTCTCCCTTCATAATGTTGTTTTCTACTGTAGGTGTTTCCTCTGCTTCAGAGTAGTAAGATGAGCTTGGAGGTGTATCTATTTTTAGGAACCCTGTACATTCCTCTTCATCAATATCATTTCCTACTTCAATAATGATAGTGAAATCACTGTAGGGGAGGTATCTCATGCGCTCAAGATAAACTGGCTGGAGGTTCTTTATAAACAACCGGGCTGATTCAGATGGGTCGGGCCTCTCTAATGTTTGGGCAATTTTCTTTTTCAACCTTACTACAAAATCTGCACATGTTTCTTTTTCTTTCTGAGTGCATGACTCAAGTTTTCTATGGTTTTCTATGTTGATGTTATCCTTGTACCTCTGTTAGAATTCTTTAGCTATTTGATCCCAAGTATTTAATGTGCTACCGTCTCCTAACATAAGCCATTGTTTTGCAGCCCCCTACCAAGGTCAGATGGAAATTGGAAGCCATAGCCTCAAAGCTAGCTCCTCTTGATTGCATAGCGGTATAGTAAGATTTTAAGTGGGAGATAGGGAATCCAGTCCCATCAAACTTCTCTATGTCGGACATCTTAAATTTTGAGGGCAACATAGCTGAAGGTTGTAATGTTAATGATTGTGTAGAAAATTCTCCTTTGTTTAAAACCTTGACCATCATTTCTTTGAGGTTCTCAATATATGTTTCCACTTTTGTGGGAGGTGGAGCCGGAGCATGGCATATATTTGCGGGATTTGCTGGAACGGGGTTTATTCCTTGGTTTTGCTGAGGCATTTGGTAAGGATTTTGAGGAGGTGAAATTTTTGTAGCTTCTACCTGATGACCAAAATCATTAAATGGTAGATAAGTTATCACTTGTCCTGGCTGGGCATAGTTCATGGGGTCCATATGTAGGCTGTTTTTGGAGTGGATTAGTGATGGTAAATGGAAGATCACCTGGATTTTGAGGTATACTGGTGTTTGGAAAAGGGTAGCCTTGATTTGAAAAGAAATGGTTAGGATTTTGGTAGTAAGTATTGGGTAAGAGATTGGTGTTTTGGGAATTTGGCATTTGACGGAAGATTAGTGTTTGGCTGAGGATTAGTGTTTGGGTTTTGGGAAAGGAAGCTAGAATTTTGAGTTTGAGGATTAGGTAACTTGGTATTTTGAGGAAAGTTGATATTTTGGTATGGGGGGTTGGTATTTGGTTTTTGAAGGTTGCTGTTCGGTGTAATATTTGAGGTTGATGCTTCATGGGGTCCTACAGAGGAAGGAGTGTCTTCTATGTTTTGCTTTGAGCTTTGTATAAGGTTTGCTATTTGGTCCACTAGGCGATTGGTGTACGCACTCAAATTCTTGTCGAACCATTCCTGTATAGCCGGAGTAGAAGTGTACCCTGGAGTCCCAGTCTCATTACCCATAGTAGTCTGTTTATTCTCAACAGCCATCCTACCCAAATGTGTCGATCTTCTCTGAACTGATTCTTATACTCTTTGATCTGACCTCTGTATTTGTATCATGTATCAAACGACCAATGCTATCTCTTCCTTTCCAAATTCGGGTCAGGTTTCTGAGAAGCAGGGTTGAAGGTATCAGAAGGCAAGGTTCCAGGATTCTTTTTGATTTAAGTACAATGTGTTTTTATAATTAACTTTATTCATTTTTCCTAAAATTGATCGGACAAGCACATGCTTTGTTTTGACAGTCTGAGACTTTTCCTGGAATAATGGATTCTTTCTCTAGAGTATAGATCCTTCGTATTCCACTTGACTTTCGACTTCCCAAGATTAGACAAATCTCAGGCGAAGAGTCTATACTCTTTCCGGGATCCACCATTCAAATGATCTAGGACAGTACCATAAAAATTATTAATCAACCCATGTGCATATATTTTTATTCATTTACATATTTTTTTTGCAACAGGGATTGGTCATTAATTTCGAGGTATAAAAACTGATCGGTCCATGAAGTGTCCTACAAAATATATATGTTTTTAACGTTGACTGATGCAGGGCTAGGATGGCTTCACTCAATTGGCCCCTCAGTAAGGGGTGCATGATGTGATAATTTCGACATAAGTCTCCTAGTTCCTTTTCAAGAACATGGATACCCGGGCGTGTTTATCAGGTTGAAGGGTAACAGTCAGAATATTTCAACTTGAGTGCTCGTGTGTGCATTATCTAAAACAACAGTAAAGTTTTTTTTTTCTTTTTGCAGGTATAAAGCAGTAATAAAGCAATAAATTTTGGCCTCTCTTTTTGTTCATTTGTTGATTTTCTCGGCTAATTAATTTGAATCCTTGAAAGGACGGTGTGAGCGAGCGTGACGGCCATTCAGATCAATAAATAGAAAGAAAAATTGGGAAACTATCTGTTCCTATTAATTACATTTGACCCTAATCCCCCAAAAAAAATAACAGAATAAAAGAATATTTACATATCCGCTAGGAATAATATAATAACAGAATAAATATAATAAAAAAATAAAACAAAATAAAGCAAAAATTGCTCCCGTTTTTTTTTAAATCTTTTCGGGTTGCACCGGTACCCAAAATGAGGCTGCTGCAAGATTTCAAGACTATACGCGCGCGCGCGCGCACACACACACACACACACACACACACACACACATATATATATATATATATATATATATATATATTTATTTATTTATTTATTTATAAAATATTTAAACTGTTAAATAAATATAACGAACATATTTAGCCAAAAATCCATAAATTAAGTTTTTATATATACATATAAAAAAATTGAGTCTAGCCCTCAATTTTTATTTTATTAATAAAATAAAAATAACGTTCCCAACAGAGTCGCCACTGTGAGTGCCCCGTTTTTTTAACCTTTCCCCCACTATTGAAAAGCGGGGTGGTTTCAAAACTTCTAAGCACGTGGAATACGTTTGGCCTCAATTGTGGACTCAAAATATATATAACAGAGTCGTCATCTTTATTTTAAGGATAAACAAAGAAAAACCAAAGATACCAGATTTGTAAGGGTTCGGAGGCTAAGTTATGAGTTGGGAAGGGGTTAGGCACCCAACTCGCCCTTTCGAACTCAAAATAGATTTTTGGCTAAATACATTATTTTTATAAATTTAACAACTTAAATAAAGAATTATATATATATATGACAATAGAAATAAAGAAAATTACATTACAAATAAACTTTATAAAAATTAGGCCATAATAACGACTTATTTTTATATCTATTTATTATAGAAATTTGAGCAAGGTAACGACTTATTTTATGATATATTACTATTTTAATAGCGTTATTTTAAAGATAAAATATTAAATAACTTTAGGGTACCTACCTCTTGAAGCGTGTGAGCTTTATCCCAGACAAACTTCTCTTCTGACAGATTTTAGGGTGTGCTCGCTATGTCCCTCAGTGAGAGGGAATCGTTTTTCTGTTGTTGTTGTTGTTGTCAGATTTTGGGCAGTGTGACTGCTCCTTTTGGTTACTTTTCGCCTCAGGATCCGGACGGCACAACTGCTTGCTTTTGTTGTTGTCGAGTTTGAAATCGGGTAGAACAACTGCTTGCTTTTACTGGATTTGACGTCTAGATTTGGGCAGGGCAACTGCTCTTTTTGGGATTTTAAACCAGTGAAATAGGGCGAAAACCTTGTAGGGTAACTAGGCTTCATTTTGGTTGAAGAGTTTATGTGTTTAAGGGAGATTTTGGCAGCCTAACAGAGCTTCGGGGTTTGATATAAAAACTCACAGCGTAACTCGTATAATTTCTCTCCGTAAAATTCTTCGTTGTTTGGGCACTGGCCGACCCCTGTATTTATAGGCTGAGAGTTGGGCTTCCTTAACAGCGAAGGATCATCAGATATTATCTTCCGTGCTTCAAATGCTCGTACTGTGCGCTTAAGGAATTGTGCTAAAAGCCATTTGCAGCAGTGAAATGAACAAAGCTGGGCGCTGCCTATAGGTGTTTTGGACGCCGCCCATAGTCATTTTGGGTGCAGTGCCCATTTTGCCTATAGGCTGCTCCCACCTTCTTTTCTTCTTCTGTTTTTGGCACTTTCACCCCTTGCAATTCACTGTTTGTTAATTTCGTTTTTTTGCACTTTTAACCATGTAACTTGACATCTGTTAGTCATTTTTGACAGGTCTTGATTTTTAAGGCATGTCATAAATAGGGGTAGGAAATTGAAGTGTCTACATTTAGTTTGAGAGTCATATTTTGTGTTTATTTTTAATATTGTAGATTATACTTGTAATGATAATAGTTAATATTCATTGTTGAAAGCATAGTACTTAAAGTTGGTTCTTAAATCATTTCATTGTGTTGTATGCTTAGATCGAGGTGTGTTAGCTTGTTGGGTATTTGGATTGTCTCGGACTTGAGGTAAGGGTTCTTGTCAACCTAGTTACCATTAGATTCTTATTATTCAAAACCTTTGAAAGATATTTTTCTTACCAAGTTTGGATTTTGAGGTTGTTATTGTTTCTTCGTTTTACCTCATTTGGAATCGATGAATTATATTTGTTTTGCTAATTCGTCATATATACTTTGAGTTGTTACTATATTACGATTTGATAGCGTCACAAGTTGACTACTCCATCACCGGCTGCTGGTATTGTTATTTTGGCTCTTGGTCAAAGTGACATCTACAGTGTCACTTTGATATTTGAGTAATTTGTTTTGCAGATATTGGGCATTTGGCCGGTTCAAGTGTTATGAAATTTGATTTGATATCATTGTTTATTGTCATTGTTCATCGACTCTTCGATAGAGAGATATGATTGTTTGGCTTTGTTTTACAGCTTTTGGTTTTGTTTCATAGCTATTGTTATCAGTCACTTCGATATAGTTTCGATGCACTATCACATCCTTTAATGTTGGCAGGTTCCTTACTAGGTAATTTGTGCTCACCCTTTCTCTTTTCTTCCTTCTAGGTGATCTAGGTGATAGTTAGAAGGAAGCTTGCTGTCTGGTTCGGGTTTTGCCGTCATAAGTTGTATAGTGATACATAAGTCAACTCACCTTTGGACATTGTAATTTTGTCGATTTGTTTAGTTTATAGTTTAAAGTTTTTGGAGGCTTGAATATTTGGGTTGTCATTGGACTGTTTGGGTTTGCTTTGTGTTCAGAGGATAGTTGTTCTGATATACTCGTACACAGTAGTATACATACGGTATTTTGGTCTACTTTGACAAGACACTTTCCTGGATTTGACTTTTACTTTAGATTTGTGTTCGCTTTTGTTCTTCACCTCTCGTGAGACGTGTAATCACGATCTCCGGGACGTGGCCGTATTGATGATTGATTTGGTAAGACGATAGAGAGAGAAGGAGAAATAGGGACCATGTTTGAGAATCTTGGGGAAATGGAAGATTGTGGGTGTGTATGAAATGGAAGACGACAGAGAGAGAATTTTTTAGCTGAAACCAAAGTGAAAATGACAAAAATACCCCTGCACATGACACTCATATGCCACTTAACATGAATTTCATAACGACCACTAATGGGAGGGGTCATTATGGGATAAATGACAACATTAGGTACCACATAAGCACATTTCAGGGGTCATTATGGGATAAATGACAACATTAGGTATCACATAAGCACATTTCGTAAGTTGGGGAGACTATAGGATTGGGTGAATACCTTAGGGGGTTATTCATATTAAAGCCTAAAAATTATATAAATACTTTTTGATTAAAGATGATAATAGCACAGAAACAAATTCACCTTAAACAGGAAAAAGGATGGATTCAATAACAAACAAGATAATAAAGGCAAGGAGCTCCGGGGTGAATTTGACACTAAAGGTAAAAATAAACGTACTCCGTTGATCTTCAAGCCGCTGAAAACAAATCCACCCAATGACGGTCATCAGTCTTTCTTACAGCGCTAACAACCACATCAAAATTCAAAAGACTCTGGAAACTTTCTGATTAGATCCCAAGTTTTCTCCCACAGAGAAACTGAGGTCTGGTTTCTGCTAGTGTTTTGACTGCAGAAAGTGGTATAGGAAATTTAGATAGGCCACTAGAAAGACAAAGCAAAAAACAGTTAATTTGGGATGCGAAAAGTCTGAAAATCCCAACAAAAGTCCAGTTTAAAAAGTTTCAACAATACCCACTTCCCAGTATCCTGTCCCAAATTTCTAGAGAATTGATATGTTCTACTATCCCAAGGAAAATAACTGTTACTCCCTACGTCCTAAAATAAGTATCTCCTATTGACTTTACATGGGTATTAAGAAAGTGGTTGACTCTAAAATTTTCCTTTTCTTCAAAGTATTCCTTAGTGATGTCAAATCAATGGGCCCTTCTTTTTTCATCTCATAATTAATGACAGAACTATCGACGATTTGCTTGAGGAATCTTTCTCAAAATGGAAAAGAGACTTATTTTGGGAACGAGGGAGTTGTAAGTTTCTTTGATAAAAATCTATAAATAATTGGGCTTCTAGCTACAGAAGTAATAAACCTCATGAAGTACATGAATTCTGGTAGCATTTACGTCGACAATATGACAATAGTTTACAGTAAATTAGAGGAAACAAATAAATTTTACAAGTCAGGATCACCTAGAAATTTCAGCATCAAACACTGTAAAAAGAAGCCACTCCAGGCAATGGAAAAAATGAGGCTTCTCTGCTGATAATTGAGCCAACTGTAATGCTTCTTCACTGTTGTTCCTCTGTCATTAAAAACAGGCTCAAAAGTGTATTAAGGAAGAAAATTTGCTGATAACCTATCTTTTACATTAGTTAGAGCTGATAAATTGCTTGGCTTGGTAGATAGAAAGAACTGGGAACAAATTAAACAATACCTGAAGAAGGTGCCGAAGTAGACAATGCAATATCGTCTGAGCTTAAGGAGATGGCTCCAAACACGGCAACTCTGTGCATGCAGAAAATGACATTCTCTGGCTAACACCAACTACGACGACTCCAGCAGTTGGAAGTAAACCAAGAGGATACACTTCACGATCAAATTCCAGCTCAGGATCCAACTAAACAGAATACTGAAAATCAATGCACTGCCGCAGAAGTACAGAGAACTATGGAATAGAGAGAAATATACACAGCCACCAGCTCACACGAGGATACTTCAAATTTTGGGTGAAAAGACTACAGTTGCATTTAGTTATTTATGGAAGTACATGTCATTTGGAACACTTTCTCAACACCTAACACCCTAAAATGATAGCAAAACATTTACTCCAGCTGACTGTAGTTCAAATTTCCTATGAACTAGATATGTATCTGAAAATTTCACCCTTCCTTCCTTGGTGAAACCAAAACTTACAACCCATTAAGATCTTATGCTAACAGCTGACCAAACCTCAAGCAAATTAAATTACTTGGTGTTCTTGAAGATGTTCTGGCATTTCTGCCATACCTTCTGAACCAGACTCAAGCAAACCAATTAAGCATATCAAGAACTGTTTCTTTTCTACTCCCTTCATCGTCAAACTGATAATTTTTAAGTGAACATAATAGTAGCCAGGTACAACTTGACCGGGCGCTTTTGTGTCCACTCAGACTCACATGAGATCAACTTAACATTCTGGGCCAAACATCTGCAGAGCTTGGCAACATTTTGGGGAAGAGCATTTTGAGCCTGATAGAACTAGATGTCAACAGAGATTTGGGTTGTTAGAAGCAACCTTCAATAAACTTAACTATACTGAAATTATCATCAACAATATCATAACCAGAGACACGTAACAAAATGCTCAACTAAACTCAACCCAACCTTTGTCCCAATTACCTGGGGTCGGCTACATGAATACTTTCGGTCCAAAGCAAGGTCATCACACACAACACGCTCTTTCATATATTTCATTATTAAAGATGTTCATGTTAGTTTTTGTCTTCCCCTTATCATACTTCTAGTCTCTCTGACTACTCGCACTTCCTCGGCTGCACTATGTAGTCTATGTTGTTTCCAAACCATCTTTACACGTCACAGAACACTGATCAAATATATTTAACCTAACACCTCTAAATTATTCCATCTACCTCACCACCCAGCAACATGGAAATACCTGCATATAATGCATTAGTAGAATGTGTTGTAGGAAGACTTAGTACCGCAAGAGACTTATTAACAAGTGCTCTTAGAGCATTTGTTAGCGTGATTTTATAGAAAATTATTTTAGAACGTAATTCTGGACTTTTGTACAAAAAAATTAAAATTAAAATAAAACAAGAATTGCTCTAGCATTAAATACGAAATACCTGCAAGAAATCTTCCTGCTTGATGGATACCAAACCTGCAATGATGAGCTTCCAACCGATAATTACATGAGAAGTGCAAAAGAGATGGAAACCTAAAGCTGGAAAAATTCAAAGCTTAACAGACTTCACCTGCATTCCTCGATGGCCATAATCTAACCATGAAACTTTCTATATTAAGTTTGTTTTCTCCTCTGATCGGCCACAGGTAACCCAAATTCAATAGAGTCAGTGAGTTCTCTTTCTCGCCCATCATCCAAATCAAGCAGTGAAAGCTCCGCATTTGTTCTTAATATCAAACATCTGACATAGCAAGCCATAATTGCGGAGCTTTGGTACACATAAACAACCATTTTTACGATTTTGAACAATACGCAAATAAGCTCAGTGGCTCTTTGCAAATTGAATCTAATGAAGATGAGGTATCATTTCTTGACATATTCTCTCTTTCAAGCTGTTCGGGGATAAATCGCATTGCAGCAGGATGGCTCTTCGCAGTCATGATTGATAGCTTTCGTACTGTAGAAAGCTGTTTGTCATTTTATCACTTAAAAACGCATGAAGGAAATTTTTCATTGCAATACCCTCACTCAAAAAGCAGCTTGAAGCATACAAATTATAAAAATTTCTAAAATAATACTCCCTCATTATGCTCAAAGAGTCATACTTTCTACTTTGAATGTTTCCCTTAAAGAGTCTTGTTTCAAAAACTAAGCTTCTAATTCTATGAGTTTCTTTATCCTTACTGCACTAAACTTAACAATAGCAAAACTATTTTTATTTTTGTAAATAGGGGTAGCTTGTAGCTACGAGAGATCAGTTTAAACCTTTTTGACTTTCAAACTTGGACTTTTTGAGTATAACGGATGCAGTATCAATTTAATGATCTTAGTACATTCCAAACCCACTGCAAGAATTCCTTTTACCTGTAAATCTGGAGTACTGGAAGTCTGGAAGGTGTCAATTCGCCGGATAATTGCACATGGTATATATGGACATCAAATGGACGATAAGTGACTAGTAAATAATCTTAATAAACATCCTGATCCATTGGTTTTGCAAGCAATGGTTTCTGATACAGTAGTGAGAGCTGATCAAGGTGATATCTTGGGTTAAAAAGCAATTCATACCTGTCCAGGATTAAATTTTTTCACAAATGGACTTGTACTAAATAGTTACACATTAGTCACTAGAATAAATCAGTTCTCTATGTGCTGCAACACACGTTAGCTAAGTGGATACCTATGATAGGCCTCTAGATGCGCAAGCCAAAGGCCAGGTGATGCAGAACAGTCTATCATAGCTATCATAACGAACCGTTCATCTGCAAGTCAACAAGTCATTTAGGTCCAAGGGGAACGTGCCCTTTGAAGATCTTAGATTATTATTACTATTTTACTATGATAGAGAACGTAGTTTAGTTTAGTAGTTGGAAGTCTTTCCTAGTTGATACCCCCAGTATTAGTAGTATTAGGAGAAGTATTAATAGTAAACTATACATAAGGATGCAATCATCAAATTCAATTAGAGTTAAACATTATTTGAGAATCGAACTTGCAAGCTTTGTGCTTGCTTTTACCGATCCCTCGTGAGGGTATGTTCTTCTCTTCTTATCCCTCTTATTCTAAGCTCTGCACCAACTCCCATTTGTTCGGCAACACTTCGCTTAATTAACAAGATATAATGTTTGAACCTAACACACAAGACAACACAAATGCCACAGGTTTAAGATTTAGAGCTTATGCAAGAGCCAATGAGCCACTTTGTGCATCTTTTAGGCAGTTTAGAACACCTATCGATCGCATATAATTGTGGTTTTTCTCAACGGTTGCAAGCACTCTTATGGAACAAAAAAATTCTTAATCTTAGTATTCAAATCTTACTGCAGAAGTAGTAAACTGGAGTTTCTATAGTTCTATTATATATCTACGTGATGATCATGGACTGCCCATAATGATTGTCCATTTTAGATTTTCTTTGCATAGTCCACTCAAATCTCACACAAGAAGCACAGGTATAGAAACTGAGAATCGTGCAAATCACCAGGAAGATGTAGTAAGCAAGGTTGCTGGCTGCTTTTACGAGAAATTTCTAAATCAAGCATGAAAATATGGATAAGTAAAGGCCTCATAGATAAACAAACAGAACATCTAAATGTACATAAACTACTCACGTGATGGAAGACTCAATGTAGCTGCAGACAACAACAATCTTTCCCATCCATAACAAGCCCGTGCACTGAATCTTTTGTTCCTGGGTAACATCACCAATTAAAAACCCGCCATTTCTTTAACTGTATGTCATATAAGATCAACCCATGAAGACCAGCAACAGCTAAATACATCCCATCCTCATTAGCTGCCACATGAAGCACATGCCAATTTTGAGTGATATATGAAACCTGGCAAAGGGGCAATATTATATTAGTAACATTATAGCATATAGAATCACTGGTCAGTACGAGAATGCCAAAGAAAAGAACCCGATGCCATTGATCCCACACATAACTGGAAGGTTAAGATGCACTATTTTAAGTTCATCAGTATCTTCAGACTGCACAACAAGCAAGCAGTCTTCACTGTATATAATCTGACGGACATAAGTTGTACTCGAAACTCCTATGTTAAGGCAACACTTTCCAAAAGAAAAGGCAAGAATTCTCTCTGAAAGTCCTTCCTCAACAGCATAAAGCCTGTAGCCATATTCATCCCACTGCATAAATGAGGTGCCACCCATCATGGGTTCAGATTTGCAATCAGAGTTTGGCTTAACCACTGGGGAAGAAACAGAACTTAAACCTATCTGACGGATTGTAGACATCAAGCGACAACCAGAAACAGACCAAACTGTTAGTCCTCTTAACTTCCACAGTTCCACCCAACTGCAAAAGCATAATTATCAGGTGTCCACGCAATAGAATTGACAGCACCAGTATCATCCGTTGAAATACAATATAATATAGAAATATCAGCACTCTAGTTGTTAACATTACTTTCAAGTTTCAACAATCTTCACAAGATCCTTTCAAAATTGGATGTAGCAGTAAATTGGTGCA
Organism: Codonopsis lanceolata; assembly: GCA_013146195.2. Lineage (NCBI taxonomy): Eukaryota > Viridiplantae > Streptophyta > Magnoliopsida > Asterales > Campanulaceae > Codonopsis > Codonopsis lanceolata. Next base: position 21,388,347 of record CM028383.1, read on the forward strand.
TAAATAAGCTCCAAAAACATTATTATAATGAATGAACATAAGGGAACATAAAACAGATTCCAAGATAACAGAACCAGCTATAACATAAAATACAAGAAATAGCTGACAAAACTACCAAAGTAAAGTAAGAATTCAAGAACCAAGATCACCCTAAAAGCTATGAGTGTACTAATACTAGCCAACTTCCGTAACTAAAATGACCAAAATCTGATTTGAAGTTAAACATGAAGGCTTCAAAAAATGACTTTTGTGTCCATTTCAATTAATGAAAAGTTTACTTTCAGAGATAACATGAAGGACAGGGCCGGTAAGGAGTTAGGGCCCCCATCCCCAAATATTTTATACACCTTTATATATATTAGTATATATATTCCATATTTATTCCATTTTCCTCTATTAAATATGTCAACATGGGGAGACGGAAGAGGAAACGGCAAAGAAGGCGACAAAGACGCAGAGCAAATCTCGATTTCTTCACAAATCACAGCGGCGGCTCGATCTCTTCAAAGCATCGGCTTGATTTCTTCACAGCAGTAGAAGCGGAAGAGGCTGTAAATCAAACAGTCTGAAGTTGCCAAATGCTTCAGTTGATTTCAAAGAAATTTCTAATCCTCAATCCTCATCTCTTCTTCGCAATCTTCGGTCCTTCCTGAATTTCAGTTGACAGTTCGCTTCAATTTCAAACCTCAATTTCGTGGATTCTCCGTCCGGCGTCCGGCGTCCGTCAATTGTGGATTTTCTTGGTTAGTAAATTTTCCTCTTCTCTCTCATTATTCTCTCTCAAGATGTGTTAATAGCCCGATTTCTGATGGAATCATTCCAGAAGATAACTGCCTTTCCACAAATTTCTAGCAATTGTAAGCAGAACATATCTAGCAACTGTAAGCTAGTGTTGTGGAATGATTCGGGACAATATTTGTGGCTGATGTCTGGTTCCTGTGTAGTTTTTTTTGCATTGTCTAGTTAGTAGTTAATTTGGTTGCCTACATTAACAATATGCTAGTTATGCTATGTGATGGGAGCTAAAAATATACATTAGTGTTGTGTCTTTGATTAAAAAATTTTTTGTTCATGCCTTAAAGGCCCCAATTTATTTTTTTCGCCCCAAGGCCCCCAAAAGTTCAGAACCGGCCCTGATGAAGGAACTAAAATTTCAAAATGTATAGATCATTCCAACATTATCAACAGCAAGGATTTGTTGCTCTGAAGCAACTGAAGCACATACTGCATCACCAGAACCCAATGTCTTTTCAGCTTTAATAGATTCAGCTTGCTTTAAAACTTTCTTACTTACGGAACATAGTACCAATTGTCCATCAGAGAATAACACAAATAGCAACCTCAGTTGCAAGGAAAATTCCAGATGAATAATAGCAGACTTTCTGAATAAAGAATGACTAGATTGCGAAACACCATGGACCCATCCAGAAGCAGCACCATTGTCTAAAGAATTTGACAATTTGGTAGCAGCATTGCCATTAGACAAGCGAAAATCCAGGTCAAAAGCTCCATGGAACTGTAGAACAAACAAGAATAACATAGTTATATAAAAAAGAATGATTCTCTTTTACTGGTTGCATTGGAGATTTTCTTACACACCTGAAAGTTAAGACTGCAACACCTACAGTAAAGATATGCTACAATTCATTGCATTTAAAATTTCAACATATTGCTTTCACCCGCCCAATTTGGCTTACATCGCCTTTCCAAGATATATTATACAAAGTTCCATCAGAAAGTCCAACCAGCAAATTTTTGTTGTCACATATGATATTGCTCCTGCCAGTGGAATAAAAGAATAGATAAATCATTCCAAATCAATAGAGAACAAATCCAAGGTAACCCAAGTTATCAAATCAAGTCGGTGCTTTCTTTTTCAATTTTTCTTTTACTGAAGTCCATCAAACCAAACATTAAAAAATAAAAAATAATAATACAGCCTCTAACAGGAAAAATTACCGTCACACTTGACAATAGATTGTGAATCTAAAACAACAAAAATGATATAAGTGATAACCTTGACGAAGCTTAAGTGCAGTTTGAAATAATAACAGAATTTCACTTCCACAATTCTGGATCATGACGTCTATATCTTCTGGACCGATCTAAGATTATTTTAGCCTTTTAGGCTCCACAGTCAAACCACTTGAAGAAATTCTCCTAAATTCTTGTATGATTCTATCTATCAGTGGATTTTCACAACTACAATAATGATGTCTAGGCTTAGTAGCTCAAACAATCAATATGATGCATTTAACCGAAAACTTTGTCAAGCTCTGCTGCTTCTTATATAAACAACAAACCCACTTCCAAGCCCAAACAGTCTTCCTAGTTCCTATTAGTCGCTTAATATAAGCTTATTACAATTTAGGCTTAACATGAGCAACTTTAACACAATGATCAATTCTGTTCCCAGATACAAGTTAACTTGATTGAACCAAGTTAGAACCTATTCGTTTAAGTACCTTGTCTCAATGTCTATATTTTCCACCCAAGCCAGCAATAAATTTTTACCCTGTGCTTTTTATAGGGCCTGCGCTAGCAATTATATGATCCAATCAATCGTGAGAAACAATATGCATCCAAGGCATAGAACCTCAAAAATTTCTGACATCAGACATCAAAAGTTAATGCGGTAGCTAGAAAGCCTAGAATGGATCCTTATACTGCCAAATCCTTGTTTGCAAAGGGGACCTGTAACCTGTTCACTGACAAGTAGAGAAATAGTAGCAAGAAACAAACTAGACGGTTGCTTTCCTTCTATTTGTACTCTTTTGCCGAAAAACTGGACCTTGAAAATGTGAAGATAGAATGAATGAAGATGCCTGCAAAAGAAGGAAAACAATGTAAGCCATGCATACATAACGATTCACTAGCTTAGAATCAAGATGGTACTTTCACCTGAATTTATAACTTGCAATATGTTAGTTTTGGTATATCGATCAACCTCTCAATTATTTAAACATAACGACTCACTAGCACGGAATTTAAAAGGCGAAAGAGTAGGTATGTTAAAAGATAAATAATGAAAAGAAATACAACATATAGAATATAGATGGTGAAGCCAATGACATGTTACCTAGGATGTTTGTATACATAAAGAGAATATCATGAGGTTTTAAGGGAACCAAAAGGTAGAGGAAAAACTTGAGTAAGACGGTTTTACGAATATTTTTTGTAACATGGATCCTCCTAACCCGACCCATCTTATATTGATGGGTTTAGCCTTAAGAGATATAAGATTGGTCTTACAAATAAAGATGTGTTACGGAGACTCACTCAAAGGTAGAAGGCTTTTAGATAAGAAAGGCATGTGGCAAAAAATCTAGCTTGGGCCGTCCGATTGATGCGTGGGATATCTGGGTTTGATCTGCTTCCTTAAACATGTCTAAGAGCACGAAATCACCTTAGTGGGAGTGCAAGGCGTGGCCTCGCGAAACCACTCCGGTGTAAGAGTAAGTATCATGTGAAAGTCAAAAAATAATTTGACAGAGGTTCTAAGCTCAAGAAAGTATATTTACCTTGTTTATAGAATATAAAGGGATATTTATAGGCCCCAAATATCATTGAATCCGTGCGTGATGGGCGACTGGCCGCGAGAATGCAAGAGCAGATAAGGCAAGTACGTTGCTCAGATAAGGAAACATTTGACCTGTCTTGGAGAGCAAGTCACTGAGGTTCCCTGCTCGATACTCTGCTCGGCTATATGATGCAGACTTGATGATAACAAGTGTAGTTCTCTGGCATGGCCCCTGGTCGAGTATAGGCAAGGTCTGTGCTCGACCAGCTTTAGACGGGAGCTATCTTTCTCTCTGTTTGGATACTCAGCTAGCTCTGCCCGTTAAACTGGTAGGTTTCATGCTGACTTAGCTCGTGACTGACGCATGGTGTTCGCCCGTGTTTTGCTGGTGACCGGTTTTGGGTCAAACACATCAATTTACAATTTATATATATACAAAAAGAATGTCTTACTGGCAAGAGGAAAATACGGAACGGAAGTATCTACAACGGGAATTCAACATTACAACCTAGACTCTCAAACAACCAGCAACACGACCATCTTGAGTTGACGGTATAGAAAAAACAACCCCTAAACTCCTTATTCGGTGCCACCCTCCTCCTAGATAGCGTCTCTTCATTATTTACTTAATTTACTAAATAATTTCGTTATCACCGTCAAAGAGACGATGGAAGAACACGCTGTCCTCTTCTTCTTTTTTTAGAAAACCAAGCAAAGCTACGATTAATATATACAACCAACCAATATCATACATCTGCAAGGTGCCAACTAAGCATTTTGTAGGGACAAAAGAGAAATATTTTCTAGCTAAAGTTGCGTCATATCTGATGGAACAGAAATTAGATAAATCTTCACAAACTCCCATACTAATTGCAATACAACATAGTTAAATAAAGAGCATGTGGGAGTCTCCGTAGGCAATATCCTCCCGACGGAACAGCCATTACCGCCATTAATTTTGGAGGATCAGGTGATGATTGCCACGAAGGTGGTTTCCATGGTGACACGATCTCTTGATTTTTATGGCGGCTTGTAATTGCTAAATTACAACAGCTATCCCCGATAGTTCGCTATTCTGAAAAAGGGGCAATGTTGCGCGCCTTCCATATCAACCAAATATATAGGCTAATACGCAAGCCCTAAAAGGCCAAAAAAAAAGAAGGAAGAAGAAGCACTTTTTGGGTGAAAAGACAACTATGTCATTAATGAGCCGGAGGCGGATTACTTATTCAGCGCATTGCGATGCATCAATTTGTTCATCACAATGCATGAACTCGATTTTGCGATGTAGAAAATTTTGATGCACAAGTGGAATCAATATTGTATCGCGATGCACAAATTGTATTCGATTTATGCATTATGATGCAAAATTAATGCATAAACTGATATTTTGCGTTGAAGTTTTCGGTTCATTAAGGATATCGTAGTCTTTTCACCCTCGAAAGTTTCTTTTTTTGATTTAAAAAAATGCTGAACTAGAGCTGTTGAAAACTTTCAAAAAGGGACTGACTGAATTTCACCCTAAAAAAAGTTTAGAACACTTGTCTATGACATACACGATCCAAATCAAAGGCCAATTGTTAGGGTTATTGTTTGGATAAATTGCAGGTCGGTCCACATTTCAAAATTTGCAACCTTTTTAATCCTCTATTCTTTTTGTAACCGCTAAGGTTCATGTTAATAAAATTGTCCCTAAAATGCCCACTGTCGTAAACCAAACCTACATTTAAGATTCTTAACGATCCAACGGAGCTTCCTCCATCGTTGAAGGGATTGCAAAAAACATGAAAGATATGTCATTTTGAGGAGAGGAGAGTGCCCGTAAGATGTGTTGCCTGAAATCCTCCACTGAAGTTTAAACAGTAAACAATTGAAAATTGTGTGGGATAATGACAAATGGAGGGGATGATACTGGCTCCACATTTCAATGCTTTCCATATATATATATATAATTAACTAGCAGATGCAATGATTGAACAATCTGAAAACAAAGAGCTAGCGGGAATCAATGAATTTCACTCGATCAACGATGAAGAGTTTAACCGAGCATCGTTATTAGAATATAAAAGTATATGCCAATGCACAAATTGGATTTCGCGAGGCACGCATCGTATTTATGATGCAGAATTTTCCGATGCAAAAATTGAATTTTCGATGCAAAAGAATAACATAGACGCATCAAACGGGAAGCCATAAACAAACAAAACAAATTAATTATAGGGGGACATGTTGAATTTACTGAAGAAACCCACCAAATTGGCACATATAAACATCATCGAGCAGCCCAATTCAAAGCTTATTCTAGAACCCGTGAAAAGTTGCATTATACAGGAATACAAAACTAATAAAATGATCAATTTTGTCATCATAATAACTCGCGATTACACCATCAAGCAACTCCTCGCCTTTGGGCATTAGTGGAGTTTCTTCGACTTCTAATCTGGACTTCGGCAGTTTTACTTTGTCTTTGTCTTCGACGACAGATGGGGCATCAATTTCAGAGACTTTTGGAACAACGAGTGATTGTCTGGAGAAATGGGTAGTAGTGGTGTTCAATTTGAGGGAATGATGAGGAAAGAGAAATAAGAGAAAGGGTGGTTAATGCAGCTTTGTCGTGGGATAGATGCATCGATTTGGAAACCGTGATGCATCGCTATGTTACACAATTAAAATTCATGCATTGCAATGCATGATTTTGTGCATTGCGATGCATGAACAAAAGCTTTGTGCGTGCGTCTTTTTCATTAAGGGTATAATCATCTTTTTGCACCACAAATGTCTTATATCGGTTTAATTAAGATATAGAGAATTTTAGAGGTTGGAAATTATCAAAAGTGAACTGACCCGTTTTCACCCTTATTACTTTCAATAAGTGAGTTATGGGTAGGCCTAGAGTTTGGGAAAAGAAATATTTTTGATGGATAGAGTTTGGGCTTTGCTTGAAACACTCCAAGTATTAGGCTTCTTTTGTAATCCATACCATAGTTATATGTATATACCCTCTATACATGTTTGCCACTTTCAAATAATTTGAAAACAATAGTAAATATGTTTTAGGGTGAAATTCTGGACGGTCCATTTTTCAAAATTTGTAACTCCTCCAGTTCAACTTTCTTATTATTTTTTTTAACTGCAAAAGTCTATTTTTTGAAATATTATTCCAAAAATGTCATCGTCTCCTTCAACAGTTCCGACAAACACATTAGATTCGAAAATCACCATTGTTGCGCAACGAAACGGGGATCGACCTGGTCTGGTTCATTACGATATCACGGTGCAAACTTGGATTAGATAATATTTTATGTATCGCGATGTAAAAATTGGAATCAATTATGCATCAATTGGTTGCTTGAATTGATGAATCACGGTAGGTAAAAGTTGGTGCAGTGTGATGGAAATTGGATTAGGTAATTAAAATATGTACCGGTGCAAAAAATGATTCATCGCTATGCGAAAATCGATATACTTCTTTAGCGCGCCTCAGGCTCATTAAGGGTATCGGAGTCTTTTTGCCCCCAAAATTGTCATTTTTCGGTTGAAATGAAAAACACGAGATTGAAGCGATTCAAAACTTTGGAAAGTGGACTGACCCACAATTTCTCATATGTTTTAGGAAATATTAATAATTCATCTTTTCCACCTAAAGAATACATATTTGAAAAGTCTAATAATTTAGAGATATATAGCCAGCATTATAGTTTGACATGATCATTACAATAATATTTTGAAATATTATGAAGATTGTGGACATAATTTTTGAAAGTGGAATGAAACATCCCAAAATAGTGTAATGAATTCTTTACCCAGAATGGGGAGAGTATTAAGTATGCATTTATAGTATTTTTGTATCAAAAATTATTTCTAATGGCATTAAAACTTGCAAATGGGAAGATGTTGAGCTGCCAAGCCCAAATGGTCGGAACACCGGTCACATGTCAGGCATGCAATCACCTTGCCACGAGCGGGGCACGTGCATGTCTTGTACAGCGGGCAAAAACATACGCTCGGTGGTAATACAAGCATGGCATATTTGACAAGCAAAGATATGCAACCGACTTTCATACGGGCATATCGAGGACAAGCCCCTTTCACTATTTAGCAAGGGCCCAAGTGTATAGCGAACTGGAAAGTAACCTAGCGAGCATGTCAAATCGGCTCGGAAACACCGGTAACGGTCGTCCCGAACGTGGGGTGTTAATGCCGAGAAATCCGCCCCCACATTCTGGATGTGGCCTTGATCGTGTCTGTATTTCTCACTTGGGCAGTTAGTACCCACTCCTCGGCGTCCAAGGCTGAGGCTATATAAACCCTTCTACATCTTAAATGGGAGGTACGTTCAAATCTATAAGCCCTTACTCTGTCAAATTGCTTTTGCACTTGTGTGTTAGCTGATTATCACACCGGAATGCCTTTGCAGGGAAATCCCCTGCCCAGTTCACGTTTGATTCAGGTTGTTTGACAAGCTTGGGTCGAGACAATTAAAGCCCAGATATCCTATACTAATAACCCTAGGGCTTGTACCTAAGTCTAAGTGTCTTTGCTCGCGAAAAGAGTTGGTGTGAGAGCTTAGGGCTTAGCTTGTACCTAAGTCCTAAGTGTGGCTCAACACCCTAGTCGTGTTAGCAGTTTTGCTCGCGAAATCAAGTCAAGACTTAAAAGTTTCTTGTTATAAGTGCTCATGTGTGTAGAGAACTCAATCCACTTAGAGCGAGGTAACAACCACACATGCAGAAAGGTGGAAGAAACAACGTATGTAAAAGGAAACAGAAAGTGAATTAGATCGATTATAGACGAGTCAAAATGTTCAAAATGGCATGCATGCCAATACAAAGCTTTCAAATATTAAGCAGAGAGGATCCACCAGTGGCCGTAGCCGTAACCTCTTCGTCGTCCCGTCAATCACGATGAGTTCTCCATCACCACCAGCAGCAGTCTCTTCGGGAACTCCCTGGGCGGCTAACCGTGCATGGTATATATCGGTTATGAGATCAGACACATTGCCGGCTACATGCTTCGGTGGATTACAAACAAGCAGACCCATCTTCACATCTTCCTCAACGATCAAGGCAAGCTCCACCACACTATAGGGGACCATCAAATGGCCCTCTCGGATAGTAGGATCAAAAGGAGAAGTTGTTGCCCATATAGCAAGCAAGTTAGGAGTTAGGCCAATCAAACCACTGAGGACAGCTTGACGCAAAACATGATCATCACTTGGTTGTAGTAGGGAATCAATGTATCATCAAAGGCATTAGAAGCCTTAAACTCCTCAATGATGGCCCATTTCTACTCGACCTCATGTTGAGTTAGCTTCGCATGTAGCTCCTCTTCCTCTTCGTCACGGTTGCCTTCACCTCCCTTATTTCCTTTAAAAGTTTCTCCTCAGAGGTCTTCGAGAAAACGAGGTGGGATTCGACTACCTTCTTTTCCTCTTTGACCTGGGATAGCTTAGTTACCGTAGCGGTAACGACCTCCTCATTGACCTTGATCTCAGCCCGTAGAGTGTTGACTTGCTCTTCAAGTTTATTCTTCTTCAAGATCAGAGCCCGGTTCTGGTCAAGTTGTTCCATCACCCGGTCGAAGAGGAGTGAGCTGTTGGTGGCAACCTGCACAAGAAATACAATCGGTAAAGTAGGAGGTGTAATAAAAAAATTGGAATAAAGAAGGGAATTCATTCGATTACCTCACTTAAAGCCAACCCAACTTCTCCAATCAACACGATGGAGGTCGTCTTAGCTTTGGAGGTGGCCACGTCACCGTGGTTGATCCTCTTCATGAGCCCTTTCCCACTCACGACTACATAGTTACCCCGCTTAAGAAGGTTGAGCTTTTTGATGGTAGGGACCCCGTCGAGCTCGTCTATCAGTTTATCGGTTTCCTCGCCCATTCGGGGATGCTGGAAGTCATCCTCAAGCCACGAGGGAGTAGAGGAGCGATAAAGGGATGAAGAGGACTTGGATCGCTCGCCATTCTCCTCTCGAGACCAATTATTTCTACCACTGGTGGGCTCTTCAATCGACCTTTTTGTTCTGGTCTTCCCGATGGGGGCCTTCAGTATAGTAGGGGAGGGAGGCTTGCTGCTACCGCCTCGTGCGATCAGTCTAGGGCGCAGCTCGTCTAGTGCCCTTAATTCGGCCTATTTGGGCATGTTGGTCGCGCCCTGATTGGTGAGTGCTGCTTCTCTGGCCTCTTTGGCCTTTTTTTGGGACTCAATTTTTTTGAAGTATCATTTAATCTCTTCATGGCTGCACGGACGGATAAGACCAGTCAGTTTAAGCTGGAAAGTTGAGCTCGTGGCAGCTCCCCCAGTAAGGATGGGGTTATTGTCCTTCAATTTTCACTTGGGGTTCAACCCCAATGATGGGCATCCGGTGGATACTGGCCTGACGCAAGAATATCTGATTAGCGGTAAAGCGCTCCTAGTCGAGCACAAACTCCTGCCCGCCTTTACCCTCTTTTACCCCTAAGAGTTTCTTGAAGCCGGTGATTATTTTTGTTTCGCCAGTTCAAAAATGGTCACGATTGTAGGGTCGGGCGAGGGAAGGGCCAGTATACTCGATTTCCACGAGTAGGACCTTTTGGTCCCAGGCTTCGACTTTGTTCAGGCTCTCACTTAGTAGTTTGAAGTAATGATGGTTGGAGCGACCAGAGATACGACTAGTGTTTTTGTTGATTTTGAATTCGTAGATGAAAGAATCCAATGGGAGTCTCAGTCCGACTAGAAAGAATCTAACAGTGGTCAGAGTCAACTCGCAGGGGAGGGCGTTGGTTATGTTTAGAAATTCGTAGATGAAAGGATCCAGTGGGAGTCTCAACCCGATCAGAAAGAAGTCAAAATAGAAGACCATCCGGTCTCCCTGATTAGTATGGTCTTCATCATCTATCTCCAACTCAAAGGCTTTTACTCGATAATAATTCGGGTCTTTGTGTAAGGAGTAAAACCAAGCGAAACGTCTTCTTCAGACTCTAGCTCGTCCCATGTCATTGTGGGCATGATACCTTCCTAAGTGACAGGTTTCTTACCCTTCTGGCAGGCAGCCCTCTTTCTCTTCTCTCTTGGAGTGCTTGTGCTCGAAAATAGTGACCCGGAAAGACGATCTACCTCATCATCATCACCCCCCTCACCGGCAGCGGTTATAGTGACCTGCTCGGTGAGTGTAGTGATAGTTTCTTCAACGACTTTGGTAGCCACTACTTGTTCATTAGGTAAGGCAGCAGCTCTATTTGGGCATGTCCTCTCAGAATCTAAGGAGATGCAAATGTTCTGCACATCTTGCTCGACGTGGACTACAGCTGGAGTGCTTAAAGCCTCATTAATTTGAAGATCTAAGTCCGTTTGTTTAGAGTTCTCCAGTTCAACTTCAAAAATTTCCTCACGTTCAGGAGAAGCTCCGTGGTCATAGCTATGCCCTTCAATTTTCAGATTCCCTGGATTTGCAAAAAGACATCCTACAAGAATCGAGGAATGAGCACGTTAGACCCTTCCCGTAAAAACAAACGTAAGTGGGTAGGCAAAAGCCGTGGTTAGGGTTTTAAGCCTCAAGCCGGCAAACAGGGCACCAGTTTGAGTTTTCCTCGATTCATACCTATGTGTGTGCCCGTGTACCGATACAAAACCCGGAAAAGGTCTAGTGAAGGTATCGAACCCAGAAAAGCTAGAGTTCATGAATGCAGATTTCAGGTAAAACTCACAAGAAAAGAATGGAAATTGAAGATATCTAAAAGCATGGCATCATATATTTCGATGGTTCTAATCATAGTGTGATTTCATTTCGTAACAAGGATTTTTGAAAGTCCTCACGCACCTCACACGCATCATCGAACCCCAAAATCAGGGTTCTAGCAAATAGGCAGAAGAAACAAGTTCGAAATTTCGTGAATCATAGTGTTACCTGTCAGATTAAGGCTTGATGATCTTGGAGAACATGATTGTTTGAGTACCTGCTATGGACTCACGACTCAGTTGACACCACCGATTTGAGAACAAAGGGGGTAAAAAAAGTTCAAAGATTGGTAAAAGAGCATAAGGGAGAGGTTTTTTGCTCTTTTATAGGCTGTTTAGGGAGCAAAATAGGGGGAACTCAAGAGGGGTTTTATTAGCTGTGCACAAAGCGCTACGATCGAGGCGTCGCATTAAATGCCACCTCGAAGGACGCATACTCGACGATACCTCTGCAGACAACGGTTACCTTCTGACGCATCATCTCATCATGCGCCTGACACCAGCTAGCGTCACCTACCGTCGAAAAGGCTAGGTTTACGAATTTACCTTCAGCTTTTTTGAAAATCTTTGCAAAACAAAAAAAGTGACAAAGTTCTTTAGTGATCAGACGATAGAGTTACAAGCACAAGTCAGACATTATGCTCGTCGCTTCGAGCAACTGTGCTAGCCAGACAAGGAGCAGGGGGCCACTGAGCTGTAAGGCCCAAACAACCCGAACATCGGTCACGTATCAGGCATGCAATTACCTTACCACGAGCGGGGCACGTGTCTGTCTTGTATAGTGGGCAAAAACATATGCTCAGTGGTAATACGAGCATGGAAAAACATACACTCGGTGGTAATATGCCCGCTTTCATACGGGCATATCGAGGACAACCCCCCTTCACCATTTAGCCAGGGGCCAAGTGTGTAGTGAGCTGGACAATAACCTAACGAGCAGATCAAATCGGCTCAGAAACACTGGTAACGGTTGTCCATAACGTGGGGTGTTAATGCCGAGAAATCATTCGGACACGGCCTTAATCGTGTCTGTATTTCTCGCTTGGGCAATTTGCAACCACTCCTCGACATCCAAGGCTAAGGCTATATAAACCCTTATTTCAGGTTTCCTTTACGATTCCCCAAACTATGGACAGGGATTGTTAGCGATACTTAAAAGAAAAACACAAAAACTACGAGCACCCTTCTCCATCTTAAGGGGAGGTACGTTCAATTTTATAAGCCCTTACTCAGTCAAAATGCTTTTGCACTTGTGTGTCAGATGATTATCACACCTAAGTGTCTTTGCACGGAAAGTCCCTACCCAGTTCACGTTTGATTCAGGTTTTTGACAGGTTTTGGTCGAGAGGATTAAAGCTCAGATATCCTATACTAATAGCCCAGTGTATATACGCTTTTTGGATACATCAATTGTCAAGACAAAAATTAATATCTGTAGATTCTTGAAATGTGCCCTAATATATCAACCAAACCCTTCAAATAATATTTCTTTGGCAATACAATAAAATAAATAAGGGTGAATAAGTTATGAATCTGTGTTCTAAAGTAAGGGTTAATTTTTATTTTGAAAAAGATTGATTCAAAACACTTTTAGAAGCATATATGCAAAAATATGTTTGAGTAAAACTCCTGTAGGGCGGTCTTACGGATCTTAATTCGTAAGACGGAGTCTCACTCTCTCATAGCTTAACCCACCAACACACGATGGATCGTGTAAAGAGAATATATCATACAAAAAAAAAATTTGTAAAACCATCTTATCTAAGTTTTTACCAGTACACTTAGTAAAGATATCAGTGAAGTGAACTGATGTGTACCGAAAATATACCCCCTAAAGTATTGGCCAAAAGGCCCATAGCAAAGGAAGGGCCCAAGCCCAAAGTAAGTAAAGGCCCATAAAAGTACTATATATAGAGGGGCCTTCCCTCATTATAGGGGATGGACTCCTCAACCTCTCAATCTCTCTCTCTTTCACATGCTCAATACATTATTTCACCGGTAGCTCGAGGGAACGCCTGAGCTCCGACATATATTATTCTTGTTATTGACTCTCAAACCGAAGAGCTTTAGCTGGGATAACTTCCCAGCTCCCTAACGGTGCTCTCTCTTTGCAAACAAAACAGCCAGATATCCAACCGATGACATCACGGACCAGTCACGTGCGACGAGACTTTCGGCACCCCCCTCTCGTGGTGTGATCAAGTGGTTCCATTGACGGGAACGACTTTATTTCGTTCCTCTCTAGTCACTGTCTCCGTCAACCTCAACGGAGCTCCGTTCTAAGGGTGCCGGAACACCACCGACGAACACAAACACAAATTATGCATGCGAGCTTGAAGAAGGAAAACTTAAAACAGAAAACAACATGACCATTAGATGTGCCTTGGCTGAACGAGCAAGACAACACCAAAATTGACTTTATTCGATCACCCACGTTTCCCCGCGTGCCAAAACAAGCTGCTAAAGGCATCATATCCTCGTCACACCGGCAGCGCTCTGGCAACTAGATCTAACGAATTTCCGCTAGCAAAAACAGAAAGCAACACCACCACCAGATGCGTCTAGAAGATACGAGCTCAACGCCGCGTAAATCGCCTCCAACGAATGTTAGACGTGCCCCCACGTGCCACCACCATCTACTGAAGTCGCCAACCTTCATGCGCCGACCAACTGAAGTCTAATCTAGTGCACAAGCAGGCCATGTCTAAATACAAATGTGCCAGCTTGAATATGTCATTATGTCACCATCGTGTCCCCTCCACTTGCTAATGTCAACTCACCCATGTGAACACTTCTTAATTATCAGGTGTATTCCTTCCGTAATTGTCCTTAGATTTTTGTTGATTTACATCCATGTTGTTTGACTTTGAAAGTACCTAGTTCATGAATATTACAAAAGCACTGTTAATTTGAATATTATACATAATCATTAGGCAACCAAACAAATCAGACTTATTATTTACTGATTGTTCATGCCTTATTAGTTGCTTTTATTACATGCTGCACGGGATTTATACAAAATATGATAACTTCAAATGAGTATGAATCCCAATAATTTACATATTTGAATAACCATAAAATCACATGCACTCGACAATCGACATAGACACGAGAACAAGTTAATACATATATTATTAATTGTATACAACTATGTGACGATTTAACGAGCATATATGTGCGCATCTTATACGAGCATCATAGTATTTTGATAGTTTGGCACATAACATCATTCGCGAAATTTATGACGGCATTATTTGGAGTAAATGTACACGAGCTCGTTAGCCTCGGAAAATACTTACATCTTATAAATTCATCGTATCTTCTAATAGCACGATGTGTTGCCACAATGATTTATTTCCTATTCTCGCATAGGCCCATATCCAAATAATCTTACCTTATACGACCACCATGCTCGGAGTATTACAAGTACTGCAAAAGTGAAATATTTGTGATGAAATATGATCATTTGCTTATACAATAGCTACGGTTATTTGTCGTAAATTTGGATTAAATGCGAGCATGATTACTTTCCTAGTTACGCAAGGACAAATTCATAATACACATTCTAGCTAAAAATGGAATATGCTTGATTTGCAATCATATTATTATTTACAAGGAAGATTTCGAAAAACATTATTTCACCGAATCTAGAACCACGGGATTACGGGAAGCCAAGACATTTATTGATTTATTATTGCCCAGTTAATAGCAATAGTTAACTAGGGGGCTACTATTGAGGCCTGAAAACAAATAGAAATCTTTACTACTTCTCGATCTCCGAGGATGCTCCTACGCTCAAGAAGTGGGGGGCTACTACTACCATGGTTGATGAGATCCTATAGCACTCTTGTATGACAAAGTCCCATGACGGCCACAATAGTTATTTATATGAAATCTTCATCCATATCAGATCGTCGACGATAATAGAGACTACTATTTGAAAGATCCCCGCTCGCCATATCTAGGCCAATGCCAGAGCTCATCTAAACTCGCGGCTAAACTTCATATCATTCTCGTGCCCGAGCACGCCACGCTCGCGCCAATGCCCGAGCTTCATATTATTTTCGTGCCCGTGCACGCTACGCTCGCGCCAATGCCCAAGCTTTATATTATTATTGAGGATCGATACATCACACTCCTATTAAGTTTCATATCACGCAGCACCATATAGCTCGGTTTTCTTGAAAGTCCTCGCCACGCCAAGGACATGTCTTATTATGGCCTTTTGGGCCATTTTTCTGGAAGATCTCATCAACCAAAGAACACTTTTATCTCAAAAACCATCACAAAGCTGAGGAGGAATCACATCAAATGGTCAATTATACACACAGGTTCCTCGCCAAGGTTCAAAAGTTGACTACATAAACTCTCTTGGAATTCAAAGCAAAATCTCTAGTATTACAAGAAAAAATTATGAGAAAATTGTCCTTCTTACCTTGGATATGAACCACTATGGAAGCCATCCCCATCCTCGGTACGTGAGGTGGGGGTCAACGGCCTCATCCTCGGTACATGGGGAAGGTCGCAATGTACAAATGCCATAGTAGCAACACCACCACCAGATGCGTCTAGAAGATACGAGCTCAACGCCGCCTAAATCGCCTCCAACGAATGTTAGACGTGCCCCCACGCGCCACCACCATCTGCTGAAGTCGCCAACCTTCATGCGCCGACCAATTGAAGTCTGATATAGTGCACAAGTAGGCCATGTCTAAATACAAATGTGCCAGCTTGAATATGTCATTATGTCACCATCATGTCCCCTCCACTTGCTGATGTCAACTCACCCATGTGAACACTTCTTAATTATCAGGTGTATTCCTTCCGTAATTGTCCTTAGATTTTTGTTGATTTACATCCATGTTGTTTGACTTTGAAAGTACCTAGTTCATGAATATTACAAAAGTACTGTTAATTTGAATATTATACATAATCATTAGGCAACCAAACAAATCAGACTTTTTATTTACTGATTGTTCATGCCTTATTAGTTGCTTTTATTACATGATGCACGGGATTTATACAAAATATGATAACTTCAAATGAGTATGAATCCCAATAATTTACATATTTGAATAACCATAAAATCACATGCACTCGACAATCGACATAGGCACGAGAACAAGTTACTACATATATTATTAATTGTATACAACTATGTGACGATTTAACGAGCATATATGTGCGCATCTTATACGAGCAGCATGGTATTTTGATAGTTTGGCACATAACATCATTCGCGAAAATTATGACGGCATTATTTGGAGTAAATGTACACGAGCTCGTTAGCCTCGGCAAATACTTACATCTTATAAATTCATCGTATCTTCTAATAGCACGATGTGTCGCCACAATGATTTATTTCCTATTCTCGCATAGTACTGCAAAAGTGAAATATTTGTGATGAAATATGATCATTTGCTTATACAATAGCTACGGTTATTTGTCGTAAATTTGGATTAAATGCGAGCATGATTACTTTCCTAGTTACGCAAGGACAAATTCATAATATACATTCTAGTTAAAAGTGGAATATGCTTGATTTGCAATCATATTATTATTTACAAGGAAGATTTCGAAAAACATTATTTCGCCGAATCTAGAACTACGGGATTACGGGAAGCCAAGACATTTATTGATTTATTATTGCCCAGTTAATAGCAATAGTTAACTAGGGAGATGCTATTGAGGCCTGAAAACAAATAGAAATCTTTACTACTTCTCGATCTCCGGGATGCTCCTACGCTCAAGAAGTGGGGGGCTACTACTACCATGGTTGATGAGATCCTACAGCACTCTTGTATGACAAAGTCCCATGACGGCCACAATAGTTATTTACATGAAATCTTCATCCATATCAGACCGTCGACGATAATAGAGACTACTACTTGAAAGATCCCCGCTCGCCATACCTAGGCCAATGCCCGAGCTCATCTAAACTCGCGGCTAAACTTCATATCATTTTCGTGCCCGAGCACGCCACGCTCGCGTCAATGCCCGAGCTTCATATTATTTTCCGCTCGCGCCAATGCCCGAGCTTTATATTATTATTGAGGATCGATACATCACACTCCTATTGAGTTTCATATCACGCAGCACCATATAGCTCGGTTTTCTTGAAAGTCCTCGCCACGCCAAGGACAAGTCTTATTATGGCCTTTTGGGCCACTTTTCTGGAAGATCTCGTCAACCAAAGAACACTTTTATCTCAAAAACCATCACAAAGCTGAGGAGGAATCACATCAAAGGGTCAATTATACACACAGGTTCCTCGCCAAGATTCAAAAGTTAACTACATAAACTCTCTTGGAATTCAAAGAAAAATCTCCAACATTACAAGAAAGAATTATGAGAAAATTGTCCTTCTTACCTTGGATATAAACCACTATGGAAGCCATCCCCATCCTCGGTACGCGAGGTGGGGGTCAACGGCCTCATCCTCAGTACACGGGGAAGGTCGCAATGTATAAATGTCACAGTAGCTTACAAATGTCATAGTAGCTTACAAGTGCCGAAGTAGCTTACAAATGCCATAGTAGCTTACAAGTGCCGAAGTAGCTTACAAATGCCGAAGTAGCTTACAAATGCCGAAGTAGCTTACAAGTGCCGAAGTAGCTTACAAGTGCCAAAGTAGCTTACAAATGCCCAAATGATTGCAATATAAAGCATGAATCTTATTACAGCCTTATGGCCCAGGTTTCTTATTGTTCTTCGCCAAGCCGAAGACAAATCTTATTACGGCCTTATGGCCCGGTTTTCTTATTGTTCTTCGCCAAGCCGAAGACAAATCTTATTACGGCCTTATGGCCTGGTTTTTTTATTGTTCTTCGCCAAGGCGAAGACAAATCTTATTTCAGCCTTATGGCCTGGTTTTCTTATTGTTCTTTGCCCAAGCCGATGATAAATCTTGTTATGACTTTATGGTCCAATTTTCTTGAAGATCCTCGGTACGCGAGGACCCATCACTTTTTCTAAAAAATCCTTGGTACGCGAGGACCAATCACTTTTCTTGAAGATCCTCGGTACACGAGGACCCGATATAATTTTCTTCTTTAAAGATCTTCACTTAACCGAAGACCAGTTAATCAAGGCCTTAGCATCAATTATCACACCTCGGTCAACTCAAGCACCTGCGCAAAGAATCTCATGTTGTGCTCAAACGGTTAAGTTAAGAAGCCTTCTTCGGTCTCAAAAGCAGAAATCGCTAACTCTCAGCAGGACAAGGCAGAATCACAAGCAAATAGTACTCCTTACCCTTGAGGTAAACTTCAAGGAATAAGGAGTAGGGGGCTATTGATGTGTACCAAAAATATACCCCCTAAAGTATTGGCCAAAAGACTCATAGCAAAGGAAGGGCCCAAGCCCAAAGTAAGTAAAGGTCCATAAAAGTACTATATATAGAGGGGTCTTCCCTCATTATATGGGATGGACTCCTCAACCTCTCAATCTCTCTCTCTTTCACATGCTCAATACATTATTTCACCGGTAGCTCGAGGGAACGCCTGAACTCCGGCATATATTATTCTTGCTATTGACTCTCACACCGGAGGGTTTTAGCTGAGATAACCTCTCAGCTCCCTAACGGTGCTCTCTCTTTGCAGACAAAACAGCCAGATATCCAACCGACGACATCACGAACCAATCACGTGCGACGAGGCTTTCGGCACCCCCTCTCGTGGCGTGATCATGAACATTCAAACACGAAGGTGAATAAGTAGCAGAAATATTTATTTAGCATTATTTACACACAGCTGATAGATTATGCAATTTGGTAGCCATTCCATTCTCCACCTCAACTTCGACTATGACAGCATATAAGTGAATTAAATTTTTATGGACAAAACAAAACCCTTGAAGAAATGGATAAAATGGGGGAAACATGCTTGGGTGAACATCAACCTAATCGTTGATTATGACTACCACAATTGAGTTGTTAGTGTCATATTATTAGAAACCCACAAACTAAAGATAGGAGATAAGATAACAATGGATCGATCATTCATGCACTAAAAATAGACATTCATCCACCAAACATTTACTCACTCAATGGGACCTTTATGAAAAATACTGGTTGCTCAGTTCTTAAGATATTATTTGATTTGACACATAAATTTAAAAAAAAATTAATTGATTATTATAAATACACTTTTATAACTATTATTACAATTAAGTCTTAGTCAGAGGTCGATCTTGAGTTTCGAGAGGCCCATGGCAAAAAAAAAATGGGCCCTTTATAAAAATGAAATCATTTAAAGTATTAAGAACCTATGATTCAAACTTGTGACATCTACCTTATATTAAATGCATCTTAACGACTGGGTGAAACTAATCAATTGATAACTTTTTTGACACTATAATATATATATTAAATATAAGGTAGTTAAACATTTGGCAAAAATTAGCCACCAGGGCCTGGTGGTCTTAGTAAATAACAAAGTTGTCATTCTCCAAAGCAGCTTTGGCCTTCATTGAGATTTAATTATAACAATAGTTGTAAAAGGAGTTGTAAATCTAATATTTGTAGTTTCTTATATAAAATGCCCAAGTGCATGTGACCATCATTAAAGTGGAAGGAAAAAGAAATGGTAAAAATGATAAAAGTATTTTCTAAAAAAGAAAGTTTAGAAATATGATTTATTTATTTTTTTAAATGGACAAAAAAATATAACAATTATTTAGGAATAGAAGTATTATTATTTAAATAAATATTTCATTTGAGAAGAAAATATGCAATAACTTAGTAATTTACTTTTATTTAAGATATGCCCAAAGACGTTTTTTTTTCCTTCTGATTCTAAATAAGATCGATCCTCTTAGTTTGTAGTAATTAATTTTCAAGAATATTTTTTTTTCTTCACTTACATTAGTTTTCTATATAATATATATAGACTATCATGTACTAAAAGCCTAAAAGGTAATGAGTCCATTTCCTTTGAAAAATTACACGTAAGTTGGAAAATATGAATTCATGTATAATTCCTATTGTTTGGACCAGTTGAAAAAGAATAACAACTAGAAAATTCTACCAAACCTAGAGCAATTTCACTACAAGAAAATTCACACGTAAAAAAAATTAAAAAACATTTTCCTTTTTGGTTTATTCCAAAAAAATAGTCTTATTTTTAAAACAATATAATATTTATAATACATTTTAAAAATATACAAGCATGTACAACGAAAAAATTGTCAATTTTGTCACTGTATTTTTAGTTATCATTACATTTTGTCATTATAATATTTTTTTTAGCAAGATTGTCATCGTACTTTGAAGTATATTTGCAATTTTGTCATTCTACCTAACTTCCATCTAAAATATAATTTAGGTCATAACGCGACGTTAAACTTTATCATCTGGCACGATGACATGTAAAATTAGGGGCAGAAAATTAATTTTTACTTTCTACCTAAAACTATTACAGTTTCCTCTTCTCCCCTCCCCCTTTCAATACTTTCGTAACAAGTAAATTAACGTTAAGTGGAAAACTAATCAAAATTGGTTGTGTGTTTGGGAGTTTTTCCAGAATTGATTTGAAAATCAACAAAGGGGTTTACTATAAATCAACAAGGGTTGGCAATGACATCGTGATATCATCAACAATGGAATCATTCATTTCAAGGTCTCCAATTTTGGTTGCAAGTGAAAGGGGGAGGGGAGGGAAGGAAAGTGTAATAGTTTTTGGTAGAAAGTGAAAATTAATTTTTACCCCTAATTACATGTCATCATGCCAAATGATAAAGTTTAATTTTGCGTTATGATCTCAGTTAGATTTTGAATAGAAGTTAGGTAAAATGATAAAATTACATGTATATTTCAAAATACGATGTTAATTTTTCTCAAAAAATAATATTGTAATGATAAAATGTGATGATAGCTAAAAGGATAATGACAAAATTGACTATTTTCCCCACATACAACTATAATCATGAAAATTTTTATTTATAAAATAAGATTAACTTTCAAAAAAGTAACGCTAGGACGACTTAAAGAATATCAAAATTTATGAAACTAAATAAGGTGGCTGTTTAATTTTGATTTCCGCTTTTTTATTTGCAATTTTGCACCACATCAGCTACCAGAATTCACGCTGAAATTTTGGTACGCTTTACGTGTCCTTAGCATTACTCTTTATGAAAACAAGGGAGTACAACTGTATAAGTGTATAACAAATACTCACTTTGTCTTTAAATTATCGTCATAATGGATTTGGCGTACGATTTAAAAAAATATATTTGACTAGATTATTAATTTTAGTTTGATGTGTAGTTTCCTTTAAAGTCTATGTGTATGTGGCTCATAATTAAAGTAAAATGAAAAGATAAAGGTAAAGTGGTAAAAATGTTATCCTAAAAAGAAACATTCAAACAAGATAATTATTTTAGAATTGACGAAAAAAAAAAATATGACAATAATTTGGGAATAGAGAAGTACAATGTTTTTCAATCCACTAGTCACTGACCGTATAATATCAACTTGTCCTTCAAAATTATTTGTTATTTTTTTTGTTTTGCCATTAATAAAAGGACATACTCCCTCCGTTCCGGCAAAGAGTCCTCATTTGAAAGTCTATTTTTAAGAAAATAATACTTTTTGACATTTGTATACCTTAATTTTTGAAAGTGGGTTTTTTTAATGACACATCCTCAAAATGAAATAGTGAACCATTTGCCCAGAACAGATTAAGTAATTATTATTAGAAAATATTATAAGAGAACGCAACGTAATTAACAAATACTCCATCCGTTCTGGGCAAAGAGTTCACTATTTAATTTTGGGTTGTTTCACTTAATGAGTTCACTTTAAAAAATTAAAGTATAAAAATATTATCTTTTTACTAATGAGCTACTAAAAATATTATTTTAAAAAAAATTGATTTTCAAACGAACACTTTTTGTACAGAACAGATGGAATATCAAAATCATTTTTTACATTGAAAAACAATTAATTGTTACTCGAAGACCATTCGTTAGACTAGTAAAATTATTGTGTTTAAGAAATATCAAAACCATTTTTTTTACATTGAAAAACAATAATTGAAGGGCAGGCAGGCCATGGAAAACAGACCTAGTTCAGGCTTTGAGGGGGAAGGATATGATGGGTACTGGGTAGGTGAGGACTGAGGACAGTGAAGTGATCAAGTGAACATGACGAGTGAGGCAATTGGGCCATAGTTTGTCTTGTCTTGATCAGACAAAGCCCAATAAAAGCCCAAAACTTTTCCATATTTGGGATCTGCTTCACCCATGGTCCCATTGGTGAGCCACGATGGTTTGTTGGTTGGCCAGGGTTCGCACTACCGACGATTTGTCCCTTCTCTTGCCTTCTAGTTCATAGTCCCATGGGTCTATTGATTCCCCTTGTCCACTCATCGATTGCCCTCTTTAGTGGGTTGGACCCACTTTGTGATTTACTCTCGACAAAAACTTATGTAAGACGATCTTATTGATATTTTTCAGATCATTCTTCTGATTTACCGTGTGTTGTTGAGTTGAGAAGAGAGTAAAGCTCCGTCTTACGGATCTTAATCTGCAAAATGGTTTTATAGGAGACATATTCTTTAGCCTTTTGGTTTTGGTGCCCTTTCTAGTGTCAAATTTGTTATCGCATCTACATCCAAACAATTCAAATAATCATGGTATTATTCGTAGGCAATTGATTTAACTAATTACATTACAATATCTCAAATATAACAAATGTACTCAATAATTGGGTGTGATGTGATCTTTGTCGTCAATGCCCCTATCCAATTTTGTAATAAACCAATTGATGTTCATTAACGGGGGGACTGTACGAAATGTATTTTTATTTATTTGCATCTCTTTCTTCCCCAAACGCTTTTCTTTTAATTTCATATTTTTTGGTGTAATTGAAAAACAAAAATATCATTCGTATAGTTCATCCGTTAGTCCACATGTTCGTTATTAAATTGGATAGGACATTGACGATAAAGACCACATCACACCCAATTACAGAATATATTGATCATATTTAAGATATTACAATATAATTAATCAAATCAGTTACAAATAGTACGATAGTTATTTGGATAATTTTCTCTTGTAACTATAGTTGCATACATCTCACTACACACCCAAGCAATGGGCGCCACTAACGATTAGGTCTCATGTCGCCATATTAGGAATGTTTTCAATACCATTTGGCCTCAGATTTGTTATCCAAACGGACAAGGATGATCTTGTTGGTCGAGCTAATCTTTTTGGTTTTTTGTATTTATCACTAGTGATTGATTATTACTCACACGTTTAGAAAAAAAAAATCAAAAATTGAAATTATTAGTTTTCAGCAACTTGAAGAGGTTTCCATTTGGGGATCCAAGGAAGTTGATTAAAATTTGTTGAATTAAATATATTAACAATAGAATCATTTAAAATGCAACTAATAAATTAATAATTATGAAGATTGGTTTCATAGGCTTCTAGCCTTGGGGCATTGAGATCGACTTTAGTTTTTTTCTTTTTCTTTTTTTTTTTCTGAATAATTTTGTAATCTCTTTTCTTCCTCTTCGCCCGTTCTCCTTTCTCCTCCATAAAACTTGGTGACTTGAGACAACCAAACCAAACTCTGGAATTAGTTGAAGTGAACCCGAGTTGTTGGTAGGCGCGATCGTGCTTGTGTCTTGCAAGTATTTTATCATAAATGGATTTTGTTTGTACCCAAATCGCACAAGTAAGGGCAATAATGCCTCTGCAATAAGTTTTTAGTTAGATAACTCGATTTGATAATTATTCCAATCTTTCTTCTTATTTTTTTTTTTATATAGAATTTAGTTATACAACTCCTAAATGGTTTTGTTTGTTGGTTTTAAGTTTTAACGGTCATCTATTCTATAAATGTGATAAATATGTCATATTATCCTCTCAAAAGAATTCACTACTTTATTTTTAGAACAATTATGAACATTTCAGTAGCACCAAGATATAGTACTAATACAGTTGATAAGTCGTACATCATCGCCTTAATACTATTCCCGAAAAAATAACCTTTCCTTCACTATGGTTTTAGTTGATGATCTTGTGACGTGTCATCCAACTTTTCAAACACTAGAAAAAATAGAGTGAGAAATTTGTTGAAGAGAATTAATTGGAACTTGATTATACTCGATCAACATAATTGTATAATGATGATTAAGAGTGGCGCTATATAGACCCCCCCCTTTCCCTATAAATTGACCCCACTAAAGTTCAAACTTCCTAATTTACTATTTCCTACTTCATCCAAACTCACCCCTCCCCCTTCACAGCTTCCTCCCTTCCTACCCCCAACACCGCCTCCTACCTTCCCCACCCACCATCCCAGCATCCACTATAGTTTCCCTTCCCCCACCATTTATCGTGCGCCTCTTCCCTCCATCTCTCCCTCCCACTATGTTCTTTTCACTCTCACTTTTGCCTTCTACTATATCCCACCGTCCTCCATCTCTCCCTCTCATTGTCTACCCTTCTTCCTATTCCCTCCCTCCCATCCAAACAAAACTCTTTTTTTTTTCCTTTTTTTCCAACACCACCAACTCAATACATAGCTCACACCCCCAAGCACCTCCCTTCTTCCCTGTCTCTTCCTCTCTCTTTAAAAAAAAATCAATTCAAGGGTTGTTCGACCATGGTTGACCGAACATCCTTGTTCTGTTCGGCCATGGTTGAACGAACAACCTTGTTCTATTTGGCCATGGTCGACCAAACAACCTTGTGGCCGAACAATATAAGGTTGTT
The DNA here is from genome assembly GCA_013146195.2 of Codonopsis lanceolata. Lineage (NCBI taxonomy): Eukaryota > Viridiplantae > Streptophyta > Magnoliopsida > Asterales > Campanulaceae > Codonopsis > Codonopsis lanceolata. The sequence continues at coordinate 21,413,318 of CM028383.1, forward strand.
CGGTCAACCATGACCGAACATAAAAAGGTTGTTCGGTCGACCAGGGCCGAACAACCCTTTAATTAATTATTTTTAAAAAAAAAAGAGGGGGAAACAAGTCTGTGGTCGGATATTAAGGCTCACTGGCTGGGCGGGGATGGATGAGAGGTGGTAAGTTAAAGGATACAGTGAAAGGGATGCAATGGGAAAGAGGATGTGGTGATGGAAAGAGTATACTGTGATAGGGGAGGGAGAGGAGGTGGTGATGAAAGGAAAAGGAAGAAGCAGTGGATTGGGGGGAGGGAGGAGGTGGTAAGGGTTGGGGAAGGGAGGAGGCGATGAGGGTGGTGGTAAGGGAGGATGATGTGAAGGGGGTGAGTTTGGATAAAGAAGGGAAGGGTAAATTGGGAATGTTGGGTTTTAGGGGGGGTCAACTTATATGTATTAGGGGGGGCTATATAGCGCCACTCGATGATTAATGGTTGCCAATATATAGTTAGCTAAAATATGATAGTATATGTTTAGATATATTATATAGGGTTAAGTATACCATTAGTCCCTGAACTTTGGCCAAACTCATCATCAGCCCTCCAACTTCAAAAAGTTTCACCACTGACCAAAGTAGGTCTTTTTTGCTCATTGGAGATCCCTAACCCTAACGTTGTTTGTGTATTTTCATTAAGTGAACATGTACCACTCACATGCACAAAATAAGGGGTCATGTATAAAATCATCAAAATAAGGGGGCAACTAACCATGATAGAAGATGAAGGGGACCTGAATTGATATTCTTTGTTCTATTAATGGATTTAATGTATCTACATTGTTGTCTAATTTCACAGGTAGCCTTTGCTGAAGAAGACCCATTAACGCCCAACGCCTATCTGATTCATTACTAGAACAAACAGATCTCTAACGACTTGCCCAAACCATGGTTCCTTCTCAACAAGGCTTCCCATTGTCCGCCGTTCAATTCGCCACTTTTACTAAACTTGCCGATCAAAACACCTTATCCACCCAACTCACATCCTTTTGTTCCTCGGCCAAGCTACTGTGCTTCCCTGATTTATCCCCTAGTATTGAAAAGCACGGAAGCAATTTTCACTTCAAGTCGTACATTGATAAGAACTTTACCAATTATGCATCGAGTGGACTCGGGTGGGGTCGGCTCGTTCTATTCGGACCATGAGAATTTTCCACTCGACTCAATTAAAGCATACAGCCGTGACTCCTTGGGCTTGAAGGATAATTTTACCAATTATGCCCCTGATACCAACGTCGCCGACCAAAGCTTCAATATCTACAGGACCTGAGCCACCAACAGCTCCGGTGAGTTCAAGTCATACGCCTTCGGAATCAACGTTCGCAACCTCAAATTCACGATGTACTCCAGCAACGTCAACGGACTGGAACATAAATATTTACTATGTACAACGACACCTCGAACGCCGGTGACCAGTCGTTTGCTAGTTACGGTAAGAACGGGAATGGAGCTGCCAACGAATTTAGCAGCTACAGGAAGGACACAAACGTCATAGGCTCGAGCTTTTCTGGATGCGGTAGGGTAGCCGATAACTTTACATCGTATGGCATTAATGGCAATGTTTCGTAATTGACTTCAACAACTACGGAAAATCTTTCAATGAAGGTACAGATACGTTTTAAGGCCACATTCATCTTCTATCATGGTTAATTGTCCCTTTATTTTGATGATGTTATACATGGTCCCCTTATTTTGTGCATGTGAGTGATACATGCTCACTTAACGAAAATACACAAAAGGCGTTAGGGTTAGGGACTTCCGATAAGCAAAAAAGGTCTACTTTAGTCGGTGGTATAAGTTTTTAAAGTTGGGAGAGTCATAATGAGTTTGACCAAAGTTTAGGAACTAATAATATACTTAACCTTCTTATATATATAATCACATAATCCACGTGACAATTTTGAAATCGTAGCTCTCAATTCTTATACCTTAATGAATGATACTCCACGTGCACGTTAGTAACGTTCAAAATATCACACTCCACCTAAGTTAATATTACCTTTATTTTTTTGCTTTGCTTTTTTTTTCCCCCTAAAATAATGTTATAAATAAAAAAATTTGTGTACCAAAAGTGCATGTTTTTTAAATAAAATTAACAAAAAAGTGGGGGCTATAATAAGCAACAAAAAGGGGAAAAGTGGTACATATTTATATTAATGAAATTAAAATTCAAGTGGGCTTAACTAATCATTTGAAAGAATATTTGAGATTCATATGTGTACACGCACATATACAACAAAATTTAAAAAAAAAAAAGAATGAAAGAAAGAAGTAGAAGATAATTATGGGTTTGAATTTGCCAAAGGTGATCTATAATTAACATGGTAGAGTACATTTTTCGACATATAATATATTATTTCTTTAGATAAATAGTTCGATTTGTGGATTAATGATTTTTTTAATGGTTTTATAATAATCAAATTAAAAAATAAGAAAGATATAGAGAAAAAAATTGTGCAATCAAGAAAAAAATTAGCAGGTACTCCCACCGTTCTGATCAAATATTTTAAAATGTTTTATTTAAATAATCCATTTTTAAAAATTAAGAGAATATAAAATTTGCTCTTATTTTTTTATTGGTTTCTATTTATTTACTTATATGCTGTAGGTGAACAACTTGTTTTTAACGGATCGTAATCACGAATGGATATACACAATTTACCAATATAAAATAATTGTGTGTGTACAATTATATATACTGCAATTATAAAAGTAAGGGTTGGGGATTAGGTTTAGATCTATGGGTGGATCTAAACTCTAAACCCATCCACTGTGTGATAATTGTTACAGAAGTTTATAGTGAATTTAGGTGAAGTAGACAGTTATCAATTGTTATATTGCACTTCCGCACTCGTGATAATGTAATTATAGATAGTTGTACTATTATAATTATAATCAACTAAGTGTATAAAAATATTCAGTACAAATTTCTCAAGATAGACTCTTAGTGTTTAAGAATATGATCAAAAGCCATGATTAGTCATCATGATGCACTATGATTTAGAATAATGCAAAATCTCTGCAAGGGCACTTGAAGGAGACGCTTGGTAGTCATGTTTAAAACCGGATAAGAATAATAAACTGAAATTTTTAGATGTTTGGTACTTAATAGATGATTTGGATTAGTAATTCAAATCTATATATATATATATATATATATATATATATATATTTAAAGTTGGTGAGGAGCACTATGGTTGTGTCACCTCACCACCTTTAGATAAATCTTCATTCTAAATCATCCATATGGAAGTTTTAAAAACCTTTGGTTTTCTAGCCATTAACTAATAATAATACCTAATAACAATCAATATGATAAGGGGTATTAGTATTAGTATATATAACTTCTTCTATTGTCAATAGTAGAAGACTTATATTTAAAAACTTTTACAACTAACATTACTTCTAACCAATGTGGGATAAAACTCTTCCAGGTTAGATATTACTTCTAATGACTCACTTTTAACATCATACTTTAAGCTTTGATATCTTATTAATCTAAAACTTGATTTGGACAAATAAATATATCATTTGGATGTTCTTGCCGAGTAGAACACATTTACACAATTAATTTTGTCAACAAACAAATGACACGTAAAGAAATTTGTGCCTCAAGTTGCACAATTTCTTTTACTAAAAACACTAATTTTTTAATAAGTATTATACTTTAACTCTTGATATCTTATTCATCCAAAACTCAATTTGGACAAATAAATATATGATTTCGATACTCTCACCAAGTAAAACACATTTGCACAATTACATTTACCAACAAACAAATGACACATAAAGAAATTCGTACCTTAAGTTGCACAATTTCTCTCACTAAAAACACTAATTTTTTTAACAAGTATTATACTTTAAGTCTTGATATCTTATTATCAAAAACTCAATTTGGACAAATAAATATATCATTTTGATGCTCTCACCGAGTAGAATACATTTGCGCAATTACCTTCGTTAACAAACAAACGATACGTAAAGAAATTCGTGCCTCAAGTTACACAATTTCTTTCACAAAAAACACTAATTTTTCAACAATAGAAGAGATGTATCCCACATTGGTTAGAAATTGATGTTGGTTTTAAAAATTCTATTATTAAGTATCAATAGAAGAAATGCATCATGCATCATACATTGGTTGGAAAGTGATGTTGATTTTCAAAGTCACTTGAAAACCAACAGTTTTTAAAGCTTCCACATGGATGCTTTAGAATGAAGATTTATCCAAAGGTGGTGAGGTGGCACAACCATAGTGCTCCTCACCAATTATATATATATATATATATATATATATATATATATATATATGATAAAATATTTTTACAATTATTACCAATAGAAGATGTATATCTCACATTGGCTAGAAAATGATGTTGAGTTTAAATTATTTTATATTATAACACATTGTTTAAAAAGAAAATGTTAGATTTTAAAGTCTTTAAAAGACTAAAGACTTTCACTTTTACAAGAGATGTATCTCACATGGTTACAAAATATTCTACTATTATTACCAATAGAAGAGATGTATCACACATTGGTTAGAAATTGATATTGAAAAGATGTATCATACATTTGTTATAAAGTGATGTTGATTTTTAAAGTTTTTTGTTAAAAAACTTCTACCATTATTACCAATAGAAAATGTATATCTCACATTGGTTAAAAAATGATGTTGATTTTTAATTATTTTAGATTATATAAAAGACTTACTATTATTAGCAATATAAGATATATATATATATATATATATATATATATATATATATATACTTTTGGTTTTCTAACCATTAACTAATAATAACTAATAATAATACATAATAATAATCATAATGATAATGGTATTAGTATTAGTATATATAACTTCTTCTATTGTCAATAGTAGAAGACTTATATTTAAAAAATTTACAACTAACATTACTTCTAACCAATGTGGGATAAAACTCTTCAAGGTTAGATATTCCTTCTAATGACTCACTTTTAACATCATACTTTAAGCTTTGATATTTTATTCATCCAAAACTTGATTTGGACAAATAAATATATCATTTCGATGTTCTTGACGAGTAGAACACATTTACACAATTACTTTTGTCAACAAACAAATGACACGTAAAGAAATTTGTGCCTCAAGTTGCATAATTTCTTTCACTAAAAACACTAATTTTTAATAAGTATTATACTTTAACTCTTGATATCTTATTCATCCAAAACTCGATTTGGACAAATAAATATATGATTTCGATGCTTTCACCGAGTAGAATACATTTGCGCAATTACATTCGCCAACAAACAAATGACACGTAAAGAAATTCGTGCCTCAAGTTGCATAATTTCTCTCACTAAAAACACTAATTATTTTAACAAGTATTATACTTTAAGTCTTGATATCTTATTACCCAAAACTCGATTTGGACAAATAAATATATCATTTTGATGCTCTCACCGAGTAGAACAAATTTGCGCAATTACCTTCGTCAACAAACAAATGACACGTAAAGAATTTCGTGCCTCAAGTTGCACAATTTCTTTCACTAAAAACACTATTTTTTCAACAATAGAAGAGATGTATCCCACATTGGTTAGAAATTGATGTTGGTTTTAAAAATTCTATTATTAAGTATCAATAGAAGAAATGCATCATACATTGGTTGGAAAGTGATGTTGATTTTCAAAGTCACTTGAAAACCAAAAGTTTTTAAAGCTTCCACATGGATGCAAGTATTTCACATTGGTTACAAAGTATTCTACTATTATTATCAATAGAAAAGATGTATCACACATTGGCTATAAATTAATGTTGGTTTTAAAAATACTATTATTACCAATAGAATAGATGTATCATACATTTGGTATAGGATAATGTTTGTTTTCAAAGTCTTTAGATATAAGACTTCTACCATTATTATCAATAGAATATGTATATCTCACATTGGTTAGAAAGTGATGTTGATTTTAATTTTAGATAAAAAAAACTTTTACTATTATTACTAATAGAAGAGATATCTTACATTTGCTAAAAAATTATGTTATCTAAAGGCTTTTACTTTTATCGTCAATGTAATAGAAGAGATGTATCCCACATTATTTAGGAAGAGATGTTGGTTATAAAATTTTTAAAATAAAAGAATTCTTCTATTATTACCAAATGAGGATATGTATTACACATTGGTTAGAGAGTGATGTTGATTTTAAAAGTCTACAATTATTAACAATAGAAGAGAAATATTTCACATTGGTTATAAAGTGATATTGGTTTAAAAAGTTTTTAGATAATGTATCTCACATTGGTTACAAAGAAATGTATCTCATATTATTTAGAAATGAGTATTGGTTATAAAAGTCATTAGATAAAGACATTTTTTTTTATTACCAATAGAAAATATGTATCTACATTGTTTTGAAATGAATATTGTTTAAAAAGTCTTTTATCCACTACTATTATTACTAATAGAAAATATGTATACCACATGGTTAGAATGTAGTGTTGGTTTTAAAGTCTTTAGATAAAAGACTTAAACTTTCATTACCAATAAAAATATAAAATATGTATCTCACATTGTTTTAAAATGAATTATGATTTTAAAAGTTTTTAACAAAATGACTTCTAATATTATTATCAAGTTAAATGTTAATTTTAAAAGTCTTTAGATTAAAAAAAATTACTATTATTATTAATACAAAATATGTATCTCACGTTAGCTAGAAACTTATATTAATTTTAAAAGTATTTAGGTAAAAAAACCGTTTAATATTAGTAACAATATAAAAAAAATTATAACAATAGAAGAGATTAACAATCTAATTATAATGTCTAAAAGTTATATTATTATTACAAAAATATATATATATATATATATATATATCTCACATTATACCCGTGCATAGCACGAGCTAAATAACTAGTTATCTAGATAAGGCCATTATCCACTCGCTAATTATACAAGAGAAGAAGGTGGTATTATTAGCGCCCTCACTAAAAAAGTTATAAGTGATGCTACACAATTTGGTCTTGGACCGTTTTGAGATTAAAAATATTAATTCCAATTTTTTTAGTGAGGGCGCTAATAATACCACTTTTCCCCTTCGTATTAATAGTGAGAGGATAATGACTTTATCTGGATAACTCGTACTGTTAGTCTCGACCACCTATTGCGTACCAAATATCAGGCAACACGGCTTATTAATCCTATCTGACATTAATCTTGTCTACCAAACGACACCCAAGTGTTTTAATAACAACAATAACAATAATAAAAAATACTTTCTTTGTTCCGGACTTCCGGATAAAGAGTCCCCATTTGAAAGTCAATATTTTTAAGAAAATAACACTTTTAGTAGCTCATAAGTAATAAAATGACACTTTCATACCTTAATTTTTAAAAGTGAATTCTTTAAGTGAAATAGTGGACTTTTTGCCCGAAACGAATAAGTAATAATAATAATAATAATAATAATAATAATAATAATAATAATAATAATAATAATAATAATAATAATAATAATAATGATGATGATGCAAAAATATCATCGTATCGGGGGTGTCGAAAGTCGTTGTCGTACGCGAATCATCCGTTGACTGGATCGGTCGTACAATCCTCGTCTGAATGGAATATCTGACTATTTGTAAGTCTGCAAAATGAATCCACCATGAGCCGGCGGAGAGGATCCCCGCCAAAAACCCTCTGGCGTGTTTATCAATCCAGTGTATAAAACAGGAGGGCGCGTAGCCCCTGTGTGTGGAGTGAAAATTGTAGAAGAGAGAACCCATGTACTATGAGCAAGTAGGATTTATTTATACCAAAGGAGTTTGGGTTGGTTTGTCACGCATGGGCACGGACTGAAGCGTCCAATAGTAATGTATAGCATAGTGGGCCGGTGTAGTAGATAGCCCCTTGCCTAAGCGAGGTCCAAATGCCTTTTTAGGCAGATTAAATATATGCACTTCAGTAGCCCTCTACTTCTTATTCCTTCGGATTTATCTCAAGGGTAAGGAGTATAATTTTCTAACAAGCAGGACATCTACTCAACCGTGAGATGCTCGAGCGAGAAGGTAATCTACTCAACCGCGAGATATGCTCGAGCAGGAGAAAAAATAAAGCTCGACCGCGAGATGATCGAGCGAGAGGGTAATCTGCTAAACCGCGAGATACTTGCGCGGGAGGATAATACAAACCTCAAATGCGAGATGCTTTAGTGGAAGGATAATCTACTCAACCGCGAGACGCTCGAGCGGGAGGATAATCTACCTTAACGTAGTGAGGGTCTTCAAGAAGGCCAGCAACCTCAACATGGTAAGGGCCTTCAAGAAATCTAATAACCTCACCGTGATGAGGGTTTTCGAGAAATCTAGCAGCCTCACCATGGTAAGGGTCTTTGAGAAATCCAATAACCTCAATGTGGTGAGGGTCGTAAAGAAATCCAGCAGCCTCACTGTGGTGAGGGTCTTCAAGAACTAAGATGCTCTAGGAAGAAGCTCAATTGTGGGATGCCCAAACGGGGAGCGCAAGCTCATGAAGGCAATTTAAAGCTCAACCGCCAATATACTCGAGGGAGAGCGTAAGCGCAGGAAGAATCATAATCTACTCAAGCGGGAGGATAATATAGAGCTCAACCGCAAGTAAACTCGAGCAGGGAGCATAAGCGCAGGTAGGCGCGGTGTACTACTCAATCGCGAGTAACACTCGAGCGGGAGGACAATATAAAGCTCAACCGTGAGTAAACTCGAGTGGAGAGGGTAAGCGCAAGAAGGCGCATAATCTACTCGACCACGAATAAACTCGAATGTGAGGATAGTATAGAGCTCAACCGCGAGTAAACTCGAGCGGGGATGTAAATCCAATTGGCAACGAAATAAGGCTAGAGGGGGTGAATAGTCTTTTAAAAACTTTGAGGGTTGTTTTGAAAACCTTTAAAAGATGCAATGGAAAATATAAGATTTTCAGCAGCCGATGTAAAATCAGCAGGTAGCATGCTGAATGTAAAACAGTTTGGGTAGCAGCTGCTGAATGTAAAACAATTTGATTTGGTTTTCTTTTGATCATTTAAGTATAGGGACTGAATTGGCGTACAATATATAAGATCAACTATGTAAATAATTCAGGAATGTAACTATTAAACACTAAAGTAGATAGAAGTTGCTTAAATGTATGAACAGTAAAAACAGTAAATAGCATAACACAGTATTTGGAGTGGTTCACAGTGTTAAAACTGCTACGTCCGCTACCAAGATGGTCAAACTTAGATTTTGAAGTGCACTAAATATATTGAAGTTTTAAGCGATCATTAACGGATCTGTGTACAACAAAAACCAATGTTTAAGGAGAATGATTGAGGAACAATCATACTCGTGCAACAATCACGTATTCTTTTAAGATAAGGAAAAAGTATGAAAGAATACAATGATTGTCTAAACAAATACTAGAAAGGAATAAGAAGTGAAAGAGTATCTAGAAATTATTTGAGGACTGGAACACATCAAAGAAAGAATTGCTTGAAAAGATATGTTGAGTGTTCAGTCCTGGGTTAAAATATATCAAAGAAGGAATATTATGTAACTAATGAATGATAGTTTCAACCACTTTGACAATTGGAACATTTTAGAAAGATTTGCTTGAAGGGATATGAGAAAGGTTTCGGTCCAGTTCTTTTTTTCCTTCAATCCTTGCATCAACGTCTTTAAATAGAAGTCTTGAGTTTTGAGCTGTTGGAAAACAATGTTGAATTTTGAATCTCATTAAAGAAATGATGATCAAATCTTTTCAATTGAATGCACCGAGATTTTTGAAGAGGTTGAAAAACAGAAGATATCACCTAATATAAGAATATACATTCGTAAAGAGAGTGATTAAATATCTTCTTGCATAAAATCAAAAGAGTAGATATTTCTAGCATGATATATTAAAGAGGGTGGTTGGCTAGTTGATATATTAAATTGTATAGCATTTATAGTGATGATAAAAAGTCTTCATTTAAGTGACACGTATTATGTCACTTTTTCCACTTTTACTATAAAGTGAAAGTGCGACATCGATTCTGTAAGCATCAACGGCTTGCCACGCTACTGATAATTTCAAGGTAGCTACGGTATCTTCACCGCTACTGGTACCTTCAACATTCTGATGATATCGACTTTACTTCCAACTTTCGACTTCTGTTTTCAAGCTTTTTAACTGTTCAAATAAAATTGTCTCCTAGTGTGTAGCATGTAGTCTACTAACAAATAAGTTTATAAGAAAACTATTAAGACTTAAGTAATTGGTACAAGAAAATCCATTATAAAAGGGAGTATACACAAAAAGGTTTTAAATAATTAATCATGTTAATATTCCCAACAGAGGAGAATAAGCGCAGGTAGACGTGGTGTACTACTCAACCACGAGTAACACTCAAGCGGGAGGACAATATAAAGCTCAACCGCGAGTAAACTCGAGCGGAGAGCATAAGCGCATAAAGGCACATAATCTACTCGACCGCGAGTAAACTCGAGCAGGAGGATAATATAGAGCTCAATCGCGAGTAAACTCGATCAGGGAGCATAAGCGCATGTAGGTGCGGTGTAAAACTCAACTGTGTGTAAGACTTGAGCGGGTGGACAATATAAAGCTCTACCACAAGTAAACTCGAGTAGGGAGCGTAAGCGCGTGAAGACGCATAATCTACTCGACCGCGAGTAAACTCGAGTGGGAGGATAATATCGAGCTTAACCGCGAGTAAACTTGAGCAGGGAGTATAAGCGCATGTAGGCACGATGTGCTACTCAACAGTGAGTAACACTCGATCGGGAAAACAATATAAAGCTCAGCCGTGAGTAAACTCAAGCAGGGAGCGTAAGCACGGGAAGGCGCATAATTTACTCGACCGCGATTAAACTCCAATAGGAGAATAATATAGAGCTCTACCGCAAGTAAACTCGAGCGGGGAGTATAACTGCAGGTAGGCGCGATGTACTACTCAACCGCGAGTAAACTCAATCAGGGAGCATAAGCGCGGGAAGGCGCAAAATCTACTCGATCGCCAGTAAACTCGAACGGGAGGATAATATAAAGCTCAACCGAAAGTAAACTTAAGCGGGGAGCATAAGCACATGTAGGCGCAATGTACTACTCAACCGCAAGTAACACTCAAGTGGGAGGACAATATAAAGCTCAACCACGAGTAAGCTGAAGCGGGGAGCGTAAACACGTGAATGAGCATAGTCTACTCGACTGCAAGTAAATTCGAGCAGGGAGCATGAGTGCATGTAGGCGTGGTGTACTACCCAACCGTGAGTAACACTCGAGCGAGAGAACAATATAAAGCTCAGCCGTGAGTAAACTCGAGCGAGGAGCGTAAGCACGGGAAGACATATAATTTATTCGGGCATGGCCCTACTCTTAGTGACGACCGACAAGTCGTGCATGACTTTGTCCGATGTTTGTACAGCAAAGCTGCTAGCAGTATATCACCTAGGTATCGATGATCGCGGGCAAGGCCCGCTTACTCGGCGAGCAAGCCTCGGTCGTCGCATGAAAGTGCTTAAGGCCATCCGAATGGTTGTAAGGATATCATTTCTTTTTACGGCTTGTAAGAGTAAACTCGAGTGAGAGGATAATATAGAGCTCTATCGCAAGTAAACTCGAGTGGGGAGCATAAGCGCAGGTAGGCACGGTGCACTACTCAACCGCGAGTAACACTCGAACGGGAGGACAATATAAAGCTTTGTTGCGAGTAAACTTGAGCGTGGAGCATAAGCGCGGGAAGGCATGATGTACTACTCAACCACAAGTAACACTCGAGCGAAAGGACAATATAAAGCTCAGCCGCAAGTGAACTCGGGCATGCAGCGTAGTTAACCAAAAAAATCTTTTAATGTTCTTAATTGGTATTTACCAAGGCTTATCGGGCATGGCCCCCACTCCTCTATTTAGCAGACATACAGGTAATTGCATAGCGGGCATGGCCCAGCTTCCTTGAGGACTAGCTAACTAGGCATGGCCCTGTTCGGAGGCTACCTATCGGCTCCATTAACCGTATATTACCCAGGTGTTAATAACATACTAACACGAGACTTGTTACCCGTATATTAGTAGTTATTTTGTGGGCATGGCCCCTACTGTCTCGCAGACATCTAAGTAATTGCCAAACAGGCATGGCTCGGCTTCTTTGGCAATGAGTTAACTATGCATGGCCCTATCCCGAGGCTTTCTGTCGGTTTTGTTAACCATATATTACCTAGGCATTAATAAAATATTAACATGAGAGATGTTGCCTGTATGTTAGTAGCTATCTCGTGCAACAATCAGTATTCTTTTAAGATAAGGAAAAAGTAGGGAATAATACAATGATTGTCTAAACAAATACTAGAAAGGAATAAGAAGTGAAAGAGTATCTAGAAATTGTTTGAGGACTGGAACACATCAAAGAAAAAAGTGCTTGAAAAGATATGTTGAGTGTCCAGTCCTGGGTTAAAGTATATCAAAGAAGGAATATTATGTAACTAATGAATGATAGTTTCAACCACTTTGACAATTGGAACATTTCAGAAAGATTTGCTTGAAGGGATATAAGAAATGTTTCAGTCCAGTTCTTTTTTTCCTTCAATCCTTGCATCAGCGTCTTTAAATAGAAGTCTTGAGTTTGGAGCTATTGGAAAACAATGTTGAATTTTGAATCTCATTAAAGAAATGATGATCAAATCTTTTCAATTGAATGCACCGAGATTTTTGAAGAGGTTGAAAAACAGAAGATATCACATAATATAAGAATATACATTCGTAAAAGAAAGTGGTTAAATATCTTCTTGCATAAAATCAAAAGAGTAGATATTTCTAGCATGATATATTAAAAGAAGGTGGTTGGTTAGTTGATATATTAAATTGTATAGCATTTATAGTGATGACAAAAAGTCTTCATTTAAGTGACACGTATTATGTCACTTTTTCCACTTTTACTATAAAGTGAAAGTGCTGACATCGATTACAAAGCATCGGCAGCTTGCCACGCCTAAGATATCTTCAAGCTACCTTTCACGGTGATATCGTTTCAACTTCCAACTTTCAGCTTCCTGTTTTCAAGCTTTTTAACTGTTCAAATAAAATTATCTCCTAGTGTGTAGCACGTAGTCTACTAACAAATAAGTTTATAGGAAAACTATTAAGACTTAAGTAATGGGTACAAGAAAATCCATTATAAAAGGGAGTATACAAAAAATGGTTTTAAATAATTAATCATGTTAATATTTCCAACATGGGAGAATAAGCGCAGGTAGACGCGGTGTACTACTCAACCACGAGTAACACTCGAGCGGGAGGACAATATAAAGCTCAAACGCGAGTAAACTCGAGCGGAGAGCATGAGCGCATAAAGGCACATAATCTACTCGACCGCGAGTAAACTCGAGCAGGAGGATAATATAGAGCTCAATCGCGAGTAAACTCGAGCGGGGAGCATAAGCGCATGTAGGTGCGGTGTACAACTCAACTGTGTGTAAGACTTGAGCGGGTGGACAATATAAAGCTCTACCATGAGTAAACTCGAGTAGGGAGCGTAAGCGCGTGAAGACGCATAATCTACTCGACTGCGAGTAAACTCGAGTGGGAGGATAATATCGAGCTTAACCGCGAGTAAACTTAAGCGGGGAGTATAAGCGTATGTAGGCATGATGTGCTACTCAACAGTGAGTAACACTCGATCGGGAAAACAATATAAAGCTCAGCCGTGAGTCAACTCAAGCGGAGAGCGTAAGCGCGGGAAGGCGCATAATCTACTCAACCGCGATTAAACTACAGTGGGAGAATAATATAGAGCTCTACCGCAAGTAAACTCGAGCGGGGAGTATAACTGCAGGTAGGCGTGATGTACTACTCAACCGCGAGTAAACACTCAGCTGCGAGTAAACTTAATCAGGGAGCATAAGCGCGGGAGGCGTAAAATCTACTCGATCGCCAGTAAACTCGAACGAGAGGATAATATAAAGCTCAATCGAAAGTAAACTTAAGCGGGGATCATAAGCACAAGTAGGCGCAGTGTATTACTCAACCGTAAGTAACACTCAAGTGCGAGGACAATATAAAACTCAACCACGAGTAAGCTGAAGCGGGGAGCGTAAACACATGAATGAACATAGTTTACTCGACCGCAAGTAAATTCGAGCAGGGAGCATGGGTGCATGTAGGCGTGGTGTACTACTCAATCGTGAGTAACACTCGAGCGAGAGAACAATATAAAGCTCAGCCGTGAATAAACTCGAGCGAGGAGCGTAAGCACGAGAAGACATATAATCTATTCGGGCATGGCCCTACTCTTAGTGACGACCGGCAAGTCGTGCATGACTTTGTCCGATGTTTGTACAGAAAAGCTGCTGGTAGTATATCACCTAGGTATCGATGATTGCTGGCCGGGCAAGGCCCAGCTTATTCAGCCGACGAGCAAGGCTGTCAGTCAGTCGCATGAAAGTGCTTAAGGCCATCCGAATGGTTGTAAGGATATCATTTCTTTTTACGGGTTGTAAGAGTAAACTCGGGTGAGAGGATAATATAGAGCTCTATCGCAAGTAAACTCGAGTGGGGAGCATAAACGCAGGTAGGCACAGTGCACTACTCAACCGCAAGTAACACTCGAACGGGAGGACAATATAAAGCTTTGTCGCGAGTAAACTTGAGCGTGGAGCGTAAGCGCGGGAAGGCACGATGTACTACGCAACCGTAAGTAACACTCGAGCGAGAGGACAATATAAAGCTCAGCCGCAAGTAAACTCGAGCATGCAGCGTAGTTAACCAAAAAAATCTTTTAATGTGCTTAATTGGTATTTACCAAGGCTTATCGGGCATGGTCCCCATTTTTATTTAGCGCACATAGCATGGCAGGTAGGATTGCTAGCTAACTAGGCATGGCCCTGTCCGGAGGCTACCTATCGGCTCCATTAACCATATATTACCTAGGTGTTAATAGCATACTAACACGAGACTTGTTCCCCGTATATTAGTAGTTATTTTGTGGGCATGGCCCCTACTGTCTCGCAGACATCTAAGTAATTGCCAAGCAGGCATGGCTCAGCTTCTTTGGCAATGAGTTAACTATGCATGGCCCTGTCTAGAGGCTTTCTGTCGGTTTTGTTAACCATATATTACCTAGGTATTAATAACATATTAACACGAGAGCTGTTGCCTGTATGTTAGTAGCTATCTTGTGGGCGTGGCCCCAACTGTCTTACATGCTTAGTACTCTTAGCGGCGACCGACAAGCCGGGCATGGCCTTGTCCGATGTTTGTACACCGAAGCTGCTGCTAGTATATCACCTAGGCATCGATGACTGCTGGTTGAGCATGGCCTAGCTTACTCGACCGACGAGCAAGGTTGCCAGTCAGTCGCATGAAAATGTTTAAGGTCGTCTGAATGGTTGTAAGGGTATCCTTTCTTTTTGCGGGCAGACCCCCTACTTCTCGACTATAAGTGTTTACCTTGAGGTCGGCACATTAAATATATGCATTTCAAATAATAATAAATCCTGGCAAGTTGAGGGTTAAGCATTAGAGTATCTGTGGTGGAATCATGATTTAAATCCAATTACTTTTGCATGATTTAATATAATAAAAAGAAATTCTACGATTGAAGTGCCAAAAATGAAACCATCGAACATTATTTGTGTCGAGTGGGAAATTAAAGTTGCTCGAGAAAGACCGGTAAGCATATATCCAAAACGTACTTAATATGCGGGGAACACCGACGTTACTATTGTTGATCGCGAGTTTATAGATTTTGCATCATGCTCAACATGGAGTATCCAATCACTTCGACTAGCATTGTGGCGCTAGAATAGATGCCCCGACCTCTAGCTCGGAAATGATTCCGACCTATGCTCGGGTTACCACAATCTTATCCAAAAAACCCCCCCCACTCTCATATTTCATTCCTACAGTCTTAAACACCTTCTTGAATAATAATTAAGGCACGCATCAAGTCTGGCAATTGGGGTGAGTTACAATGGGTAACGGGTCGAAATCTGTTAGAACCCGAATACCCAATGGATCAAAATGAGTCGGGTTGAATCATCTCGGGTTATAACGGGTCACGTGATACAATGGGTCGACCCGTATTTACTCAAATTTCCCCAAAATTTCATACATTTATAGAGTACAAAACTATCGGGTCAAATGTGGTAACGAGTTTGACCATCTTAACCCGACCTGTTAATATTTTCATATTGAAACAGTTTGCCCGTTTCGATAAAAAAAATATTAACGAGCTGGGTCAAATAATTTTTAGGTCAGGTGGGTTAATGAGTTTCATATTGTAATTAGCAAGCCTAATACGCACTAATCCATTTACTTACTAATTAGTTTTTGCACCCGTGCGTTAAACGCATGACATATATATTTTTACATTAAACTATATATAAACAAGATGAATAGAAAAAACAAAATTAGAAGATGAACATATATTTTGAAATGAAAATCGATCAACACGTATTATGAAATGAAAATCAAATTATTTTGATTTTTTACAGATCAAAATTGCTTCAATCCTTTCATGATTTAGCAAGTTTGTTTTAATGTTTGCATTGTCTTGTTACACCTTGTGTATCAATGTTCTGGATATAATGAAATATGATTAAAATGATATCATGTACTTAATTTGGTACTTGTGAATCATTGTGTGTGTATATGAATCATTTGATATATACATCTACTAAATAGCCGGTAAAATATGTTATTAATTATTACGATGCATGAAAATACATCAATATTTCAACCTTTGAAATCATAATAGGATAATTATCTCTAATTTCGCATGTTCAATTTATTAATAACACATGATTTTTATGTTATAGCATTATGTAGCTATTTCAAGAATTATTTGTCATTTATATGTCTCTATATACATGCACACGAATATGTAGTAAGTAGTTTACGAAAAATATGAACTAAATTTGCAACATTTGTTTTCGATGTACTTGAAAAAAATATGGAAATTTGATAAACAAATATGATTAATTAACCTTACCACTATAAACTATTTTTATTTTATTTTTTACTGAAAACGGTACTAAAATTTGCACCATTTGTGTTTTAAGTACTTCAACTAAAAAATGAAAATTCATAAACAAATATGATGAATTAATTTTACCACCATAAAATATTAGTAAAGGGTTGAGAACAATATAAGCTATATTTTTAGATTAGATTATTAATAAAAGAGAAAATCAAGAATATATAGGAGTATAAATTTTATACTTACCTCGACATCAACAATGATCAACGTCATAGTATTTTCGATAAAAAGTGTAAAAATATCCAAATGATGAAATTATATATATATATATATATATATATATATATATATATATATATATATATATATATATATATATATATATATATATATATATATATATATATATATATATATAGTGGAAATATAAAATGATAGAATGCAAAAAGTGTTGAAAATCTGGATAGAATATAAATAGTTTCAGAAGATGTATTTTTTATATATAACATATTAATTGTTATTAAATATTATTAATTATAATAATTTTATAAAGATTCATTTAAAAAAATTAATTTAGACGAAAAATTATCTTAAATAAGAGGATTATACGTTTCTACTATTATATATATATATATATATATATATATATATATATATATATATATATATATATATATATATATATATAAAGAGAGATTGAGAGAGAGATTGCCGCCTTGTTTTCAATTTACATTGAAAAACACCGATTCTGATTATCATGCCAGCGTGTACACTATATTTGTGAATTGTGAAATAATGTAAAGTTTAAACTCAAAACTACAACATCATATTCATGGACATATATATCTGGAAAAGCATTAAATAATCAATTATTTTCCCACTAGACGGTCTCAATTATGTTGACAAGTATTGTACAAGAGTTCAAACAAAGATTGGTCAAGAAAATACTCCCATTAATGTTGACTCACAGGTATTCTACTTCTACATAGTCAAAATAAATCATCTTTGTTAGGGCTTCCTTTTCTGTACCAAACTAAATTGAATTTGTTAATGTTTGGTCTTATCAACATAATTAATTAATTCAAACTTTAAATTCCCAAAACATAAAACTAAGATGATTAGCCATCCAATCGCTCTCCGCCACGTGACTTGCATGCTCTCTTTCCAACTTGCACAAATTTGGAATCATATGTGAAGCAGCCACTCTCAACTTTCTAATAACGGCATCTACTACGATTATAAACCTATCAAAAAATTTATTTTTTATTATACATAAATTTATAAAAAAATTATAATATAGATTTATAACTAAATATTTTATTTTTTTCTTAATATAAATTTATTCATTTTTCAACCAAAAAAGAAATAAATAAAAACAATATCTGATCACCATCTATTAACCGATCTAAAATCCTAAGCATTTCCTAAACTTAAAACATTTTACTCCATCATATAAACCTTTTCAGTAAAACTTTATCCCATTCTATAAACCTTCCATTGGAGGTGCTGCCTTTGGTTGGATCTTGTATGTGTTATCATCATTTCGACATTTTTTCAGTTGATCATTAAAAAAAAAAAAATCATTGCAATTCCATCATTTTCCTCCCCAAATACAGACTTGCCACGTAATTATCTAGTGGACCCTACTAATAAAATCCCTTCCCATTCGATAGGTGACATTGATGCTGCACAAAACCTCACTCCGAGTTGGATCCCGTTACCACTTTTCAATAAATACAAAAATTAAGGTAAAACGATTTTGTACATAATTTTTGTAAGATATATATTTTTTATTAAATTTATCATGTTTTGATAGATTAAATTATGAGAATATGAATTATTTTTAGATCCGTAAGATCGTCTTATTAAAATATATTCTTACACAAGATTCTAAAAATGGTTAGGCGGCTACTAGGCGGCTGACTAATGCATAAAAGACTAGTCGGGACGTAATCGGGACCTAGACGGAGTCTAGAATTAATGTATAATTACCATTTTTTTTTATAATTTACATTAAAAATCAAACGTATTAACTACAAATTTATTATTTTTTTGTTTGTCATTTTATCTAACACTTGTTTATATTTGTAAAATGAATAAAAATATACACACGTACCATTAATCTCAATTCTCAACAACCCCAAAGCAATAAACCAGCCAAGTTTAGAACTAAAAAAATATATATATATTACTCCACCTACTCTGCTAACCCTCCATAATCTCTGCTTTGTTCATCTTGTTTTTCTACTTATTTATTCTATCTAAAGCTTTTTTCATTTTTTCTTCGCTCTCTCTCTCCAAATATGCAAGCGACTATCCTCATTTTTTTCATCCTCCAATTTTTTCCCCTAAATCTAACCCTTTAATCTATCCCCCCCCCTCTTGCCCCTAAGGGGGTGGCCCAGTGGTAGACATGGGGTTTCACAATGTGTGAGATCTCAAGTTCGATCCCTTCCCATGCCCCCCTTAGGAGAAAAAAAAAAGTAAAAAAAAAAAAATCTATCTCCTCTTTCATCCCACCGAATATCCACAAAATCAAACCCCTTTTCTTTCTACCTCCCTCTCTGCCTCACCATTACCATTCCTCCTCCCTTTTCCAGTTAGCCAACTTCATTCTCCGGTCACCGCATGCCACAAAATTAAAACTACAAAAATAAATTAAGATTGGTGAGGTTTGGCGTAGGTGCTGACTTGATCAATTAGACGGTCACTAAGAAAGTTGCGACGATAGAGAGAGGTCTAGACAGAAGTTAGGCGGGAAGTTTTAAAACACTGCTCTTACATATATATAATACAAATATTATATCAAATTAATTAATTTTTTAAATCTGTATACCCAGTTAAATATAATAATTATTTAGAAGCGAAGTAGAATATAAAGGAGTATAATTTTCGGCTTCGTGTTAAAGATTAAAGCCCGGTAGAAAAAAAATTCATCACGTTCTTAAGAGCCTAGATTGCTCTTGGTAAATAAATTTTTTCCAGCTAATTTTAATTCAAAATCAATTAACTAATAAAATGAGGTGACAGTGGCTCACAGTACATCGAAGTACTGCAAAAAACTCATAACAGACGTTTCGGATCCGTTAAAGTCACAGTCTGTGATGTTTTGCATCGTAATTGTACTATATATAGGTACAATCCTCTAGGCAGAACCCAAAGCTTAATTCTCTTCACAGTCTCCCTCACTCCCTCCTTAAAAAAATAAAAATAAAAATACACCCTCTCTCTCCCGCACACACTGAAATCACACAGACCTCTTTCTCTCTCTCTAAAATCTTATGGGTTTTCCAGTGGGTTACACAGAAGTTTTCCTACCAAAACTCTTCATACACGTACTTTCCGTTTTAGGTTTCATCCGGACCTTCATTTTCTCCCTCTTCCGCTTCCTGGGTCTCTCCGATTTCCTTGAACCTGACCCGCAATTCTACCACAATCCAACCAGAATGTCCGAGAACCCGCCACTATCCGCCGTCCTAACCCGGGAATTCCTCCCCGTGGTGAAATTCAAAGACCTCCCCGTACTCACTGGTGCCGAAGACCCGCCGGAGAGCTGTGCGGTTTGCCTGTACGAGTTTGAGAATGAGGAGGAGATCAGGTGTTTGTCGAATTGTAAGCACATTTTCCACCGAGGATGTCTGGACCGTTGGATGGATCATGATCAGAGTACTTGCCCCCTTTGTAGGACCCCTTTTGTGCCTCGAGATCTGCAAGATGAGTTTAATAAACGGCTGTGGGCTGCTTCTGGGATTACAGATTTTTACGGCGAGTACAACCCAGTTCCGGGATTATAATTTAACTTCTTGAGGGTTAAGTGATTTTTTTAATATTTTTTTTCCCCTCTTTTATATTTGGGTATAATATATTTTAATTTCTTAGGAGCTAGAAATTGTATATATCTCCAAAAAGAAAATAAATATATCTTTCTTCAATCTTTATTTTTAAGCAAAAACTTTGGTCCTTGAACTTATAAGACTAGAAGGTGCAAACTTATGGTAGAATTTATTCTTACTTTAGAAGAAAGTATATATTAAAAAGAATTAAGTGTAAAACGATATTAAGATCTTAATTTGTAGACGGGGTCTTATGTCTTATTCTCTTAGAGTTCACCCTATCAATTCCATCCAATCTGATTGGATTGCGGATATTGCTGGTTCATTTACTAATGATATTATATAGACTGACATGATTTTTTTATTATTATTAATATTAGCTGATTGTGTCAAAATTAAGGTACTTTTTGATAACTATGATTAAGGGCTAATACACGGAGGAATCCACACTCTAATCGAATAGGATTAATAAGTAAAATTGTTTGATGTTTGATATGCAATAATGGGTTTGGATTAGTAGTACGAATTACCTAGATAAGGTCGTTATCTCTTTGCTAATTATACAAATGAAGAAAATATGGTATTATTAGCGCTCTCACTAAATTTTTTAATCTAAAAAATATCCATAATATATAAATGATTATTAATAACAAAACGTTAATAATATTAAGATTAATAATACTGTTTATTACTGTCCCGACTACTAAGAAAGTTACTAAGAAAGTCGTAAGTTCTAAGTTACCTCCTCAAAAGTTATTAGAATTGCACATAAGTTTTGGGATTGGAGAATTTTAATATAATAAATTAATCCACAACCCAATTTATATGTTGTGAATTTTCTTTAGTCAAATTCATCATCTTTATACATGGTAATATTTGTTATGAGTAAGTCTTTTGTAAAATTGTGTTATAGATCTTAAATTATAAGATGGAGCCTCCTTATATAACAACTTAATCTATCAATACGTTGTGAGTCAGGTTAATAAGATCTATTTTACATAAAGTACCTGTAGATTGTAGACTATAAGACGGTCTATTTTTTTTTTTTTTAAGTCTTTACCTTTTGTGAATTGGGAGGATCTTGCACACCCTTAGAAGTTTTGATTGTTTTCCATTTGTCCTAATGAAGTATATTCAAGTGATATAGTTTATAGAGATAAATTTCCAACTTACCATCCAAGATTTTAGATTTGAGGTTATATGGTGATTGAGGTTAGTGAAAAAGAAAATATGTTTTTTTATTAAATTTGGGATTAATAACATACAAATGACTAATAAACTAGGGTAAAACTCTGGCCGGTCTCAAAGTCTTTAACTTCAAAAGTTTATTATTCCTTTTTTCAACTGCAAAAGATCATTTTTTGAAATATTATTCCGAAAATGTCATCGTCTCCTTCAACAGTTCCGACAACACTTTGGATTCGAAGATCACCATTATTGCGCAGCGAAAAGAGGAGAAAGAAGAAGACTTGCGATGGAGGAGATGAAATAAGAAGGTGGAGAACGTGGTCTGGTTATTTATGATTTTATATCGCGGTGCAAAAATATCAGATTAATTTATCGAGTTTCAAATATTGATGTATTGTGCTTCAAACATTGATCTATTGCGGTGCAAAAATATACTGTACAATTAAACTGATGAATCACAGTTCAAACATTGATGTATCACGGTGCAAAAATAGACTAGACAATTAAACTTATGAATCAAAGTGCAAAATTAATGTAATAAAATTGATATATCGCGGTTTAATAATCAATGCACCAAATTAACTGATGAATCGTAGTTCAAACATCGATGTATCGCGGTGCAAAAATAGACTAGGCAATTAAAATAATGAATCGCGGTGCAAATATTAATATAATAAAATTGATGCACCGTGGTTTATTTTCATAGCACGCCTCATGCTCATTAAGAGTATCATAGTCTTTTTGTCCCCAAAAGTTTCATTTTTTGGTTTGCAAAAAAATACGATACTGGGGTGGAATAAAAACTTTGGAAAGTAGACCGACACGCAATTTTTCCAATAAACTAGTGACAAGTATATCCTCTATTTTGGGTAAAAAGTTCACTATTCTATTTTGAGATGTTTCATTTAAAAAGTTCACTTTTAAAAATTAAGATATAAAAATGTTATTTTATTATTAATGAACTACTAGAATTGTTATTTTTTAAAAAAGTTTGACTTTCAAATAGAGACACTTTGTCCGGAACGAGGAAAGTATTTTTTAGCAATGACAAATCTCAAAATTATGAAAAATTAGGATTGGAGTTTTTGGAATATATTCAAATACTGATTCACTTTAGGTATAGGTCTTAAATTTATCATCTTAGAATTTAATATGATTTTTTTAATTTTTTTTGTTAATTATTAATGGAGTATATTCAAGTGATTCACTTTTTGGCTATAAAATATTCCCCCCGTTCAGGGAAAAAAGTCCACTATTATATTTTGAGATATTTTACTTAAAGAGTCAACTTTCAAAAATTAATATATTAAACTATCATTTTATTACTAATGGATTATTAAAAGTTTCATTTATTTAAAAATTTTAACTTTCGAAATAAGGACTCTTCGCCCCGAACAGAGGGAGTAGCATATCGAGTATCTTCGTCGAGAAGAACTGATGAAGAGTAGAAACAAAGGTGCCCATATGTTTGTGTTTTATTATCCCATGTGAATAATGTGTTTTGTTTTTTCTTTGTATTTTTTTTGTTTGTTAATTTTTGTAGCAGTAGTTTCCAAAGGTGGGTCTTAAAGATAACGAGCATCAATTAGGCTGGCCCGGAAAGGCCCGGATCCAGTGGGCCACGATTTTTTTTGGGTTGGGTTGGCCTAGCTTGAAATTTGATGGATCTATCAAAATGCTAGCCCAACCCAGTCGGCCTATCGAAAGCCTATGTGCCTATGAGCCGGCTCGGCCCGAAATAAAATCAAGCAACAACCATAAATATAAAAAGTAATAAAATTTACAATTCAAAATCACTAGTAGTATCACCATAAACATAAAATAATAAAATCAATCATAAACGAAAAGGTTAATGCATCAACGCCAAATCCTGTAACACCAATTGTAATACCAATTCAAAGTTGACTACTTAACAGTTAACTTAGATCAATGTGATTACTTAAAATCATATTCAATCATTAATGATTAATGATTTAATATCAATGTGAGTATGTGACACTGTAACTATAAAGAGTACTAATTATTAGCTATATACCAAACTTATTTAAGTAAGCTATATATCAAATTACCAAACTACTGTAAAAATTGAAATAGTTGGTTTTAAAACTAAAACAAGTACTTTAGCGAATAGTCTAGCTTAAGTCCCTAACCCCAAGGTCGGTCCCCAAGTTCCAATTCCCAAATGGTAGACTGTGTGAGTTGCTTCTTTCATCGTTTGACAAATGACAGAAGATGGACCCTTGTTGACTTGTTGTTTGGTCAGTCTGCCAATGGGTCTTTTGTTGGATAATTGGACTTGAGCTTCTTCTATTGTAATTTTATATTGTTTTACTGTCTACATTAATATAATAGAAATAAGTTTTATCTTTTCAAATTTGATTGCACTGGGCCAACACGAAAAATTCCGGGCTTTTTTTTATCCAAGCCCAAATGGTCCATGGACCTGTTGGTCCAAGCCAAAAAGGCTCGCATTTTTTTGGATAGCCAATATCTGAAGCCCGACCCATCAAAATTCTGGATGGGCTGGACCGACCGTGGGCCTGGGTTTTTTTTACCAGCTATAGCATTAATTGAGCGAGGTCTATCTCACTTTATGTCACATTATATATTTCATTGAATCTCAACTGTACATCTTTCTTATTATTTTACTCTGCCTTCATTTTACAATGAGACATGTAAGTTATTGTAGTAATTATTTTTGCTCGAGTTGAGAATACTGAAAATTCTTTACTTGGTTATTTTGATGTCTCCTTGATTTCCTCGGTAATTAGACTTCAATTACAGATCAACTTATCCAACACAATAAGAGAATGCAGTTTTGGAAAAATCAAACCAAAAATAAACTTAATCTATTAAAAATCAATAAGATAATTCATTAGATACCAATTTGATTCAAACAAAAAACCTTCCCAATTGTGGTACAAAATTCAACACATTTACATACCTCACCATTTTTATCTCTATTAACTATTAATAATGGTTAGAAACTTAAAAAAATCATATAAATTTTTTTGATGTCCAAATGAAATAACCAAGTCTTTATTTATAGGTAAAATGTATACTTTAATTTAGGGAAAAAAGTTTCGCAAGAAATTGTTCAAAAAAGGCAATGGGAGAAAATAAAATGTCAACCACTCAAATCATGTCACATGGAAAGACAACCTTTGATTTGGAACTTTTGGGGTTCATGAGGTGATATTTTTTTTTCTTCCAAAATCACTGGTTGATTTGGATTATATCTTTTAAGATTCACCATTGAAAGTGATGATTTGTGTTAGATTGGGGAAAACCCATCATTGGGCTTGCTCTAATAGCATGAACAACAGTGTTGATCAAACATCAAATCAAACAAAACTCATTAAAAACAAATTAAATAATCCATTTGATATTCATTTGATTCAAACCCAAAAAACTCATACAAAAAGTAGCACATAATCCAATACTGAAATGTTATGTGTAGTTAGGATTCGTAAATAGACAACACTTGCTGAAATAATCATCAATGATGTATCCAATGATACATCATTTCATGAGTCATCAAGTGTAAACATCAGCGGAATAAATCATAAACGAATCAAACATAGTGACACCAAACTATAATTTATGTCTACAAGTAAAACACTTATAGATGATGCCTCATGGCAAACCTTCCACTAGAATAAAAGATTGCAATTGCTTACAATATGAAAACAAAGCGTTTAGAGAGTGAAAATCATTACGAAAACTCCTAAGTGAGAAGATGTATCTAATCTATGCTAAACACTCTTGAATACATCAGCAAATCAAAAGAACACGAAGAGTGTGGACTAAAACAATGAACATCGAAACTGATGAGTCTTCTGATGATGTATCATTGGGTGGCTCGTTGGTTTCGTGACAACACTAAAAATTCTATGCTTAAGTCAACAACGTCCAAGGCTAATTCTTTCTTTTATAGAGCTCCTAGCAAACTTGTTTACCAAGAAAACAACTCAACAAAGCAATGTTACGATTAAGAAAGAGTTATTAAGTAAATAAATCTCTAATACTACAAGATATAGATTGCCATATTAGAGTCTTTAAAGAAGGTAAGGACTAAACTTCCTAGCAATTACCTAGAAAGACAATAACAACATGTGTTCTAAATGAAATAAAACACGGCCAAAGTGGGAGAAATAACTCACGGTCACCCTAACAATCTCCCCATTTGTTGTTGTCTTTCTGGTGAAAGCAAATACCATGAGCACATGTGAATAACTCCCCCTGAATAAGACAATTCAAAATATCCAAGATATTTAAAATTATCAAACACAGTTTAAAGTAAACAAATATCCAACCAAAGCACAAACTCCCCCTTCATCCAATATCTCCCCTTTCATCTACTCATCCTTTTTTAGCAGAAGAAGTAGCAATATGAACATCCAACCATTCCTTCAGAGATCAGCGACATTAATGGTTCAGTTTGGAATTAGAAAATAAATCAACATTTGTTGATTAGGCGTGGATGACACATCATTGGTGCATCATTGACTGGAGCAGCATATGTTGGACTTGACAATCTTGATTTTGGTAGAGGAGCTGGATTTTTAAACCATAACCTAGCCAAATTGTTAATACAAACCCAATATAATCCAAACTCAATTAAGCAATTAAGGTGAGTTTAAATGAAACTCAACTACTAACTATCCAATATGTTATAGGCATGCAACAAAAATATTTTTGAACATGGAAACAGGATGATGGAAGCCAAAACAAATTAGCAAACTTAGATTTCTTGGTCAAAACCTAAAAGAATTTGGAATTCCAAATTTAATCAAGAAAAAATAGGAAAGATAATTAAATGCTAATTAGAATACCATGACAAACCCTAAGCGTGCTATCACCATATTTTTGAGTATCCAACAAGCTCTATCCAAACACTCAGCCTTCGACATCAACCATTCTTTAACAAGAGAGAGAGAAGCACTTGTTTGCACATAATTATCTAGGGCATAAGAATCAGAAGTACAATATAATCACCAAATATGCATGCCCTAGTGTGTATGTCTAGAATGATATAGGAAAAATTAAAGACAACTGCACACACAAGTGATGGACTGGAACAACTGATGAGTTACCAAATGATGTTTCATTTGGAGTCTCATCGCAAAATCATAGTAAATGAGTCAAAAGTATTTTCTCCCAAAAGCAAAATTTCACACAAATTTCCCTATGAGAATTGAGCTTTACTTTATTTCAAGCTTCTTTTGGCCACTAGGTAGCTTTTACACTTTTCCAAGAATAACCCTCTTTCACAAGATTAACCCATAGGAACATGAAGCTCGTGCATGCACCACAGTACCAAGTGAAAAGCTACAAATCTTGTACACATGTAGCTCTTTGCTTTATGGGCTTCATTTTTGAACTTTTCACAAGAACACCTTCAAACATGCCAAAAACTAGGAGAAGGAGTAACCATTTGAAAAATGACTCACAACTGATTTAATAAGAGAAACCATAAGCAACCATATACATAGGGCAATAAATTAGATGAAACAATCATGCAAACCTAAAATGCAGGATGCCTGAATTATTTATATATTTTTTTACAAGTGTAAAAATCAAATAGCACATAAAAGCATAGATTTTCTCAAGATTGAAAATCTCTCAAAATAATATGTTCTGGTGAGAATATCAGTCAACTGATTTTTAGACCTAATAAACTCTATACGAATTATGCTTTGCTCAACCAAGTCTCGAATAAAATGATATCTAAAGTCAAAATGCTTAATTCAAGAATGCTTAAACAAATTTTTCGAAATATTTACCGCACTAGAGTTGTCACAGTACACAATTAACACATCACTGTGTAAACAAAAATCCTCAATCATCCGGTTTATCCACAAAAGTTGTATACTACAACTTCCCACAGCTACATATTTAGATTCAGCTGTTGATAATGAGACATAATATTTTTTACAATTGTATCAAGAACCCACTAAATTCTCCAAATAAAAACAACTATTAGTTGTACCTTTTCAATCATCAATGTTTCCAACTCAATCAAACACACTAAAAATAACCAAGTAGACATTTGCCTCCTTGACATTGTATATAGTGTACAAGCACACGCTATACATAGTAATTGAGTGACTAGCAGTTAAGTACAACAAACTTCATATGATCATACTCCTACACAAAATGTGGGATGACCCGATTTGAGTTTTTAAATGTAATTCACTCTCAAGATTGAATTTATTCACCAAGTAATGAGCATACTTGGCTTAAGAGATGAACATCTAGTCACATGTCCCAACTCATTGGACTTATTTTTAGAAATATATGTTCCAAAAGCATTGTTGGAATTAGGTCTAGGAACCAAATACCACACATAACTTTTCACGAATGTTTCAAAAAGAAAAAATGATTATGTTCCTTTCTCATGATATTTATCAACAATTCTTCTTTTAAAGTCTCAATCACAATTTTATGTTTAACATTGGAGACAAAACAACAGTTATTTACCTTTGTATATTGAACAAACAAACATGTTAATCCCACCATTTCACGGTAGTTTACTCTCTCTTTTCTCCTTGTCATTATTCCATCATTTAGATCACTAATGACTTGGGAGAGTGGGTGATTCTTTTGAATCCTATTAGGGATATCTTTGAGTCGATCATTAACCACCTCCTTGTCATTCAATTCAGTTTGCTCAAGTGCTGAATTTGTTTAAAAAACAATAGCTTCAGATGTGCCAACCGATGTTCTAATATCTTGAGCAACATTAGAAGGAATCTTATGAATTCTGCTTTCAACATTTTTGCTACGATCAGTAGCCATTTCATGTTCAGACTCTAGATCAGAAACAATTTCCTGGACTGGTGGTACTGATGATGCAGCCAATGATGCATCATCGGGTGCATCATTGGCCAGATTTTTAGCAAAGTCTGAACCTTTTGATTATGGTTCAAGAATAGGTCTAGAAGTAGTAGGATCTAGAAATTCAAATTTTGAAACTTCAACAGAATGGTGTAGAGAAACTCTCTTCAAGCAAACCTGTAAGATCATCTTCAGCAATTATGTGCCCAAGATCCAATGAGGTCATAAAAAATAACATTCATGGATTCCATAATGGTATTTGTTCTAAGATTAAAAACTCTATATGTATGACTATTAAGAGAATAATACATGAACACACATTTGTCACCTTTTGGAATCAAACATGAACAAATGATCTTTATTGTTCAACAAATAGCACACACACCCAAACACATGGAAATGCTTCACATTTGGTTTTCTATCATTTAAAATCTCATATGGGGTCATGGTGCAACCCGCTCTCAAGTAGACACGGTTACCAACGTGACAAACAATATTTAAAGCTTCGGCCCAAAAACGTTTTGACAAATTTTTTAGAACACAACAAGACTATTGCCTTCTCTTGCAATATGTGATTGTTTCTCTCCGCCACTTCATTTTGTTGTGGAGTTTTGAGAGCGTAGTACTCATGAGTAATCCCCTTCAAATCGCAATAAGTGGAAAACGAGGCATTTTCATTTTTCATGCCATAATCTGATCTAATCCATTTTATTCTTAGACCATACAAGTTCATAACATAGCGATACCAAACCTTAAAGGTCTTAAAAGTATCATATTTTTCTTTCAAAAGTATTACCCATGTATATCAAGAAAAATCATCCACACACACAAAAGAGTACTTCTTTCTACCTAGTTTCTCCACTTCAATGGGACCCATGAGGTCAGTATGAATCATCTTCAGACATCTAGTATAGTGATAATGTTGAATTCTAGGGTATGAAACTCTAGTTTATTTTCCCTTTTGGCAAGGTCCACATACACTAACAATCTTAGTATTCAAATGAGCCAAACCCCTCACAGCCTCATATCTCACAAGTTCATCAAGTTTATGATAACTAACATGTCCTAACTTTTGATGCCACAATTCAGTTTAATCAATATTAGTACTTTGAAAAAAATGGACATTATTAACCATGTAACAATTATTTGATGATCTTGTACCTGCAAAAACACATTTGTTAGACAAATCATAAACCTCACAAGACTTCTTATCAAACTTTACCTGAAGATTGTCATCACACGATTGGCTAATACTAATCAAATTAGCTTTAAGCCCTTCAATGTGATATACGTTGTTGAGCTTAGGTAAGCCATCAACATCCAATGTTCATTTTCCTAATATCCTACCTCTTGCACCTGCACCATAGGTGACCTTACCTTCATTGCACAATGTGTAGTTTGTCAAGTTCTCTCTTGTACATGTCATGTAGCGAGAACAACCACTATTGAAGTACCAAGTACCTGGGATATGAGATTTGAAAGATGTACAAGAAACTTGACAGTTCAAATAAGCTTTTGGAACCCACATGGTTCTGGAAAAATTCTGCACATGAGGTTTTGTTTGTTTCGACGGTTGATGTTCCTGATGTGTTACCCGATAAGGTTCCTGATGACGTTCCTGATGATACAGGCTTGCTCAACAATGGATTTGATGTAGCCCGACATCTTATCCTTCCATTTCGAATAATTAATCAAATCTAGAGTAGAAAGTTGAAAAATCGAAACACTTTGAGAATCCATCATTACTACAACAGGACCATCACTTAGTAAAGCTAAGTGTAGGCTCTGATACTAAATGAAATGCTATGTGTAGCTAGGATTCGTAAATAGACAACACTTGCTAAAACAATCATCAATGATGTATCCAATGATACATCATTTCATGAGTCATCAAGTGTAAACAACAGTAGAATAAATAATAAACGAATCAAACAGAGTGACACCAAGTTATAATTTATATCTACAAGTAAAACACTTGTAGACGATGCATCATGACAAAACTTCCACTAGAATAAAAGATTGCAATTGCTTACAATATGATACAAACTGTTTAGAGAGTGGAAATCATTACAAAAACTTCTAAGTGAGAAGATGTATCGAATATATGCTAAACACTCTTGAATACATCAGCAAATCAAAAGAACACGAAGAGTGTGGACTAAAACAATGAACAGCGAAACTGATGAGTCTTCTGATAATGTATAATTGGGTGGCTCATTGGTTTCGTGACAGCACTTCTTCGTCTAAAACTCTCTCTGAAGATTCTCTGCTTAAGTCAACAACGTCCAAGACTGATCCTTTATTTTATAGAGCTCATAGGAAACTTGTCCACCAAGAAAACAACTCAACAAGGTAATGTTAGGATTAAGAAAGAGTTATTAAGAAAATAAATCTCTAATACTACAAGATATAGATTGTCATATCATTATCCTTAAAGAAGGTAAAGACCAAGCTTCCTAGCAATTACCTAAAAAGACAATAACAACATGTTTTCTAAATGGAATATTTTTTTTTTTAGGAAAGCAGGGCGGCACCTGCGAGGTTTTATTAATAAAAAGGAGAAAATACAAACTTAAGGGGGACAACCAGCCTTACCCTTTGAACGGGGGGACAGAGGAGCCTTACCTCAAAACATAAGCTACAAGGAATCAAAACAAAAGGAAATTCAAGAAACACGAATCCTAGTCGTGGGGCATCAAGAAGAACATTACTTCTGATGGAGCAAGGAAAGTCTGACAACGATGAAGAGCAGAAATCCCGACCCTTGTCCACGGCCAAGTTAGCCAATACATCAGCCACAAAATTAGCCTCCCTAAAGCAATGGTGAACCGTGAAATTAAGAGTATTCTTCAACAATTTAATCGCACGAACAAAATAGGCCAGGTTCCATGGAATGTTGTACTCCTTATTAATCAAATCACAAATGATCTTTGAATCAATCTCGACTAAAGCTCCACAATGGCTATTGCTATCGAGCCATCGAAGACCTTGGAAAAGAGCTCGAATCTCAAATTTCATTATTAGTAGCCTCACCATAAAAGGAATAATAAGCGTGAATGACATCCCCTTCGAGTTTCTAATCACACCCCCACCCCCACTAAGACCGGATTACCCCGACAAGCTCCATCGTTAATTAATTTAGAGTACCAAAGGAGGTTTAGACCAAGAAATAGCTTGAACCGTAACTTTTTCGAATAGCATAAGATAAAGTAAGACCGTTGCTTTGCCGAAGCCCAAAAAATTCCAAGCCGATAGAATGGAATTAAGATCGAATCCACCGCCTTAACAATTGACATGAGACTTGAGAGAGCCATCGAAAATCACCCCATTTCGAAATTTCCAAATATTCCATAAAATCGCAGGGGGAGCGTAATAAGAATTGATGATTTGGCCATACACCAATTTATAGTTGGACCGAAGCCCCACGAAGAACGATACCATGAGGAGAAAAAACATTCCAAACATATAAATCTCCATGAAGGAATAGATGAGGAAAAGTTTCAAGATTATGGTTAACACAAAAACACACCGCGAAGCAATATAAAACCCTTTCTTGATAAGGCCTTCATCAATGGGAAGACGACTCAAGAATAACCGCCAAAGACGAAAGCAGGAGGTATTTATGCCATACAAATTTAGATGACATTGGGAAGCACGAGCAGAGATACCGTGTCCCTAGCAGCGAAGGGTGAATATACCCGACGACGTAAAAAGGAATGTCGCCGATCCACTAACCCAATAGATTGATGAGAGATGGCCCGAATATCGGCTTGAGATAAGTGGAGATGGCAATAGGAAGCGTATTCCGTCGATCAAAGAGATCCCGAACCGATTCGATTGAGCAATCTTGAGGTTTCGAAAGGCACGAAATTGTCGTGCCATATGGAAATAGAACTTTTTTTTTTTTAAGGTTGGAGGGACATGCACTTCAACCCTTAATTTTTTATTTATTTATTATTTTTAATGCCTTGAAAGGCTACAATTATACATATATGATGCCTTTGGTATGGCTCGAACAATTGGTGCCTCTGGGGAGGCTTTGAACACCCGACCTCTCTTGAGAGTAGTTAAGTCCCGTGGTGCCTCCGGTAGGGTTTGAATACTCACCTCTGTTAAGATAAGTTGAGTAGCTAAATGGGGCCTTGGATAAGGCTTGAACAACAACGATGCCTCCCAAGAGGCTTGAACACCCGACCTCTATTGAGAGTTGTAAGTCCGCATGCCTCTAGTGAGACTCGAACACCCAACCTCTCCGCTAGAGAAGAAGCAAGCATCAGCTGAGCTCGCTCGATATGGAAATAGAACCCGAACTACAAATATAAGGTTCACCACATGTTTAATTTTTGAAGACGCGTTATATATGGGAGCCTCGACTTGAAGACAAAGTCACATGAGAAGACGAGCAGTATCTAGCTCGAAGAAAATCAATCCATATATTTTTCATAGTCCGAAACCTCCACCATAGCTTGACAGAAAAAGCCTTGACCAAAGTGAAGAGGGAGAAATAACCCACCACGATTATTTTTACCCTAACAAGTACTTTTACATATCCCACCATATTTATTTTAAGTTTGCCATCCAAAATATTGGATGAAATGATTAACGTGAAAATAAAATCAAAGTATATTCGTTAAATTGAGAAAAAAAAATAGTACAATAAGCTTAACGAAAAAAGTGTAAAAGTATGATGATCAAATTGCTATTTAAGCCTAAAATATTTATTAACATTCATGATATGCATATTTTTGATCCGTGTTAATGGCGTTTGAGTCCCACTTAAGCAAGGAGTCTCTCCACAACATCGGTCCATTGTATTATATATGACGACCAAAGGCTACGAGTTTGGCTCATACACAACAAGCTAAGCCCACTTCCTCCAGGTATAAATAACTCTCACTAGTTCATAAGTAGGGAATCTCTCTTTTTTTTGGACAGAGACTCCACACACATACACACGGGGACTACACTCCGTTCTTTTTCTATACAGGGTACTGATAAACACACTGGAGAGTTTTGATGAAAAACATTTTCAACCGACTCGCGGTGCTTTATTTTGTAGTATATCGGCCGATATGATGATTTTTGGCATCATCAATTCACAAATATAAGTTGGTACAAAAATAATTCCTGGTGATTGAATCTTGTACGCTATGTAGGTAAGAATTCCTTTGTGTGGACTTGAAGACTCCACTTATTGTTGGTTGATACCAATAAGCTTTCTCAATATTTGGCCTCTTCTCTCTCTCTCTCACACACACACACACACACACGACGGCAACAAACCCACTACAAAAACATACTACCCCATTTTTTACATGAATAATCATCATGGTCATGGACAAGAAACTATACTATCACATCTAATTTGTTGAGTGGCTTATTTTAACAAATTCTCAATTTGCATTGGAAAAAGGATGTGCAAGTGTAACCTAAATTTGATTTGTATTGCTCCAATTTATTCACAGACACAGACATGGCAACTTCTCCTCTATATTTGATCAAAAATTTCATTGATACATTCTATGGCATCTCTAAATCTTTCACAAATAAGAACCGATTATGGACTGATCTACATCGTTTGATTGTGAGTAACTAAATTTAACTTCATATTAAAGCTATCTCGTAATTCAGGTACCACTGTCTGTGCAAATCTATATGCAGACATTTTATCTAAATTCCCTAGTCCTCTTTTAACTGACCATTCTAAATTTCATACATCCATACATATTTACATGTGATGAGTCAAACATGATAGTCCCTCCGTTTCCAAATTATGTTTCACTTTTTTTTCCTATCTGTTTTTAAATAATTGTCATTTTTTAAAATTTTTATCTTTAGGAAAATACTATTAGTGCTTTACCCTTACCTTTTCTACTTACTTTATTTATGACCACATACTCAAGGGAATTAAAGGAAACCACACATTTCACCAATATTTATAATACAATTAATTATTTTTTCTTAAACGATGTACTGAATCAAAATAGATAATATTTTAAAAACGGAGAGAGTAATTAATAGGACGAAGAGCAATCATAAAAATAATGATCAATTTCATGACAAACTGTGAATTGACATATTTGGGCATGAAGCTGATGGTGACAAACTGTGATAGTTTCATGACAAACTGTGATAGTTTCAAGGGCACAAAATGTGAACGGGACAAATTTGCGGAGGATAAGTATTTGTTTTTTTGATGTTTGATAGTTCAACCACTAGCAAAATAAGGTTTCCTTTTAGAGAAATTTAGTAATATTTAGTATTAAGACCTTTTGTTATCTGTTGATTCATATCACAAAGATATCATGGTTTTTTTTCTCCTAAAATTAGATACTCCCTCCGTTTCTAAATTATTTTCCTCTTTAATCGGTACATCATTTAATAAAAAATACGGAGCAATTGATTATATTATAAATATTTGTACAATACATAATTTCCTTTAGTGCCCTAGTATATGTGGTATTAATTAAAATAGAAAAAAAAAGAATAAAGTGTTTTTTTTAAGAAAAAAATTACAAAAAGAAGACAATTATATTTTAACGGTAAAAAAAGAAATGGAGGAATATTATATTATTCACGCTGAAAAATATAAATATAAATATAACGATAACGATAAGGGTCAGAATTTGGCCAGACATAAATGATATTTAAGGGTATCTTTGGTATTTATTAATGTGAAAATACCTAATATACCCTTAATTAGTTTAGGAACCTTTAGCACAACCCATCTCTCTACACTACCCACCCCCTATCTCTCTACACGGCCCATTTCTTTCTCTCTATCTCTACACACACGACCATATAGCCGCTACCTACTGGGTTAGTTGCTCCTCACTGAAAAGAAGAATGACGACAGCTCAATCGCCCCCTCTCTACACGACCCATCTCTCTCTCAATACACGACCATACAGTGTTACCTACTAGGTTAGTTGCTCTTCACCAGAAAGAAGAATGAAGACAACTTCAAAGCTAATTTTTCTATTCAAAATCGTCAACAGTTTCTGCGACTGAGGAATTACAAAGACTCTTGAGATTTAGATCTTAAATTTTAATATCAGATCTGGAATATATTTTAACATCAGATCTAAAATTTGAGATCTCAGCTCGAGCCTCTTTCATCATATCGGGATTGAGTCCCCAACGCTAGTCAGAGACAGTTTCATGGTTTACTTGAGAGACATGCGCCGAGTAAACCCCTGGAGGATGAAGAGGAAAACCAAACTCACGGTCTAAGTAAGGCCATAATAAATTGCCATGGATGAACTCTACAGCCACCAACCCCAACCATTCCTTCCCCGTTCATTCTTCCCATTCAATTTT
>CM028383.1:21454491-21495302 GCA_013146195.2 Codonopsis lanceolata
AACCAGCAGATTTCCCCAAACCATTATCAATCACACATGATCTGAGTCTGAATCCATGATTTGCTTGTCCATAAACTGTTGGAGAATTCCCCTTCCCTTTCGCCATCGACTTCTTTGGCCAAAATCAGAACCCAGATCTTGATTTTTGTCCTCTTTCCTCCATTTTCAATTTTGTTTTAGCTCTATCTTTTTAACTGAGATGAGTTACTTGTATATATTATAGAATTTTGAAATCAAAAGAGTTACCAAGAAATTGGGTTGAGAGTACTAATATCAATTTCGAAATCAAGAAAGTTATCGAGATCTAGAGGCTTATCAAGAAATTGGTGTTGAAGGAGAAGAGAAAGATATGTAATTGGGTTTAATTTAGGGCAAAAAAAAGTTAGTTCATTAATCATTTTTTCTCCAATGATGCTAAGGAGCTGGGTTTAATTTAAGGCAAACAACTGAAATGCATCTCAATGTAGGGTTGAAAAAGGTCATTAAATGACCAAAATACCCTTCCTAGTACAATGAAAATTTTAAAATCACACTTTCACATGACAAATTATGTTATCTTTTTAATGTCGGTCACGACTAGGGGATAAAGTGGGACAAAAGGTAACATCAAATGACATTATGGGAAAAAATTTAGGTTGGAGTGCACTATGGGATTAAGTGAATACTTTGGGGGGCTATTTATATTTTGGCCAATAAAAAATATATCCCGATGCATAATTTTTATTTTCGATTCACAAATTGGATTACCCATTTAGAAAATTATGATGCAAATTTTGGATTTACGATACACAATTTGGAATTAGTATACAAAAGTAAATCTCAATGCAAAATTTTTATTTTCTGATGCACAAACTGGATTACCTATGAAGAAAATTTCGATACAAAATTTGGAATTAGAATACAAAAGTAAATCCTGATGCACAATTTTTTATTTTCCGATGCACAAACTGTATTTTCGATGCATCACAAAGTAGTTTTATATCAGAGAAATTATAACTTCTTTGAAGTACACTATAAACGTCCTTTTAAAAAAAATAAGTACTTTTATTTTGAAATATAACAATAAAGAGTGAGATAATTTTTGGAGGACGGATGAAGTATTTTCTAGGGTCAAGTATACCATTAGTCCCTGAACTTTGATTAAACCCATCATCAGTCTCCTAACTTCAAAAAGTTTCACCACTGACCAAAGTATGTCTTTTTTGCTCATCGGAGGTCCCTAGCCTTAACGTCATTTATGTATTTCCGTTAAGTGAGCATGTGCCACTCACATGCACAAAATAAGGGGGGCACATATAAGATCATCAAAATAAGAGGGCAATGTGAAAATTTTAATTCCATTTTCTCCAATCAGGGTTTGATGATCCATGTCAGATCTGCCTCCTCCAATCAAAGCGCCGCCGGCCTCATTTCTGCCTCGTCCCCAACCCAGAGAGCATCCAGCTCCTTCTCCATAGCCGCATGCCTTCGTCTCCATGGTTTCGATTTCGTCTCCCCAGTTCACGCGACATCATCAACACAAGCAGCCCTTGCTCCATTCTCTCTCACGCCACCACACCAAATTCAAGGTTTGGGATAATTGAAATCCTTCATGTTGCAAATCTGTCTCCTCCAATCAAAGCGCCGCCGGCCTCGTTTCGCCCCGTCCCCAACCCAGAGAGCATCCAACTCCTTCTCCATAGCCGTAGGGCCTCCGTCTCCATGGTTTCGATTTCGTCTACCCAATTCGGCATCATCAACACAAGCATCCCCTTCTCCATTCTCTCTCATGCCACCATAGCAAATCCAAAGTTTGAGATAATTGAAATCCCTCGTATTGCAAAACAAGTAAGATTTGTCCCTAATTCCATAAATTTCACAGTTGGAATTATTGTTATTTTTTATTTCTATCCAGTAATATTGTCATAATCTGAGCTTGAATTTTGGAAGCTTTGTTATTTGTTTGCTTGTGGGTGATATTGGGAGTATACGTTGAGTTAATGGTATTAAGATTTTTTGATTCCAGCATGGATCATCAGTCCCTGATTGGAGATGATGGTATTAAAATTTCCACATTGCCCTCTTATTTTGATGATCTTATACATAGTCCCTTTATTTTGTGCATGTGAGTAGCACATGCTCACTTAACGGAAATACACAAATGACGTTAGGGCTAGGGACCTCCGATGAGCAAAAAATGTCTATTTTGATCAGTGATAAAACTTTTTAAAGTTGGGGGACTGATGATGAGTTTGACCAAAATTCAAGGAGTAATGGTATACTTAACCCATTATTTTATAAATATTCAAAGTTCATTTAATGTGCAACAAAATCAATAAATTTCATACTATAAGCATCCGTTTTGTGCAACATTTTAAAAATGCAATTTTTAAAAACACATTTTTTTTCAAAACGTAATTTTGTTTGTGTGAAAAAACTCTAATTTGTAGGGGTGAAAACAAAGGAGTCATTTCGATAATACAGTTTATTCAAGCACTTCAATGAAACGAATTGTTATTGAAAAAGCAACAGGGAGACGAACACTTATTTTAACACATCAAATATTTTGAGATACATATCTAGAAAATAGTTACTGTAGAAAAAAGTTTATTGCATCTAATTTTAAAATATCTACACAAAATCATGCCTACCTGGAAATAAACCAATGTTAAATGCATCCCAGCCATCTTATCAAGAAGTTAAAAACGAAAAAAGTGATAAACAAGATGCAAGAGAGTAGCAATTAGAGGCCTCACAGAACACTTACAATGAAGAACAAAAGGTTCCCACATCTATATGTCTATATATGTATATGCGTGTGTATTAAGGTTAGTATAAAGCTTTTTACAGGAATTATAATGTGTGTGATTGTGTGTGTAAATTAGATTCAGTATTAAACTTTTTACAATTGTTGACGAGGAAGAGCAAATACAATCAACATGTATCGTGCAGGTTAAGATTAATTGGATTGAGTAGGTGGGTAGTACCCATAGGGCTGCTAATACCCGTAACCAAGTGGTCGATGAGGGTTTCCTAATGCTGGAGGAGGAACTGGCTGGTCGAGACGAGACATCTGTTGTACTGGAGGCACTGCCATCACTGGTGCCGATCCAACCTTTCCATCTCTTTTATCCATTTCAACCTTGTGCTGTGTCTGCATTTGTCCAAAGATGTCTCCCAATCAGAAATAAACCAAAAGAATGAAACCTGCAGTCTAGCTTTGTAAGGACCGAGTTCTGAATGTTAAAGCTAAGCACTTTATTGTTTAATTGACCTAGAGCGGAGAATAATGATTACACAAGCCAAGGAACATATTACATATGCTTGAGCTCGACTTGATTACATGACCAAGAAATAAATGAGCTCAGCTCGAGCTTTACTGTACTGAAAACTAGTTACAATGTTACCAGGACAGCTTGAAACAGAAAAATACAAATTTTAGTCATCAATTACCTGCATGCAAGCACAAACTCTGCAAAGGAAACGAAGAGAAAATCCATCAATTAGGCATTACTTGAACTGGGATGAGAGTGGATGTTAAGTGGTTCAAGTAAGAACTTACGAGCAGTACACCAAATCAGACAAACAGGACAGTAACTGGGATGCCTCGGCACATTCATCACCTCCAGCAACCATAGCAATGATGGAAAATATGCAGGCTAGCTGCTGAAGGCAAAACATAAATCCCTGCCAAATAGATACAAGCCATAAGGTTACTGGAGAGAGAGAGAGAGAGAGAGAGAGAGAGAGAGAGAAGAGTACAATGATGCAGTTATCACACGGGGTGGTCTGTATATTGAACTCATCTTGCAACAAAAAACGCGTAGAGGCGACTGAATTCCCAAAACAAAGGCAAACCTGCATGAAGAGATGAGCATGGGGCAGTCAAGTATAAGAACCTGATTGG
The DNA here is from genome assembly GCA_013146195.2 of Codonopsis lanceolata. Classification (NCBI taxonomy): domain Eukaryota; kingdom Viridiplantae; phylum Streptophyta; class Magnoliopsida; order Asterales; family Campanulaceae; genus Codonopsis; species Codonopsis lanceolata. Next base: position 21,458,378 of record CM028383.1, read on the forward strand.
TTCACATTTGAATTTAAGTGGAAAATGCAGATAATGAGTTATACCACTTCGTTGGTAAAGTAATCAAGGAAAATCCTTTGATATGAGAAAACAACATAATAGGTGAAATGAAATCATTTGCCATACCTCTGTTCCAAGACAAAATTCAGGGCATTTACTTTCTCCACATTTACCGCTGCATGGCATATAGCCGCCACAGCATGTATACCTAAAAAAGCGTCAATCACAGGTTAATAAACTCTATCATATATGAGAATATAATGCTAAAAAGAAGAAGAAACACTAATTACCTTGACATGTCACCATAAAGAGCTCGTTTCCGCAGCATATAAGAAACACAGGGAAAACTACAATATCAAAATATAAAGAAATCTTAAGATCTTCAAATCTTACTATGTTAGGGAGAAAGAGGCACACACGTTTCAGCTTGCTTGTTTTCATACTAAGCCAATGATAGGGAAAATTAAGATATACAGTTCCTCAATCAGTAGTCCCTTCCACCGTAGTATAATCTATTTATCCATTCCAAGGACATGACATACTTGTTGAACTTTCCAGTTGCATTCATTTTTAAGATTAACCAATATTTTTAACGGTAACAAATGAGATGTGTTCCCACCTAATTGCTTCATAAATCGGGTGTTCATGAACAAAAATACATAAAAAAATGGTGTATTGACTTCCTATCGCTAAATATACATTTCAAGAAAAATGGGCTTTATAATACCACAGCATCATTGTATGCCGAGCTATTTTCTCACTAGTAAGTACAAAGAACTAGGATATAACTATTTCCTACCCTTTATTTAAGAACAATCTGGCACTAGATCAGTCAAGAAGGGGAAAGATTTAGCTGCAAAATATATGGTTTAACATACTTAATGCCTTGACAATGTGTGAAGCATAGTATTTTGGAAACAAAAGCAGCACTTCTTCCACTTCTTCCCTCAGGTCATCTGAAAAGTGAAAACTATGTCCCTTTTGCAACCATGTCTTAGGGGGATAGATCATAGATCATAGACGGATTAATATATAATTTGGTCCCTGAACTTACCAATTCTGATTTATATGATAATTGATGTTGAAACTTTCCTATGGTGGTTCTTTAACCCAATTTTGGGCTTCATGTTAGTCCCTGGTGGCGTTATCATTGGATGGAACGTTAAATATTTTATAAAAAGACCAAATTGCCCTCACTAATTCTAATGATCAACTACTTTGCCAATTTATTGCTGAGTTGGAAATTGACCTAAAATAAAATATAGAGTGAAGAAAATTCCTTGACAATCACTCACGTTCCCCCCAAGTTTAAGTGATGTACTGAATTCTAGGGGTGGCAATTTGAGGCACGACACGATTGACCGACACGAACACGGCACGAAATTATAGGGTTTGAGCTGGGGCTTATAGGGTTCGGGCCGTTATAGGGCCAACACGATAAGACACGATAAAAAATGGGCTGTTATCGGGTTGGCTTGATAAGCACGATAAGGCACGATAAGACACAATAACTAAAAATATATATATTTAAAAATTTACTAGAGGTTATTCACTTCTTTCGAACTATTTTCATGATTATTTCATAGTTTTATCATTTGAAATTTTTGACTTTTAAACTACTTGACTATTTATATTGATAAATTTTCAAAATATGTAATAAAAAATCAAAATTATATATTTTATAATGTTTATTGGGCTTAACGGGTCTGACTATATAAATCGTGCTTTTTTGCTTATCGTGTCGTGCCGTGCTTTTCGTGTTTTTATCGTGTCGTGTTCAGGTTTTAATATTAGGCACGATAAGCTTATCATGCCGTGTTCGTGCTTATCGTGTCGTGCTGTTATCGTGTCGGTCCGATAACAGCCCAGCACGACCGATTTGCCACCCCTACTGAATTCCTTACAACCTCCTATCCCCCCATCTCGCTTTCAATCTCTCCATTTCCCCAAAAACACTACTAAATGCAAATTCCCTCCACGTCTATCTCCATCCTTTTCTCTCTATCCTCCTTCCTCCTCATCATTTTCACCACCATCTCAGCCCAACCCCTCACTCTTTCCCTCGACATTGTAGCTCTCTAAGCCTTCAAGGCCTCAATCAAACCCTTCCTACTCATGCCTTGGCTCCTGGAATTTCTCCTCCGACCCTTGCTCTGTTCCTAACTTAATCCATTTCGTTTTGGGCCTCTTCTGTAACTCCAACCGAGTCACCCAACTTACCCTTGACCCGGTCGGTTACACCGACACTCTTTCCCCGCTCATCTCCAAACTCACCCAACTCACCACCCTTGACCTCGCCGACAACATATTTTACAACCCAATTCCCATTTCTCTCTTCTCCCTCCCAAATCTCCAAACCTTAATCCTCCGATCCAACTTATTCTCCGGCTCCATCCCTCCCTCCATTTCCAATCTCAAATCGCTTCAATCCATTGACATGTCTTGTAATTCTCTCTCCGGTTCACTTCCAAACACGTTGAGTTCACTCACCAGAGTGAGATGACTTGACCCGAGTTTGAACAAGCTCCCCGGGTCACTCCCCAAACTACCACCAAACTTAATCGAACTAGCAATAAAAGCCAATTTACTATACGGGTCTCTTCTAAAACTGTCTTTCGACTGGTTGAATCAGTTGGAAGTGGTCGAGGAGACAGAATAGCAGAAATCGTAGACAGAAAAAGAGAGATGAGTAAGGTGGAACTAGAAAACTAGGCATCAAAATACCGATCGGCCCTCCCTCTCCCCCTTGTCATCTATTCTTTTCTCTCCCACTCTAAATCCATTAGGATATGCTCGAAAAATCCAAATTCTTCTTCATCGGCGCCGACCTCTTTTCAAATGATTCAGCTGCACAATACCCAATTAGGGTTTTAAAAACTAGGCGCCAAGTTCTTGTGAAGGATACACCATGTTTTAAATGGTGATTTCGATTTCATGAAATGAAGGGTAAAGAGGTGTTTTTACAGAGGGTTTCGATTTCATGATTCCAATAGAGCTCCACATCATCATACTTTTTTGTCACATTCATCTTTGGATTAAACCCATTTCTGAACGAATCAGCTTCAATTTCAGAAATGGGATTGTCGGGGGAGAAAGAGATGTTTGGCGAAGGTGGGAGGAAGGAGAAGAAGGTGGGTGTGGTGGGAGTATGTGTACGTGTGTGTGTGTGAATGTGGGGGTGGGGAGGGGGTAGGGTAGCTATTGGGTGAGTTGGATTTGTCCTCTATTTTTTATTTCAATTTCTTTTTGATCAATTTTCAACTCAGCAATAAATTGACAATAAATATATTTATTAGTATTACTGAGAGAAATTTTGTTATTTTACAAAAAATTTAACGTTTCTTTCAAAGATAACGTCAGCAGGGACTAACATGAAGCTTAAACTTATGTTGAAGAACCACCATATGAAATGTTTAACATTATGTATCATGTAAATGAGAAATTCCAAGTTGAGGGACCAAATTATATATTAATCCATCATAGACCATATCAAGACCATGATAAACTTAAACTATACGGCTTTCCCTTTTGGCTCTGAGATGTGACAGCTGCAAATAAATATGCCTCAACCTTTTACTGATTAACCATTAATACAGCTTCCTTAAGTGGCCTACAACACCCAAGAGTATCACTTCAATCGGACCTACTGCCCCTTTAATGCTATACATATCTGCTCCATTCACTTCTGAAATAGATTTTTCTTGCAATGCACTAAATTTATCCACCTCTTAGCATAATTAACTAGCCTCAACCTCCTCCAACTGACTAAGATGGCCTAATGCTGAAAAATAACCAAGTCACAGCCTCGCAGGGAAGTTTAAGGCACTAATATAACTATAAGAAACGATACTGGTAACAGTATCAGCAAAAAATATTTTTTGATAGAGAAATAATTTATATTAGATTAGAAGAAAGAGTGTACAAACAAGGGACACGGTGCCCACCCAAAAAAAAAACTAAAAAATATCATAATATAGAGAGAAAAAGAGAGGCAGAAACAGAGAAAAGAAGTGAGTTATCACATCCAATGGGGCTGTGTTCTCCAATCCCTGCTCAAATGGGATCAATATACCTCATCGAGCTATGCATTTCCACATGTATTTATACGAAATGGATTAAAAAAAGTTAAGAAGTACAAAAGAAAACGAGATAAAGGAATCAAATTCTTGACAGAAGTGGTTATGGAAGAGAAAATGTCAGATATATCAAACTGGACACTTCATTGGTGTTTGTCAACCACAGTATTGTGTAAGTGAATATTTCCCAACCATTGCGAAGTTTCATTTCAATCATGTTCCTACCTTTTCATTTCAATCATTTTCCAATAATTTCTAAGCCATTAACAAAGAAAAGAGGCGAATATAAAACTAATAATGCAGCACAATGAGCAACCTCCCATCCACCTTGACAGAGTGAAGCAACTTCTCATTTGTGTATCTCGACCACATTTCCACCATTTGCGTTAGCAGGCTGTGCCGAGGCTAACAGAATGATAATTCACTGAAATTGTAAGGGACAACTAGAATTCTAGATATGGTACTTGTACACGACGCACTCAGATTTGAGAAAACCTAGTTAATACTTACATGATAATCCAGAATCATATATTCAATTACACCAAAACCTAATTGAAATGACAAGGTTGAAAACATGATATCTAGGTAACTTTAGCAAATTCCACAGAAACTTTCATTGGTTGGCTCAGTCATTAACTTGAAATTCAACACCATATCTATCTATTCCTAATATATCATCATTCCTGCGCACTATAACACAAGATTGGCGTTTCAGACATCAATCTTTCCCAATTCTGCAAGAGGCATTTACAATATGGTAAAAGAATAGCGATGATATTCTCAATAACTAAGCAGATTTGATATTTCATTGAGGGTTTGATTCTCGAAGTATAGATTGCAAACTTCTCCCCCACAATAATGATGCCTAAATATGTGTCGACAAATATCTTAATATTCTATAGGTATATACCTCATCACCAATACGACTATATGATCCATTTAAATTTTCATCCCTTTAATTTTGATTGCAGTTTCATGTAAAAACATGTACAAATCAAACATGAGGATCAATTATGTGCCTACGAAAAGTTGACTGTTGATCATTTTTCATTTCGTCCGCACCAAGCACAACCTAACCTACAGAAAAGCGAAGCACACACTAGCAACAGTTAGCAATTTCATTCCCTATCAGTTCATGCCTTCCATCATAAGAAAAGACAGAAATTTCCTAAACAAAATAAAAAACCACGAACAGACAGACAATGCAGCACAATAACGAATACAAAAACTGGAAATACGGAACAATATCATTGTATATTCATTCATAATTCATGCATTTCATAGAGGAAAAAGAAAACAACGTAATTCCTAAAACAATTTTTAAAAAAATACTCGAAACACAATGCAACAAACATAGAGAAATTAAATGCACTTACCACCAAACCGACAAGCAGCAGTCTGTAACACAAAACAAATCAAATTGAAAATAATAGGAGGATTACACAAAAGATAAAGGAAATGAAGGAAGTGTTGGAAATATGACATAAGTGTAATACATGAAGGATCGACGGAGACGGCGGACATGAGATCGGTGTGCCAGAGGTTAGGGTAGTTCTGACGAAGCGTCATTTTATCCAGACCCATGGCTGATCAAATTGCAGGAATTGAAGCCTAATTTCGCAAAGAAAGACTACAAAGAGACTGATCGGGGGAGGACAGGGAGTCGTACGTTTATGTATGAACAGAGAAGAGAAATTGTATGTAACGTAGAAATCGCTTGACATTATGAGCCTGTGTGTATATATATATGAAGTTATAGATGCACCTATATATGCGGAGAGAAAAGGAGATGAGAGGTTTTTGAAGCGTTTCAAAGTTGGAAGGAGGAAGAACATTACAGTGTAGAAAGATAGACTCCATTTCCACGTAAAAATGCCCTTTTGAAAAAAGATGACGCCGACTCAACCGATAAAGAGGGATGGTCAAGGAAAAAAAGTAGACGGATGAATGTTTTTAAAAAAAAATATATTTTACCTTTTTTTTTTTTTTTTTTTTTGTGATAGTTGGAAAAGGAGAATCGACATTCTTAAAATTTTGGTTCACGACTTCATTTGAAAAATGTTACCCTCAATTGTACATTGCATGTCCATCTTTGATTCCTCAAAAAAGTTAGGATATAGATATTTAAGCCATTTAAAACTTACATGTGCATAAATATCGGCATTAACTATACAATACAACTCAGTCAATTGACTGTAGCTATTCGGCAGTCTGGATCGATTCCGACAGTAAGATTCAACAATTTTGGGTCAGTTACGAATAACCCCTTAATTATGGGTCGAGTTCAAATAGTGCCCATCAACTACCACTTGAAGCAATGTACCCCTTCAATTACGTATTTAATATATACTGTCACTGTGCCTATGACACGAACACGAAATTCTAGTTGTTTACTAAAGGGACTCATTCCGAGTCCTCCCACGTGGCACACATGCCCACTCTAGACACGTCAGCAATGGAAGCCGACTTGGCACGTACGACTTTGACTATTGACTGCCGAGGAGATTAAGATGTGCTGAGCAGTGCATAGCACTTATCCTCGGCATAATCGCCTAGCCCTCACAAGTCTACACAATTGTTGAAAAGTCGTGCTTTGTGTCAAAAACTGGAACATGCCTCTTTTTACCTAATCACCCGGGCATTAAATAACGATATGACAATTCTACCAACTCGCAGCAGTGTCAGAAAAAGACTTTTTGTCCCATTCAACAACCAATCATATGCGGTCACGTCACCCATATCTCCAGGCATAATTATAGGGGACATTCCTCTTCATTTATTTCTCTATGTTTTTTACACACACCAAAACACTTACTGCATTTACTTCATTACCATAACTGTAATATCTACCGCCATCTTTAGCCTTCAATATCACCGGAATACTTATTCTCATCACTGGAGGGTTTGAGTTGGGAAAACCCAACTCCTTAACGGCGTTGCTTATCTTAGCAGATCAAAAGTCTTCAACGCCACCTCATACTTCTATCTGGCCAACACAGCTGGGCACTTGGATAAATGACAAGGTCACTAATATTTTGGCGTGATTAGTTTGTTTCCATTGCCGGGAAAGACTTGTTCTCTCAATCACTCACTATCCTAAGTCAAGCAAACATGGTGAGATCAAAGAGGCAAGCCTCTAAAAACGTAGTAGTGGTCGGATCAGATCTTTCTGAAAACGAGTCTGCAGGGCATGCCAAGGGACAAGGTGGCTCAAGCCTGTCTCCCCTGCGAGGCAGAACTACATCACCCTGTACCTGAATTTTCTGCCCGCTCTCAAAAGAGACTTGTGTTGGCCAAAAGACAGTCAAAATACAAAGATAAAATGCCTAAGGAGGATGGCCTCATTGATGGTCACTTTACAGACATTGATTCCTCGGATCACGATATAGGGACGATGAGGAAGAAAGAAGGGAAGGTGTACAAAACCTTTAATTGCGCACTTCTCTTATGGTATACTTCATCTCGAGATGATTCCCATTTGGCTCGTGGATTTTATTTGTTTTGCTCAATTAGTTATCAAATCGCTTAATTTGTTAAATTTATTTTGGGATGTTTTAACACATTGATGTAGATCCTGCCTCTAGGAAAATAAGGGACGACCATATATATGGAAGCTATAAAGAGATAACACGTAACTCAGACCAATTTATTTGATTTTACTCATTTCTCTTGCAAGGGATTCACATGTTTCATTGCATGAAATAAATATAAGGGTTCTTGTGTACATTGATACACACCTAGTTAACCACTCTCAGTGCAGCTTGAAAATGAGGTTGTCTAGGTTGAGCTAAAAATTAGCTAAGGACATGCAAATCATAGGCAATCTCAGGTCTTGTTATTGTCAACCTACGTACTAGCCTCATGTATTGATCTAGATGAAGAAGTAAAACACAAGACTCAACAGATAAACCATGATTTGTGGGAATAGAAATAGGACACCTTGGCAAGAGTAAGTCTAGTCTCCTTAATAATGTCAAGAGCATACTTCCTTCGATAAAAACATATCCATGTGGAGTTTCCGACCAACTCAAGACCTAGAAAATATTTCAATTGACCCAGGTCTTTAATTGAAAATTTAGAATAGAGATACTTTTGAAGTTGAGCTATAGAAGAAGGGGAGGATCGAGTGATGACAAAGAGATTTGTGTAAGAGGTAGCAGACACCTTAGTAAATAAGGTGTTATCACTAGCAACTGAGTATAGCTAAATAGTTTCAGAGATGTGGATAACTTGTGAATCATTGTCTAGGTGCATGTTTTAAACCATATAGGGACTTGACAAGTTTACATACATGAGCAACACTTGACACAATAGATGAAGAGCAATAACCAGGAGGAAGGGTCATCAAAACCTTTTTCTTGCAAATCACCATATGTAAGAAGGCATTGGAGACATCCATCCGATGTAGAGGTCACTTATTCATAGCAGTCGCAACTAATAACACCCTAACAGTGGTCATTTTAGCTACATAGGCAAAAGTCTCAAAGTAATCCAGGCCTTCAATCTGTGTGAAGTCTTTAGCAACCAATCTAGCCTTATACTTGTCTACTGAGCCATCAGACTTGTATTTGACCTTGTAAAACCATTTACATCCCATAACTCTCTTGTTGGTAGGTAGATATTGCACAACCCAGGTTTTGTTTTTCTCAAGAGCTTCTAATTCAATGGCCATGGCCTGACACCAGTAAGTGTATTTATAGCCTGAGTATAAGTCATAGGCTCAAAGATGGTGTCAATGTTAGCAATAAATGCTTCGTATGAAGAAGAGAGATGTGTATAGGAAAGAACTTTATAAATTGAATTGAGGGGATACCTAAGCTCATAAAAAGTAGTGGAGGCTGGTACTGTAATATTTGTACTTGGGGGGAAGAACTCTGTTTCGAATAGGTCTAGTCGGAACATGTTGAGTAGTATTAAAAGACATATGGGAAAAAGAAGTGGCAGTAGTAGGGGAAGAGTTTGTAGCATCAGGTTATACACTAGATGAAACATGAGGAAACAAGTCTTCATCTAGAGGAATAGAGAAAAGATTAAATGAGAGTGATGATGTATAAGGAATAGAAGCTGAAGAAGAGTAAATAAAATGAGTTTCATGAAACACAATATCCCTACTATAGAAAACCTATTTAGTATTCAAATCATAGAGTTTATATGTCTTTTTGCCAAAAGGATATCCAATAAACAATCATTTTCTGGATCTAGGATCAAACTTATCTATATTGTGGCTCAGCGTAGAGGCAAAACACATACAACCAAAAAACCTAAGATGAGAATAGGAAGGTTGACCATGAAGGACTTCATAAGGTGTTTGAAATGAAGAATGGAACTCGGAAGTCTGTTAATGAGATAAGTAGCAGTTAGCAAACAATCTCCCCAAAAGAAACGGGAAGATAATTAACTTGGAACCTGAGAGGCGCTTTGGCTAGTTCAAGAAGATGTCTGTGTTTTCTCTCAATTCTATCATTTTGTATGGAGTTGCAACACAGGAACTTCGATCGGATGAGTTATGCCAAGAGAATTTAAATGAGGAGACAGAGTCATTGAAGAACTCAATGCCATTATATGACCTAACTTCTTTAACAGTGGCATTGTATTGAGTTTTAATGTAAAAAAAGAAGTTGGTGAGATATGAACACACTTGGGATACATAATGAAGTAAAAAGGTCTATGTGGTTCTGGATTTATCCTCAACAATTTTTAGAAAAAAGACGTGCAATTGTTATAGGTTTTATGTCCATATGGTCCCTAGATATCACAGTGAAATATAGCAAACAAAGCATCATAATAAGATAAACTAGTGGGAAAGAGTTGTTTTATTTGTTTAGCAAAATGACATACATCACAAGGAGAAATGGAAGAAGCACTATCAAGCTTACATATACGCAAATGTTTTAGAAAATTGAGGCGCACATGTACATGACCTAATGTCAAATGCCACAATATAATCTTTTTAGTACTACTACTATAAATGGAACAAGGGGTTTGAGAATTATTACAGGCTAAAAGAACAATTATATTTTACAGAAACATATTCATCACTTGAAGTACATGATTAATAAAGACCATTAACTACTCTACCAGTCCCTTTGATTTGCTTGTGATCATGGTCTTGCAGAATAGACATGGAGGCAGAGGATACAAGAGTGAGTTATTACTTCCTGATAATATGTTGTATTTGAAAGTGGGAACATACAAGACATCATTTAAGACAATGTCTTTTGTAAGATAAACAAAACCTTTGTGAATGATTCTAGAAGTATGGCCATTAGGAAGGTATATGGGTTGATCAACTGAAACATGATTGATAAAAATATCAAAAGATGCAGTAATATGGTCAGTGGCTCAAGTATCAACTATCCACTCACTAGTTTTATAGCTTGGGATTAACAAAACTAGAATAACTTGTAACCTTACATACAAAATGGGATTCTGGACATTCCATCGGATCTCCAGAGATGGAAATCAGTGACAACAATTGTTGACATAGAGCAGGAGTGAATCCATGAAAAGAATCATGTGCACTAGACTTATTGACGAGTGTCAATTCGTCAAAATTAATTCACCTACTTCCCTAGTAACGAGTATAAGGTAAGTCGGGATCGTATCCACAGGGAACGTTGTACTTATTCCTTTTTAGAATTTTACTAAGTAAATAATGCATATGAATTTATATTTTTAATTAACTAAAAATAAACTAATTAACTAATTAACTGAAAATTAATGCTTTTAATTAAACTAACAAATTAATGCTTGACTTAATTCAATAAAATAAATTCCAGCCAATGAACCATTTTCGTCTCGCATTTTATTTCTGATCATCGATGCAAAGATATCTTGTAGGATTTCAAATAAACCGGTTAAAAGTGTCGACGAACGCCTAACACTCAATCTCTCCTTACCGAATTGATAATTAAGAGGCAATTACCGTCTAACCGAATTACAACCTCCGAGACGCTCGTAAGATTTAATAACCCGGTTGCATTAAGAAGAGAGAGACCCGATTCAAAGCCATGCATATTGAAGCAATAACATGTAACAATGATTACCCGTTCCCGTAATACGGTCCGATTATGCTTGTGATGCCTAAAAGGTGTATTACTCGCCACTTTGTTAAAACCGAGGACAATTACGGATCAACAGCGTTAACTAGCTATAGACTATTATGTTAACTAATATTCTGGCCACAAACATCAATTAAACACAATAATCTTGCAACGTGCTAAACGGAGAACGAATAAATATTTGTAATGAAACAAGAGTTGATTCCATTAGATCTCACAGAAGTAGAATGTTGGAGACTTAATTGTTCATTGACTGGAAGAAGAAGTTTAGCTACTAAACATAATTAAAATACTTACAAAATACCAAAGATTTAATGTTCCTGCAAGTCTTGAACTCAAGAAAGAATACAAGTTATTTCTACCCTTTCTCTTCTAGCAATTGTTAGTGACTTTTCTCCCTCAAAGTTACTGCCTAAAAAATCCCCTTTTTTTCTGGCCGAATCCCCCCTTTAAGTTCAGAAAATATCTCAATAAATATCACTATCTCTTCCCACTAACTCCACTATTTGGTAGTTTTAAAACTACCAATAACTTCTCAAAACCTCCCACTACTTGCACATTATCATTTTCATTCAATACATAAACTGAATTTAGACGAAATAAGCGTAATGTCTAGCGCCTAAAAAGTGCGCTTGAAACTTCGGTGACTAGCTCGGCTCGACTCAGCTGGATATCACATGCCCACGTGTGACCATCCCAATTTCATTTTCTTGCAATCGGCATTTTTTTCTTAGTTTTCCTCTTTTGCGCTCCCTTCACACCTACAAACATTAACAACCAAAAGCAACCAAAAGTGTAATATTTACTCTATAATTAATCATAAAAACAGTTAATAATATCACACTTTTGCGCTCCTATCAAAATTCCCCCACACCTAAACCGATGCTTGTCCTCAAGCATCTTCAATCAAGACAAGAATGCATGTTCTTTTATCTGTACAACTTATGAAGATATGATTTTACTTGGATGCAAGTATGTCAATGTGCATGACCATAAGAAAAATCAAAATTAAATCAAAGTAATGGAATTCTTTAAAATGTGCCATCTAAATTAACTAACATGTTTCCAAAAGAATCTTCAACCTTCACATATGCATGTCTCAACCATCCTCACGGAGACACTCATCCACTCAAGTGTTTAGATAAGGATATGTAATTAAGCACTCGACTCAGCACAACGGAATGCAATTACCATAAGCTTGCAAGTTGATCAAATCTCCATCACTAAGTATGAGTTTAAAGCACCAATCAAAAGGTCTTTTAAAGGTTGTAACGGGGCTATGGGTTAATAAGGTATGATATAGGGATATAAGGTGAATTAAAATGTCAAGGAATTGTAGAAATAACACATTACTCACAGCTCAATTATCACTGATTAATGTCCTCATGAAGCTCAAATCCTTGATCACAACACTTTTGCACAACTGAAAATAGATATTAAGATTTTTACTTCAATTCTGCTTCTTCGAACTTTTATTCTTCTTCTTTTTTTTTTTTTTTTTCTTCTTCTTTTTTTTTTCTTTACAAACTCTTGGCCTGCTGCCACTACTTTTGTTCTGCTGCTTTTTTTTTTACAGCCACTGGATGAACTGAAGCTCTTATTTGGCACACTTCTTAAAGCAGAACCACATTCAATGCACAACTCAAAACCAAATATCTCATATTCTGGTACAAAACAAGATGTATTTCATCTAATGTTCAACTCACAGACTGAATTAAAACTATGATTCACATGTAATTCCTACAATTCTTGACATTGGTAATGAAAAAGAAAGTTAAAAAGGCTAAGGTTCATTTAAATCTGGTTGAGTCAAAGAAATAGGTAAGGCTCAAAAGGGCTAACTAGGGGGTAATATTAAAAGGGTCGGATAGAAAAAAGATAGCCAAAATTGGTATTTCCTAAATGCCTTAATCATGTTAGTGCATAAACCCATTTATGTGATCTCGAAATGTAAGCAAACATGCAAGTTCTAGAATTGGCATCCGAGTGCGAGTAAACACACAAGAAGAACTGAGAGCAAAATGAATGGAATGCTCCATAAATGGCCCAAAATCTCACTTTAAATGGCTATAAGTCAACACATACATATCCAAAGGTTGAAGAATTTTTTTTCTGAAAACATGCAATTTAAATTAGAACAGAAACATTTCAAAAAGAATTCCATCATATATCAAAAATTCCTATTTTACCATGATTATGCACATTAAAATACCAAACATCCCAACATCAAAAATCATATCCTCATATCCAACCAGAATACCCAACAACAAAAGAAACATGCATTCAAGATTCTAAGATTCACCAAAATCCAAAATCCCTCCCCCACACCAAAATTGTGCATTGTCCCCAATGAACAAATAAGTACCAAAATAAAAAGGGAGAAGAACTTCCCTAATCAGGAGGACGGAGGAGGAGGCGGCGGCGGGGGTGTTCGTTGATGCGAGGGGCCGCGCGGGACAGGCGATGGGGTAGAGCTCGCCATCAAGAAATTGAAGAGGCCGGCGGCGCATAGGATTCCGGTGAGGAGTGCGAAGAAGCCGCCGAAGAAGAAGAAGTGGTTGAAATTTCAACCGGCTCTAATGATGCGACGACCACTCGACGCGGCATAATCGCGAGCAACCAATTCGACCGTCGTCGTGAAGCATGAGGTGGAGCGACGTGGTGCTTGGGAGCCATTGAAACAGATGGACAACCACAACAATGGCAGCCGACGGCGTGGAGAAGACGAAGGATTCGCACGATGTCGGGAAAAAGATGGATTTTGGCGCTCAATTTCTTTGGAATTAAGAGAGTTAGGTCAAAAATCCCCAAAATAGAATTTGGGATTTCTATTTGAGCGGCCTAACGTCCACTATTCAGCCGCTTCTTTTCCTTCTTTGTGACCTTGACACTTAACCCCCTGTAGTTAGTCTGCACGCCTTAAAGAAAATTTTTTACTCTCAGTATCTCACCCAATTCACTCTGCACTTCCTTCTGTACAAGCTCAAAACCTGCTGTCACAAACCAAACTTAAAAGAACATTAAAACAACAGAGAAATTAATTAAAACTAAGAAAACTAGAAATTAAAATAACAAAAAAAAAAAATAATAAAAAAAAAAACTTTGGGTTGCCTCCCAATTAGCGCCGCTATTTAACGTCTGTAGCTAGACCCAACGCCCACTCTTCCTACAACTCGGTCAAATTATTACCAATAATAATTGGCAATGGAGGAAGAATTTTTTCACTTGAAAATGGTAATGAAAAAGAAGCAAAATCAAACATGGGGGTTAATTCCATTGTGGAATATAATGCCATAATATTTCCTTGTACCTCCTCAATGCCTTGAAAAGGTACATTTGTCAAACATTTTACCTGCACTAATTCCAGCTTCTCATCATTTTCCTTCTTCTGTAGTGAAAATTTTCCTAGAAAAGGTTGAAGAATGACAATTTTCTGATTTTGTGCACCAAATTCTTCAGCTTCTTTCTTCGACGAATCATGTTGTTGCACACTTTCTTCATTGTTGTTGCTATCAACTGAATTTTTCTCCTGTGCAATTTCTTCATTTTCTCGAGGATTATTTTCAACTTGAAAATGCAATCTTCCTTGATTTACCTCTATCTTGCTCATGGAAACGGCTAGCTGCGAAATTTGATTTTCAAGATATTTTATTCTAGCCTTGGTTTCCTGTCTATCTTGTTGAATCGTGTCAGCCAAACTTTTGATTAAACTCTCAAGCGGAGTTCTGAACTAGTAAAGTAAAGGCTGTGATGGTGGAGATGGTTGGAATGGTAGGCGAATTTGTTCTGCCATTGAAACTCTCCTACATTTAAGATTTACATGTTCATTCAAATCCTCTTGTAACATTGGACACATATCGGTTGGATGACCAACATTCAGCATTCCACACGCCTTGACTTGTTGAACTTGCCACGAGACAAATTTCTCCAAAACAGAAGTTAAAGTGTCTAATCTACGATCAATAGAAAAAACATTTACCTCATTAATCATGCTCGGATCATACTGCCTTGTCCCAAACAGTTGAGCATTTTCAGCCATAACATTACAATAAAATTCTTAAAAGGAAATAAATAACAAAGCCGTTCCCCGACAACGGCGCCAAAATTTGACAGTGTCAATTCGTCAAAATTAATTCACCTACTTCCCTAATAACGAGTATAAGGTAAGTCGGGATCGTATCCACGAACGTTGTACTTATTCCTTTTAGAATTTTACTAAGTAAATAATGCATATGAATTTATATTTTTAATTAACTAAAAATAAACTAATTAACTAATTAACTGAAAATTAATGCTTTTAATTAAACTAACAAATTAATGCTTGACTTAATTCAATAAAATAAATTCCAGCCAATGAACCATTTTCGTCTCGCATTTTATTTCGATCATCGATGCAAAAATATCTTGTTAAATTTCAAATAAACCGGTTAAAAGTGTCGACGAACGCCTAACACTCAATCTCCTTACCGAATTGATAATCAAGAGACGCCGCTCGTTAATTACCGTCTAACAATTACAACCTCCGAGACGCTCGTAAGATTTAATAACCCGGTTGCATTAAGAAGAGAGAGACCGATTCAAAGCCATGCATATTGAAGCAATAACATGTAACAAGATTACCCGTTCCGTAATACGGTCCGATTATGCTTGTGATGCCTAAAAGGTGTATTACTCGCCACTTTGTTAAAACCGAGGACAATTACGGATCAACAGCGTTAACTAGCTATAGACTATTATGTTAACTAATATTCTGGCCACAAACATCAATTAAACACAATAATCTTGCAACGTGCTAAACGGAGAACTAATAAATATTTGTAATGAAACAAGAGTTGATTCCATTAGATCTCACGAAGTAGATGTTGGAGACTTAATTGTTCATTGATCGGAAGAAGAAGTTTAGCTACTAAACATAATTAAAATACTTACAAAATACCAAAGATTTAATGTTCCTGCAAGTCTTGAACTCAAGAAAGAATACAAGTTATTTCTACCCTTTCTCTTCTAGCAATTGTTAGTGACTTTTCTCCCTCAAAGTTACTGCCTAAAAAATCCCCTTTTTTTCTGGCCGAATCCCCCCTTTAAGTTCAGAAAATATCTCAATAAATATCACTATCTCTTCCCACTAACTCCACTATTTGGTAGTTTTAAAACTACCAATAACTTCTCAAACCTCCCACCTCCCACTACTGCACATTATCATTTTCATTCAATACATAAACTGAATTTAGACGAAATAATCAGTAATGTCTAAGCGCCTAAAAGTCGCTTGAAACTTCAAGTGACTAGCTCCAATTCAGCGTGGATATCACATGCCCACGTGACATACAATTTCATTTTCTTGCAATCCAAAGATTTTTTTCTTAGTTTTCCTCTTTTGCGGCTCCCTTCACACCTACAAACATTAACAACCAAAAGCAACCAAAAGTGTAATATTTACTCTATAATTAATCATAAAAACAGTTAATAATATCACACTTTTGCGCTCCTATCACTTATCAAGTACTCTTCCTTCCATGTTGGAAACACTAGCCACCGTACCATTTGGCTTCTTTCTTTGGCATCTTGGAAGCATCAAGTTTAGTCCCATGGAGAGCATGCCACTCTTGATAACCATGTAAGAAGAAACATTTTTCTTTGGTCCCCGTGACAATGATCACACCACATTTTCTTCTTTTGTGCACTTTCTCTAGTGGTAAACCCTTTCTGCATGTCTCCTCCACTACTATCACAACCATTCCTGTTATTAAAGGATTTGTAGTTAGTATTACTCAACAAGACTGCTGAAACATTTTCTATGTTAGTTCTTCCTATATCCTTTGACTTTCTTCTTGAGTCAATAAGTTTGTAGCCTTAGTTAGACTAGTTAGAGGGGTCATTAACATAATTTGGCCTCTAGTGACAGTAAATGAGTCATTTAAACCTTTCAAAACTTGAATTAACATATGCTCATGTTCATAGTCCTTTTATTTTTGCACAACTTCACATGTGCAATTGCATACACATTTAGGGAGGCTGGCATGACTTAAGAGCTCATCCCACAAATCTCTAAACTTGGTGAAATAAGTAAAGATGCTCAAATTTCCTTGGTAACAATCAATCAATTTTTACCTAATTTGAAACACTTTAGGTAGATTACTGTTAAAGAACCTAGTGTTCAAGTCTTCCCAAATAGCCCTCGTAGTATCCAATTATACTACACTGATTTGGTATTAAGTGAAACTACATTTAATGACCATGAAATGACCATGTGGTTGCATCTCTCCCATTGACCTATATATTTTGACCTAGCTATGAGTTTTTTGTTACTACCATAAGACCTAGTTTATTTTTAGCAGAAAGAGCTATAATGACACACCTTTTCCATTGACCAAAATCAACAGTATCAGTAAGAACTTTGAAATCAAAGCCATATCAGGATGGTTGTTCAATTCAGATGTAAAAATAGAGGATGCGGTGGATGACGTTGAAGTGATGATATATCCATATCATACTCGTCCACAATTTCATCTTCATCTGGTTCATCCACCGGTTCTTGGAGAGTTTTGTGATCTCCATTATTGGTAGCCATTAGAATTTTTCAATCCAACATGAAGAACCCTAGATAAACTTGCTTGATTGACTCCTTGAATCAATAACACATTAGTGGAAACAAAGATTTTGAACTTGCTCTGATACCATGTTGAATTTGGTGAGAGAGAATTATTGAGATTTGAGAGAGATAGATGATTGAGAGAATTCTTATTGATCTTGATTCTCAAGTTACATTCCAAAAACCCCAAAATGGGCGTATATATTTATAATATAAATATTCCCTCCTCCTAACTGTCAAAACTCAATTTTAAACAAAAACCATCAAACTATGGCATAGTCACACCCGACTCCCCTAAAGTACTCCTTTCAATACTTTAGGATTTATACATTTTGCTCCCATGTATTGTTAAGAAAACCCATCTCTCTCTCTCTCTCTCTATATATATATATATATATATATCCATATCTAAAATCTAAATGCACCCTTTCTTTCACCCGAAGTCGTTCTTTTGGACCTTCACATATGTATAAAGAGTTAGTGGTATTAATTATAGTTAGTAACAAGATAGTTGCATTATAGAGTGAGAAAGCCACTATTAAACACATATATGTCTCCCGCTCTCACGCCGAAGGGTTGAGTCAAGACTCAAGACAGTCCACGACTCTATTCACAAGTTATTTTTCTTATTCGCAAGTCTCAAGACATATATCCGCCTCTTGCCACCATCAACCACCAGATTACCTTCTCTCGACAAGATCACCGGTATTTGGGGTACTGATCAGTCTCCAAGTGATGTCACACGAGCTTCACACCTTCATATTAATTTCAGATTTTGTTTTTTGAACTTCCAAACTTCTTTCTTTATATCTACCAAAAGATTTGTAACAAGTCATTTTAAGACAATCTATATTTGAGTCCCATTTGTTAGATATGTTTCATTATTTCCATTTTGGGGTTTGAATTTAAAAAACCCATCCATAAGGGTTCTCCAAAACCTTTAATTGCACACTTCTCTTATGGTATATTTCATCTCAAGATGATTCCATTTGGCTCGTGGATTTTATTTGTTTTGATCAATTAGTTATCAAATAGCTTACTTTGTTAAATTTATTTTGGGATGTTTTAACACATTGATGTAGATTCTGCCTCTAGGAAATTAAATAAGAGACGACCCTATGGAAGATAGAAAGAGGTAACTCGTAACCCATGACCAATTTATTTGATTTCGCTCATTTCTCTTGCAAGGGATTCACTTCTTTTATTGCTTGAAATAAATATAAGGGTTAGTATGTACATCGATAGACACCCAATTTTAGGTTTTTCCTTAAAATTTCATTCATGTTTGATTAAATTGATTTTTTTTTTTGTAAAACATCAATTCGTTAGTGTTCTTTATGGATCTTATAATTAAGCCTCTATGGAGTAACGGGAACTAAGACATCTATTGAAGATGTTGATTTTTCTAAAAATGGTGAAGAGAAGGAATGTAACCTAAGTAGAAAAACGGGAAAAGAGAAATGAGAAGACCGACGATAAAGTGGTGATTGTATTTAAATATTGTGGTTTGTTAGGATTTATCTCATAATTTTTTAATAAATTGGGGTTTGGTATGAATAATTTAATTTCAAGATGCACATAGTAGAGTCTATGGTCTTAATTGGTTTGAAATAGAATAAATAACACTTATTTTGAGACGGAGGCGAGAAAATGATTAATTTTCTTAGCAAATTAATTGACTCTTTTATTAGTTATAGATTTAACCATAATTAATTTTCAAGTTATGCCCATATGTAAGTAAAACAAAAAGGGGAGTAAATGTATTCACCTACAATGCAATTGTGAGAGTAGTATTTAAACAAAGGAAGTGAGTGCACTGTGCAGTAGAGACTAGAAAAATAGACATTTTAGTCATACACATCTTGGTCTTCCGCCTCTCCCTTTGTTTCCAAATTTTGTGAGAGAGCCATGAGACTTAGAAAGAATGCAAAGCAAATTAATAACACTTATTTTGAGATGGAGGTGGGAAAATGATTAATTTTCTTAGCAAATTAATTGACTCTTTTATTAGTTATAGATTTAACCATAATTAATTTGAAACGGAGGCGAGAAAATGATTAATTTTCTTAGCAAATTAATTGACTCTTTTATTAGTTATAGATTTAACCATAATTAATTTTCAAGTTATGCCCATATGTACATAAAACAAAAAGGGGAGTAAATGTATTCACCTACAATGCAATTGTGAGAGTAGTATTTAAACAAAGGAAGTGTGTGCACTGTGCAGTAGAGACTAGAAAAATAGACATTTTAGTCATACACATCTTGGTCTTCCCCCTCCCCCTTTGTTTCCAAATTTTGTCAGAGAGCCATGAGACTTAGAAAGAATACAAAGCTCTTCAAACTCTCACCCACATCAAACGTTTTGCACCTGCGGTGTCACCTCAATCAGTCCCCATGGGATATAGCAACTTTCACTTCTTCTTCTTCTTCTTCTGATGATGATGATTCATCCCCTCCCTCCTCTCCCAACTTCCGTTTCAAGGTCAATTTTTCAATCACCTTTTATTTACTTTCTACAGCCAGATCTAGCTGCATGATCCCATTTCAAAACGATCCTTATTTTTCGCTGCATTTTCTGATTTTTTTAAAAATAAAACCCTCCTCCTTCAGGGTTCCCCAAAGCCCTTTATACCACCCATTTTGATGGTGTTTATTTTCTGAAACCCTTGATTTGTATCATTGGTTTTTGCTTTGTTATGTTGTTATATGGCTTTATAATTATTTGTTTTAATTTTGGGTTCGTTTTACACTTTATAGAAAAATGAAGACTTTGGCATTGCTGGAAATGACATCTCTGAAGAATCCATTGATTCTATTCATAGGTAACCCTTTGCATGTTTCTTTGAATTAGGTGGCTCTGTTTCTCTCTCTCTCTTTTTTTTTTTTTGCATGAAATGATAATTAGGGTTTACTGTTTCGATGCTTCCAAAAACTGTTTGATTTTTGAAATATCAAGTTCATTGGGTTTCACAAATTTATCCACACATGCAGCGCCGAATCGACAAATGCATTCATGGAAGATGAAGAGGTGAACAAGGATAGTGAATTGGTTTATTGTAAGGATGATGGGGAGGAGAGAGCAGCACAAGTAGGGTTTAACGAAGCAGGAAAAGAGAAGGAGGTTTATAATGAAGACTGGGAAATGTGTTCGATTTGGGCGTAAGAAATTCAAGCCGGCCAGTAGTGAACCAGCTTGTCTTGGCCGCCCTCTTACCATGAAATCTTCATCGGCTAATGAGAAGGCCGAGAGTTCTTCGGGGTTGGAGAGACGCAAGAAAGAATATATGAGAATGAACGATTATCATGGTGCTGCTATGGATGATGACGCCGTTAGTAAACCTAGATTCGAATTTTGATCACCTGCAAACGAATATGATAATGTGAAAGTTATTTTTTTTTTGTGCTATCGAAGGATTTTGATCTTGCTGTATGTTTTCGTTATGTTAGAGAAAGGCTTAGTTTTGGATGTCGTAATAATAGACCATGTAGCTAAGGGTCCAAATTTTGTAATCTAAGCCTCCGTTATTACTTAATTGTTGTCTTATTTTACCTTTTCGTCCGTTTATATAAAAATAATCTTGTCAAATTTTAAAAAATGCTCTTATTATCTTGTCCTTATGTTTCTCGTTACTCTAAATGTGGTTACATGTATAGTAAACAAATTAACTACATATTTTACTAATACATATAATATATGGCTGAAACTTTTGATAATTTATATTTTTGGAAATCATAATTTAAACGAAATCCTTATTTTTCTTCCCACTCCATTATAGCTTGCGAGCATTTTTAAATCCCCTTCGAAGTAAGGCATGTATTCTATTTTGAGTAACGGTATATGTAAGAACACAAAAGAGTGATATCTTCTGAATAATTATTTAAGAACGAAAAGGAGAAGCTTATTTTCCAATCATTATTTTGTTTAATAGTTCATCTCATTCTATGCATATTCCAAAACTATTTTCCACCCAAACTGGGCCCATAGTGGGTGATTAATAGGACTCTAGGACGCGATTCATGTAATATACTGTTCCTTTGAAATAACTTTTTTAAAATCAAACTGATTGACATTACAAATTATGTGTTTTTTGAGTTTTTAAAAAACATACGTTGAATTATCATTTGTAAAACGGACAATTTAATTTTAAAAATCAAATAAGATAATAATTTATGAACGGAGATGTATCATTGTTATCTAAAGACTAATTAAAGAGGATGCTTTATTCGGAATCATACATTGAATTAATTGACAATATTGCGGATGAAGTCATGTCAACACCTCAAAAGACTAATGTAATTTTAGAAAGAGAAGTAAAATATTATTCACTGGTTATAAATTATGTTTCTGTTTTTGTCCAAAATAAAAGCTCACTTTTGAAAGCCTATATCCCCTCTATATTGATAAGAGGTATGATATTACGAGTTAGAACATGTGGTATTATTACAAATATTAATGTTAGTGTTGTTAGATCAAATCTATTTAGATCTTTACACAATTAAATCAAATATATTCTTTTTTAAGTAATGAAATAGACCTGTCATATCATCACCAACTTAATCATCAAACGACTTTAACACTAAATTTCGTAATAATATCACAAGTTCTAACATCGAACAACTTTAACACTAAATCTCATAATAATATCACAAGTTCTAACTCGTAATATTATTTTCTTATTGATAATACTTAAGCGTTATAAGGAATTTATTTAAACTTTATGGGGCTGTTGTGAAATATATATATATATTTTGGGGGGTACAATTTTGGTATATAAATATGATCTTTGAATAGTTTGAGTCTAGTTGTTGAAATATATTTTAATTATTTCCATTAATATAATCTGAGACTTTTAAAAAAATTAATATACTTGTAATTATGAGATTTGCATAATCCCAAAATTACTATTTAATGCCTTTATAGGTGAAGTAATTAATTTTGGACAGATTGAGTAACACTTTACGGGCTTGTTTGGTAGTCGGACAAGGATAAACATTATTATTAATCCCAGTACTATTAGTACCCTTGCTATTAATCCTCACTTGTATATCACGGGTAGTTTTAAGATTACAAATGTTAATCCCAATTTTTTTTAGTGAAAGACGCTAATAATACCACCCTCCCCATTGGTATTAATAGTGAGGGGATAATGACTTTATCCGGATAACTCGTATTATTAATCCCGATCACCTATTGCGTAGCAAACATCAGACAACTCGACTTATTAATCATATCTGACCTTAATACTGACTATCAAACGACACCTACACACTATGCTTACCCGCATATTCAATTGGAAGAAAGTACCAAAAAAGAGAGTGATGAAAAAGTATATCCGTTACTTAGCTTTTAATTTGTGTTTGTATACACCACAAGCACATTTACTCATTCCGTTCCGAAATTATTATTCATGTTTTGACTTTTTGAGTCAACTGAATGTTTTTCAAATGAAAATTTAACTTTTTACTTTTAACTTTTTAATTTTTAAAATTTTTAGTAGTAAAAATTATGTGTTTTACTATTCAAATTTCCATTTGAATAATACTCGATGCAAAATATTAAAATAGGAAAATAATTTAGAAATAGAGGAAGTACTGACTAGTATATAAGTGTCGACACATAAATACCCTCACATGTGAGTTTACTTACAAATCTTCTTGAAGATATTGAAATTTATCATTAAATAAAACCTTAGTCAAATAATATCGAAAATTAAAATTTGTTTATACAAAATCTTGTGTGTATTTTATATCTAATAAAAAAATCATTATGATTTTATTTTAGATAAAAAAACTATTACTCCTCCTGTTTCGGGTAAAAAGTTCACTATTTCATTTTGGGATGTTTCACTTAAAGAATTTACTTTAAAAAATTAAGACATAAAAATGTCATTTTATTACAAATGAGTTATTAAAATATCATTTTCTTAAAACGTTTGATGACTCTTTACCCAAAACGATTGATGAAAGTAAAAAAAAAATAAAAAGTATTTAAAGCCGCTTGTGTACAAAAGTAGTTACATTGATGATGTATCAAAATTTACTTTTTCCTCCCTTTTAAATACGTAAGAAACAAAATTAGCAACGCAAAATTTATTAACTCCAAACATTAAGGTATGGTTTAGTACTACCAACTAGTTTGGTGAATGAATTGTCTAGATGTTATTAAGATATTTAGATGTTCTCTCTTTAATTTCAACTCAAAGTTTATTACTCCCTCCATCCCAAAATCGCATTCCGTTCAAAAAAAAACTTGCTATATTGTAAATTTCATTTTTAAGAGAAGACTTTACCATTTTAATCTTTACTTTTTCTTCATATTTTTATTTTGAGTCACACTGACACATGAACTTATGTTTTAAATGAAACTAAATATTATACTAATATTGATAGTCAAGTCAATTATTTTATCTTAATCCGCGTGCCAATCAAACGGAACAATAAATTTTGGGACAGAGGGAGTATTTTCTATTTTAGTGTACTTCGCATAAAGAAGCTAGAGTCGTGATATCTTTTATCGTACCACATCGTTGATATATATATATATATATATATATATATATATATATATATATATATATATATATATATATATATATATATATATATATATATATATATATATATAAGAGTTTAAAATTCTATTTATTTGGGTTCATTTTATAGCCAAGTTATGAGTACTTTGGTCACATTTATAAACTTAAACTACGAATGTCATTGATATTTCCTAATACGATGATCACTATAGAAGAGTTTCCAACAATTATTGGGTTAGTACATTTTGAAAAAAAATTACATTCACATTATTAATCTATTTGGCCAGGGTAAGCAAAAAAAAAAAATCTTAATCGAACAAGACCAATAGAACCAAACCAATTTATTGGTTTGGTTCTACCTCAGAGTTTTAATAGAACCGGATAATTGATTTGGTCTCAGTTTTGATACTAATAAATCGGTTCTAGAACAGGACTGAACCATTACCTTTATATATATATATATATATATATATATATATATATATTAACCTAACTCAAAATTAACTATAGATATTAACCTGACTCTAAATATAAATAGTAAGTATCTATTTCCTCCTTCTGGGTCATCAACATTCATCAAGATTATTATGAGTTTTAGCATGAGTATCTAGTCTAATCTTACGGACAATACCCAGTCTAAGTATGTTACTTTCTTACATTTTTATTTTTTATTTTCAGTATAAATAAGAATCATTCTTAATTTCATGAAAACGTTTCTAACATTTTTACTTTTTATTTTAGTATAAATAAAAATGATATTAATTTCAGAGAAAGATATGACAAGTTCATAATAAGACGCAGAAGATTGTTAATTTGTTTGTATTAAATAGAACCGAAGTATTGATTCGGTTTCTGTTTTCATGAATTTTGGAGTGGTCTTGGACCGGACTAAAGATATTGATTCTCATACATGTTGGGTTGGTTCTGGTTTTGAATTTTTCAGAAAAAAATTGTTTGCTGGTACCATTTTCCAAGTTTATAACCCCTCCAATCCCCTTTTTTTTCAACCACTAAAGTCTATTTTCGTGAAATCGTTCAAAAAATACCTACAGAAGAGAAATAACTGCTGGAATTCACAGAGATGAAGAGAAAGAGGGTGGGGAGGTCGGGTGGTGAAGAACACTTGTGTGTTTCACTTTGAATTCGATTAATCCACCAGCGTAACTTCTCACTCATTCCTTTTCATCTATCGATCATCAGTTTCACATGTATCGTCTTCTTCAATCGATCTTCATTGTGTTTGTGTGTTTGATTCAAAAAAGATTCAGTTTGGATCATGACACGAGTCAATCTCACTCTTTAATTGTCTTGATTTTTTTAGATATTGGTTCTCACGTGTCGTTATTCAAAAACTGTTTACGTAAAAAAAAATTATACTACCAGCGAATAAAAAATTAATTCATGTATGAAATGTTATTTTTAACCCTTTGATCAAACTTTCATAAGCAAACTTTTTGATTGAAACTGAAGATACATGCCCGTTATCAAGGGATTCAATTTTGACAAGATTTATGTTTTGTGCACAATTATTTGATTTAAACTCAGTTATGGTATAGTTGATTCACTAACAAAAAGTAACTTTTAATTATAGGTTTGTAGAATGAAGTACATTAATAGTTTATTCAAAAAATAAAACAACTCATTACAATGCTTGGTTTTATAAAATAGTTTTCCTTTTTGATATCAAGACAAAGTTTATTGGTTTTGGATTTATCCTCAACAATGAAGTAAAAAAAGTTCTATGTGGTTTTGGATTTATCCTCAACAATTTTCAGAAAAAAAGACGTGCAATTGTTATAGGTTTTATGTCCATATGGTCCCCAGATATCACAGTGAAGTATAGCAAACAAAGCATCATAATAAGATGAACTAGTAGGAAAGAGTTGTTTTATTTCTTTAGCAAAATGACATACATCAGAAGGAGAAATGGAAGAAGCACTATCAAGCTTACATATACGCAAATGTTTTAGAGAATTGAGGCACACATGTACATGACCTAATGTCAAATGCCACAATATATATAATCTTTTTAGTACTACTACTATAAATGGAACAAGGGGTTTGAGAATTATTACAGGCTAAAAGAATAATTATATTTTACAGAAACAGATTCATCACTTGGAGTACATGATTTATAAAGACCATCAACCACTCTACCAGTCCCTTTGATTTGCTTGTGATCATGGTCTTACAGA
This sequence comes from Codonopsis lanceolata, assembly GCA_013146195.2. Lineage (NCBI taxonomy): Eukaryota > Viridiplantae > Streptophyta > Magnoliopsida > Asterales > Campanulaceae > Codonopsis > Codonopsis lanceolata. The sequence goes on from CM028383.1 coordinate 21,484,838, forward strand.
ATAGACATGGAGGCATAGGATAATAGAGTCAGTTATTACTTCCTAATAATATGTTGTATTTGAAAGTGGGAGCATACAAAACATCATTTAAGACAATGTCTTTTGTAAGATAGACAAAACCTTTGTGAATGATTCTAGAAGTATGACCATTAGGAAGGTATATGGGTTGATCAACTGAAACATGATTGATAAAAATATCAAAAGATGCAGTGATATGGTTAGTGACTCAAGTATCAACTATCCACTCACTAGTTTTATAGCCATGATTGGAAAAAAACTTGGGATTAACAAAACTAGAATAACTTGTAACCTTACCTACAAAATGGGATTCTGGACATTCCATTGGATCTCCAGAGATGGAAATCAGTGACAACAATTGTTGAAATAGAGTTGGAGTAAATCCATGAAAAGAATCATGTGCACTAGACGTATCAAGTACTCTTCCTTCCATGTTGGAAACACTAGCCACCATACCATTTGGCTTATTTCTTTGGCATCTTGGAAGCATCAAGTTTAGTCCCATGGAGAGCATGCCACTATTGATAACCATGTAAGAAGAAACATTTTTCTTTGATCCCCATAACAATGATCACACCACATTTTCTTATTTTGTGCACTTACTCCAGTGGTAAACCCTTTCTGCATGTCTCCTCCACTAGTATCACAACCATTCTTGTTATTAAAGGATTTGTAGTTAGTATTACTCAACAAGACTGCTAAAACATTTTCTATGTTAGTTCTTCCTGTATCCTTTGACTTTCTTCTTGAGTCAATAAGTTTGCAGCCTTAGTTAGACTAGTTAGAGGGGTCATTAACATAATTTGGCCTCTAGTGACAGTAAATGAGTCATTTAAACCCATCAAAACTTGAATTAACATATGCTCATGTTCATAGTCCTTTTGTTTTTCCACAACTCCACATGTGCAATTGCATGCACATTTAGGGAGGCTGGCATGACTTAAGAGCTCATCCCACAAAGCTCTAAACTTGGTGAAATAAGTAAAGATGCTCAAATTTCCTTGGTAACAATCAATCAATTTTTACCTAATTTGAAACACTTTAGGTAGATTACTGTTAGAGAACCTAGTGTTCAAGTCTTCCCAAATAGCCCTCGTAGTATCCAATTATGCTGCACTGATTTGGTATCAAGTGAAACTACATTTAATGACCATGAAATGACCATGTGGTTGCATCTCTCCCATTGACCTATATATTTTGACCTAGCTATGAGTTTTTTGTTACTACCATAAGACCTAGTTTATTTTTAGCAGAAAGAGCTATAATGACACACCTTTTCCATTGACCAAAATCAACAGTATCAGTAAGAACTTTGAAATCAAAGCCATATCAGGATGGTTGTTCAATTCAAATGTAGAAATAGAGGATGCGGTGGATGACGTTGAAGTGATGATATAACCATATCATACTCGTCCACAATTTCATCTTCATCTGGTTCATCCACCGGTTCTTGGAGAGTTTTGTGGTCTCCATTATTCGTAGCCATCATAATTCTTCAATCCAACATGAAGAACCCTAGATAAACTTGCTTGATTGACTCCTTGAATCAATAACACATTAGTGGAAACAAAGATTTTGAACTTGCTATGATACCATGTTGAATTTGGTGAGAGAGAATTATTGAGATTTGAGAGAGATAGATGATTGAGAGAATTCTTATTGATCTTGATTCTCAAGTTACATTCCAAAAACCCCAAAATGGGCGTATATATTTATAATATAAATATTCCCTCCTCCTAACTGTCAAAACTCAATTTTAAACAAAAACCATCAAACTATGGCATAGTCACACCCGACTCCCCTAAAGTACTCCTTTCAATACTTTAGGATTTATACATTTTGCTCCCATGTATTGTTAAGAAAACCCATCTCTCTCTCTCTCTCTATATATATATATATATATATATATATATATATATATCTAAATGCACCCTTCCTTTCACCTGAAGTCGTTCTTTTGGACCTTCACATATGTATAAAGAGTTAGTGGTATTAATTATAGTTAGTAACAAGATAGTTGCATTATAGAGTGAGAAAGCCACTATTAAACACATATATGTCTCCCGCTCTCACGCCGAAGGGTTGAGTCAAGACTCAAGACAGTCCACGACTCTATTCACAGTGTTATTTTTCTTATTCGCAAGTACTGCTCAAGACATATATCCGCCTCTTGCCACCATCAACCACCAGATTACCTTCTCTCGACAAGATCACCGGTATTTGGGGTACTGATCAGTCTCCAAGTGATGTCACACGAGCTTCACACCTTCATATTAATTTCAGATTTTGTTTTTTGAACTTCCAAACTTCTTTCTTTATATCTACCAAAAGATTTGTAACAAGTCATTTTAAGACAATCTATATTTGAGTCCCATTTGTTAGATATGTTTCATTATTTCCATTTTGGGGTTTGAATTTAAAAAACCCATCCATAAGGGTTCTCCAAAACCTTTAATTGCACACTTCTCTTATGGTATATTTCATCTCAAGATGATTCCATTTGGCTCGTGGATTTTATTTGTTTTGATCAATTAGTTATCAAATAGCTTACTTTGTTAAATTTATTTTGGGATGTTTTAACACATTGATGTAGATTCTGCCTCTAGGAAATTAAATAAGAGACGACCCTATGGAAGATAGAAAGAGGTAACTCGTAACCCATGACCAATTTATTTGATTTCGCTCATTTCTCTTGCAAGGGATTCACTTCTTTTATTGCTTGAAATAAATATAAGGGTTAGTATGTACATCGATAGACACCCAATTTTAGGTTTTTCCTTAAAATTTCATTCATGTTTGATTAAATTGAATTTTTTTTGTAAAACATCAATTCGTTAGTGTTCTTTATGGATCTTATAATTAAGCCTCTATGGAGTAACGGGAACTAAGACATCTATTGAAGATGTTGATTTTTCTAAAAATGGTGAAGAGAAGGAATGTAACCTAAGTAGAAAAACGGGAAAAGAGAAATGAGAAGACCGACGATAAAGTGGTGATTGTATTTAAATATTGTGGTTTGTTAGGATTTATCTCATAATTTTTTAATAAATTGGGGTTTGGTATGAATAATTTAATTTCAAGATGCACATAGTAGAGTCTATGGTCTTAATTGGTTTGAAATAGAATAAATAACACTTATTTTGAGACGGAGGCGAGAAAATGATTAATTTTCTTAGCAAATTAATTGACTCTTTTATTAGTTATAGATTTAACCATAATTAATTTTCAAGTTATGCCCATATGTAAGTAAAACAAAAAGGGGAGTAAATGTATTCACCTACAATGCAATTGTGAGAGTAGTATTTAAACAAAGGAAGTGAGTGCACTGTGCAGTAGAGACTAGAAAAATAGACATTTTAGTCATACACATCTTGGTCTTCCCCCTCTCCCTTTGTTTCCAAATTTTGTCAGAGAGCCATGAGACTTAGAAAGAATACAAAGCAAATTAATAACACTTATTTTGAGATGGAGGTGGGAAAATGATTAATTTTCTTAGCAAATTAATTGACTCTTTTATTAGTTATAGATTTAACCATAATTAATTTGAAACGGAGGCAAGAAAATGATTAATTTTCTTAGCAAATTAATTGACTCTTTTATTAGTTATAGATTTAACCATAATTAATTTTCAAGTTATGCCCATATGTACGTAAAACAAAAAGGGGAGTAAATGTATTCACCTACAATGCAATTGTGAGAGTAGTATTTAAACAAAGGAAGTGTGTGCACTGTGCAGTAGAGACTAGAAAAATAGACATTTTAGTCATACACATCTTGGTCTTCCCCCTCCCCCTTTGTTTCCAAATTTTGTCAGAGAGCCATGAGACTTAGAAAGAATACAAAGCTCTTCAAACTCTCACCCACATCAAACGTTTTGCGCCTGCGGTGTCACCTCAATCAGTCCCCATGGGATATAGCAACTTTCACTTCTTCTTCATCTTCTGATGATGATGATTCATCCCCTCCCTCCTCTCCCAACTTCCGTTTCAAGGTCAATTTTTCAATCACCTTTTATTTACTTTCTACAGTCAGATCTAGCTGCATGATCCCATTTCAAAACGATCCTTATTTTTCGCTGCATTTTCTGATTTTTTTTAAAAATAAAACCCTCCTCCTTCAGGGTTCCCCAAAGCCCTTTATACCACCCATTTTGATGGTGTTTATTTTCTGAAACCCTTGATTTGTATCATTGGTTTTTGCTTTGTTATGTTGTTATATGGCTTTATAATTATTTGTTTTAATTTTGGGTTCGTTTTACACTTTATAGAAAAATGAAGACTTTGGCATTGCTGGAAATGACATCTCTGAAGAATCCATTGATTCTATTCATAGGTAACCCTTTGCATGTTTCTTTGAATTAGGTGGCTCTCTTTCTCTCTCTCTCTTTTTTTTTTTTTGCATGAAATGATAATTAGGGTTTCTGTTTTCGATGCTTCCAAAAACTGTTTGATTTTTTTGAAATATCAAGTTCATTGGGTTTCACAAATTTATCCACACATGCAGCGCCGAATCGACAAATGCATTCATGGAAGATGAAGAGGTGAACAAGGATAGTGAATTGGTTTATTGTAAGGATGATGGGGAGGAGAGAGCAGCACAAGTAGGGTTTAACGAAGCAGGAAAAGAGAAGGAGGTTTATAATGAAGACTGGGAAATGTGTTCGATTTTGGGGCGTAAGAAATTCAAGCCGGCCAGTAGTGAACCAGCTTGTCTTGGCCGCCCTCTTACCATGAAATCTTCATCGGCTAATGAGAAGGCCGAGAGTTCTTCGGGGTTGGAGAGACGCAAGAAAGAATATATGAGAATGAACGATTGTCATGGTGCTGCTATGGATGATGACGCCGTTAGTAAACCTAGATTCGAATTTTGATCACCTGCAAACGAATATGATAATGTGAAAGTTAATTTTTTTTGTGCTATCGAAGGATTTTGATCTTGCTGTATGTTTTCGTTATGTTAGAGAAAGGCTTAGTTTTGGATGTCGTAATAATAGACCATGTAGCTAAGGGTCCAAATTTTGTAATCTAAGCCTCCGTTATTACTTAATTGTTGTCTTATTTTACCTTTTCGTCCGTTTATATAAAAATAATCTTGTCAAATTTTAAAAAATGCTCTTATTATCTTGTCCTTATGTTTCTCGTTACTCTAAATGTGGTTACATGTATAGTAAACAAATTAACTACATATTTTACTAATACATATAATATATGGCTGAAACTTTTGATAATTTATATTTTTGGAAATCATAATTTAAACGAAATCCTTATTTTTCTTCCCACTCCATTATAGATTGCGAGCATTTTTAAATCCCCTTCGAAGTAAGGCATGTATTCTATTTTGAGTAACGGTATATGTAAGAACACAAAAGAGTGATATCTTCTTAATAATTATTTAAGAACGAAAGGGAGAAGCTTATTTTCCAATCATTATTTTGTTTAACAGTTCATCTCATTCTATGAATATTCCAAAACTATTTTCCACCCAAACTGGGCCCATAGTGGGTGATTAATAGGACTCTAGGACCCGATTCATGTAATATACTGTTCCTTTGAAATAACTTTTTAAAATCAAACTGATTGACATTACAAATTCTCCTCTCCTGAACGCAACACCTGAAACCCTAAACACAACACCATTTTAATAATCAAATTACTTAACTACCCCTCATTAAAATAATTATCCCCCCCCACCCACCCCCCCCGCCACACACCCGGCCCCCCACCCCACACGACTCCCCACACACCCGGGCCCCCCCCACGACTCTCTTTCTTCCCGTCTCTCTTACCCCCTACCCGTCTCCCTCTCTCTCTCACTCAGTCGGTCTCCCTCCATCTCTCTGAGAAACCAGCCCCCCTTCTCCCCCATTTCTGTTCCCCTCCTTTGCTTCACTTCGGCAGCCCCCTTCTCCCCTATTTCTGTTCCCTCTCCCTCACTCACTCCAACAAACCAACCTAGATCCACCCTAAACCAAACAAAAATCTCTCACTCCCTCACTTCAGGTATGTTAATCTCTCAGCTCTTCTGTTTCAATTTGGAATAAATTGCAGATCTAGGACGCAGTGCTTTAATTTGGTTTTTTTTGAATTGGCGTAAAAGCGCGACTCGAAGCGGATGTTTCACAAAACTACGCTACTCACCGTAGTCATATAAAACAACCGCAAATTAATAGCGGTTGTTTTATATAAATACCGCCGGTGAGTAGCGGTATTTTTGTGAAACATCCGCTCGAGTCACGGCTCTTTTTTGAAAAAATGTTTGTTTCGAAAAGAAACATGTATTTTTTAAAAAAATACCTTATTTGACGTATTCATTTTGGACATGATTGTTAGATAAAAATTTGTGTGTACATAATTGTTAGATAATTATATTTTGTTTATTTGAGCTTGTTGTCATGCATTTACTATAATAACACTATGATTGTGCAAAAGTAACAAGTATTGACCCCTACACTTTTGAAACTTAAAATTAACCCCTACAATTTTTGTAACTTAACAATTAACCCCTAGACTTTTGAAATTTAACAATTCACCCCATGCACTTTTTGAAACTTAACAATTCAACCCCTACACTTTTACAAAATTTAACAATCAACCCCCTACAATTTTTGAAACTTAGTTACAATTAACCCCCTAAACTTTTACAAAATTTAACAATTAACCCCCTATAATTTTTGAAACTTAGTTACAATTAACCCCCTAAACTTTTACAAAATTTAACAATAAACCCCCTACAATTTTTGAAACTTAGTTACAATTAACCCCCTAAACTTTTACAAAATTTAACAATAAACCCCCTACAATTTTTGAAACTTAGTTACAATTAACCCCCTAAACTTTTACAAAATTTAACATTTAACCCCTACAATTTTTGAAACTTAGTTACAATTAACCCCCTACACTTTTAAAAATTTAACAATTCACCCCCTGCAGTTTTTGAAACTTAGTTACAATTAACCCCCTACACTTTTACAAAATTTAACAATTCACCCCCTACTTTTTGAAACTTTACAATTCAACCCCTAAACTTTTACAAATTTAACAATTCACCCCACACTTTTTGAAACTTAACAATTAACCCCTACACTTTTACAAAATTTAACAATCAACCCCCTACAATTTTTGAAACTTAGTTACAATTAACCCCCTACACTTTTAAAAATTTAACAATTCACCCCCTGCAGTTTTTGAAACTTAGTTACAATTAACCCCATACACTTTTACAAAATTTAACAATAAACCCCCTACAATTTTTGAAACTTAGTTACAATTAACCCCCTACACTTTTAAAAATTTAACAATTCACCCCTACTTTTTGAAACTTAGTTACAATTAACCCCTACACTTTTACAAAATTTAACAATTCCCCTGGACTTTTGAAACTTTACAATTAACCCCTAAACTTTTACAAATTTAACAATTCACCCACACTTTTTGAAACTTAGTTACAATTCAACCCCTACACTTTTACAAAATTTAACAATTAACCCCCTACAATTTTTGAAACTTAGTTACAATTAACCCCCTAAACTTTTACAAAATTTAACAATTAACCCCCAATAATTTTTGAAACTTAGTTACAATTAACCCCGTAAACTTTTACAAAATTTAACATTTAACCCCCTACAATTTTTGAAACTTAGTTACAATTAACCCCTACACTTTTACAAATTTATCATTTCATAACTTAACTTGTATTTATTTTTTTGTAATAGATGGATTCCGAACGTCGACGAGGGAAACGTCCAGTACATGCAGACGATCAGGGTCGACTGCGTAATAGGGTTGTGACTGCGTCAGAACGCAGGAGAGCTGCTAATCATCCAGTGCATATATCCACTAATGAGGGGGATGAGGGTGCTTATGCACGGACCCCTATTCACGGAGATGATAGAAGGAGTCAGACTTTGATATTCCATTTGAGGCTCCTTATAATGCTCCATTTGAGGGGAGAGGACATTCACCGAGGTGCAGAGAGGATCGGCCGAGGATGGAAGCCGAATTAAACATGATGGGTGGCATGGGTGGCATGCCTTTTATGGGTGGCATGCCTGGTATGGGTGGCATGCCTAATATGGGTGGCATGCCTGATATGAGTGGCATGCCTGCTATGGGTGGTATGGGTGGCATGCCGGGTATGGTTGGCATGGGTGGCATGGTGGCATGAGTGGTATGGGTGGCATGAGTAGTACTTCGAGCATGTTACCGGGCGTGGGAAAGGTCAATGAATGCCGATGTATATACTGTCTGAGATAGACACCTGGTTAGTTGATGAAGAGGACGATGAGGAGGAGGATTTGGGTTTTGGTCGGCGACGAGAAGGCAGGCGAGCACATAGTAGAGGCGAGGTAGTAGGCGAGTAGGAGGTCGTGGTGATGGTGGTGATGATGGCGATGATGATTCGAGGCAGCGGTGGTGATGTCTATGGTTGGATGTTGATGGAGCCACATGGAGGTGGACCGAGGAACACCGAGCTACTTTGGGATTTCTTGGTCATATTGCATCTGCAATATGGAATGGCGAGGTAATTAATTATATTGACCATGATAGTATTGACAAAAATTTATTAAATTGACTACGTAGTATTGTTTTTATATTGATGAGAGATTATTTTATTATGTTCAACAGGAGAGACCGGTATTGAGTTGTCATAGCTCCGTTGACCGCCGAACAACATTGCCTTGGACCATAAATGATACGGAGAGTATTCAGTTGCTCACTATGAGTAACTTGGGACACTTGAGGGAGTGCATGTTGCAGCACTTGAACATGCCATTGATATCAGCCTTTGTGGAAAGGTGGCACCCGGAAACCAACAGTTTCCATTTACCGTTCGGGGAGATGACGCTGACGTTGCACGATGTGCATTACATTTTACACATCCCAGTGGTTGGGAAACCCATTTTGGCAAGTACGAAGTTAGCCCAGATCAAGTCATCTCTAGCCATTCTCCTACGTTTGCCTACTACCAGGGTGGACAGTGAGGTGAGGGGAAGTGGTATTAGATTTTTGACATTGCAAGAATCTTTGGGTGGCGAGATCGGCCAAGGCTCGACCGAGGACGGTTGGTTATTTGTTGTGGTTGCTGGGGACGACGTTGTTCATGGACAAGTCGTCGAATCGGGTAAATGTTCACTTTCTACCGTATGTGCTGGATATCGGTGATATGCCCAATCACGCTTGGGGTGCAGCGACTTTATCCTTTCTATACCGGCAGCTCGGTATAGCATCGAGGATTGGTTGTAGACAGATGGCTGGGTGCTTGTCTCTTCTACAGGTATAAAAATAAATTGTTTAGATACTATAAAATTTACATTTTTTTATTCGGCTATTATATTTGATGCTATTTTATTTGACACTATTTTATATTTTTATTTTATTGTAGGTCCGGATATGAATACTTTCCTCAATTCAGACCAAGTATTTCGCGACATGGACCTCTCGAGACCATATGCTAAGAGATGGACCTCTACTCTCGGTGGAAGAAGAAATGATCCCGATACTGAAAGAGTATCGTAGAGATCCCGATCGGGACATTGATGCCGTAAGTATTTATCATTTATAAATAATAAATAATGTATTAAAGATGGTTGGATATTTATATTAATATTTATTTTTCCAGGTGACTTGGACTCATTTACTCGTAGACCATCACATGAGGTACCGATCAGTTTGTTCTCGGGCATAATTCATTGCCGTAAAATCACTGAGCCATACATGCCCGATCGTTTGCTTGAGGCGGTTTGGATATATCCAAATTATTCCGTCATGTATTCCGCCCGACAAAGGTTTCTAGAGGTCCAAAGCCGTTGAAGTACATTTGTGTCCACGATGAGATGCTTCGCAATTTCAACAATGGGAGCATCATTCTATGAACCCCAAGAGGGTGCGGGCAGATTGTAGAGGGATTCCATCCACCACGTAGATGGTTACGAAGTGGTTTGAGGAACGGACACATTATCGTGATGCCACTGCTGATGATGATGATGATGACGAGGATGATGATGATGATGCCGACGACACCGAGGAGACGGGGATGATCAACCATCGTGGATCACCCACGATCGGATGCACTGCCACGTAGGCATCCCAAAGGTCTTCTATCCATCGAGAGTTGCCGAGGCATTTGCACGTAGATCGGCCGAGGATCGAGTCGCAGCGCATTTCCTCACCTGGCACTCCATCGGTCCAAAGCGAGATTCACTTCTAGGTCCAGTACTTATATGTCGATCGTTGACGGTTATTCAACAGCTTGAGGATGTATTGTGATATACTATATGTTTATGTGATATACTTGTTGTTTGTGTTGTGATGCATTTACTATTCACCCCCTACACTATTGAAATTTGAAAATTCACCCACTACACTTTTCCCACTATCCGACTTGCCCCTAATTTACAAACCCTCTCATTGCATCGACAATGTTATTATTCTTATACGGTGTTTTTAAA
>CM028383.1:21495402-21520402 GCA_013146195.2 Codonopsis lanceolata
CCTCTCTATGGAATTCCATTTATGTCACTTGCAATTGCCAGCTATCTCGCCCCACGTCAAGTATGTTCCTCACTCCAAGATCCGAGACCCAGTTCTCTGTTAGTTAGGATGGGTTCCAAAAGGTTGTAATCCTTAGACCCAAAAAAGAAAATAAAGGGACCTTGTTGCTTTAAATCTTTTTAGGTATGCTTCATGGCTATAGATTCGAAAACAAAGACATCTCGTACTGGACAAGTGGTCAGCCAAGACACATGACAGAAATGTAAGTCTACTTACAAATATACCGAAGCCAAAGGACCCACTATTATTTTCTGAGACAATGCAAGAGGAGAAAACAATTGATATGGCTCAATCACTAGAGGAAGTCTTTCCATCAACAAAGTTTCTAGAGAAGGGCTTAAAGACAATCTTCCGAAAGCATATCCCATCTCCGCGATAAAAGGATTAATCGCTAATTCAACTCAACCAGCCCATCAAAGATCGTGAATCCTGCTCTAATACTAACCGGCAATAGACAAGGAAACGCCTATGTCGTGGACCTAAATCTTCTAGGGATCAAGTTTCGCTTAGCTTGCCAACAACGCTCGTGATAACAAATACAAGGATGCTCGCTCCGCCACCTCAACTTCAAGCACTTCTCCAAGCTCTCCAAAGACGGGCTTGTCAAAGGTCTACCTACTTGCTCCACCGATCATGACGTAGTTGTAAAGCTTGTCAACTAGGAAAACTTTCCAAGTCTTCCTTCAAAAGAAAGTCTGCCTTGTCAACAAACGTATCTCTTTAACTCCCAGATATGGATCTCGGACCTATCACTACAACAAGATTTCGAGACAAGTATACACTTGTAGTAGTTGAGACTACCTAGGTTCACCCGATCAAACAACAATCTCAAAAGACGAGACATATGATCTAGTCACCCTTTTTCAAGACTTCAAACTCAAAAGTCAAGACATTAAGACATAAGATCGTACAATGACATCAATTCAATAACGCTGTAGAAAGATACCGTGATGACCACGGATCGGCCACAACTTCTCTGGCCGAACTCCTCAAAATGAAATGTAACTAAGAACATAACACCGATTGAAGCAAAGAAGAACTATGCTAATGTAAGCAAAACTTCCAAAGTACTTTCGGGCGTAAACCGCTAACTCGCATGTTTTACCCAAAACAACCCCGGTAAACAAATTTCATAACAAAACTCCATATGAAATATGAGAGAGAAGAGCCCCAAACATAGGATTTCTTAAAATCTTCTACCAGAATGTTTTATTCTTCATAATGGAAAAGAATATGAGGAAAACTGCAAAATCGACGAAGGAATTTTTTCTCGGGTATTCCAAACATTCAAAAGCATTTCGCATTTTCAGAAAACTCATTTAAAAATTTTAGAATCAGGCATGCTTTTGATGAATATGACTTGTTAGAGCCTAGAAAAGTCTCGAATGTTGCTAATGATTCCATATGGAGACATGCAAAAAACAATCTACTTCCACTCCTCTTCGTAATCCCGCAACCGCACTTCTTCCTCATCGCTAACCCTTCACCGGCGCATTTCAACTCGCTACCGATTCCAACTCTTCTCGTTGACCCGTAACCCATCTTTTCTGCCTTTACCCCAAACACCTCAGATCACTAATCCTTCTTGTTCACTTAAAATGAAGGTTTCAAGATCCTATCTCTCTCTCAAACCGTATTTTGTGAATCTCCTTCTCAACCTACCTGCATTCTTAAGGAAGAACCCACCTCGTAGCGATCTTCCTCCAACCATTATTGAAACAAGAGATCATCCTATTTCTAAAATCATTGGTGATCTCAACACGTGAGTTCGCATGAGGAATAGAGTTCGAGAAGAGACTATGTTTGCATATGCATTTGTATCTAAACTCGAGCCAAAGAAAATGATGAAGCTTTATGAAGATCATAATCGGATTGAAGCTATGCAAGAAGAGTCGAACCAGCTTTGAAAGATGCAGTGTGGAGCTTAGTTCAAAGGTCGATCGATCACCCGCTTATCGACACCAAATGGGTTTACGTAAAACAAAAAAGATGAAGATGGAAATGTCACCGTAAACAAAGCTAGACCGGTTGCCAAGGCTACCGACAGAAAAGGGATTGACTTCGATGAAACATTTGCTCATGTTGCTAGAGAAGCACCACTCTTTCCTAGCCTATGCCTCGCTCATGGATTTCAAAGTGTATCGATGGATGTGAAGAGTGCTTTTCTCGAATGGTGATCTTCAAGAAACGGTATACGTTGAACGCCTCCGATTTGCCATTCAAGACAACCGATCATGTCTCCACCAAGAAAGCTTTCTACGGCCTAAAGAAGCTCCCAGAGCTTGGTATGAAACTCTATCCAAGTTCTTAATAGAACAAGGATTCGTGGAGAGGAAGGATAGACACTACTTGCTCATCCTCAAGCACAAAGGTCATTCTTTCTCGTACAAATCTGTGGACGACATCATCTTTGGATCAACTAACCAAAGCCCGCGGCAAGAGATTCGAGAAGTTCGATGCAAAGCAAGTTCAAAATGAGTATGATGGGTGAACTTGCCTACTTTCTAGACTACAGTATTCAACAGATTTCCGACTTGAATCTTCATCGCCCAAACCAAATATGCAAAGGAACTAATCAAAGAAATTTGGTCCTCGATTCAGCCTAAAGGATTTGAGACTCCAATGTCTACCGACCGCCATCTTGATAAAGATGAAAAGGGAAAGCAAGAAGAACATGACCAAGTACCGAGGAATCATAGGTTCACTTCTTTACCTTTTACCGCCAGACTCCGACATTATGTTTTTTGTTTGTGTTTGTGCAAGATTTCGAGGCGGATCCAAAGGAATCACATTTGCTTCGCCAAGCGTATCATCGAGATATGTTTCAACAACAACAAATCTAGGCATCCGTATTCAAACGCATAATAACTTCGACCTAGTTGGATACTCGGATGCCGATTATGCAGTCAAAGTGGCGAGAAAAAGCACCTTGGAACTTGTCAATTTCTTGAAATAGACTTGTCTCATGGTCTTGCAAGAAACAAGGATCGATTGCAAACTCAACCACAAAGGCGAGAATACATTGCCGGCGGTTGCTCTCAACTTCTATGGATGAAGCAACAACTAGTGGACTACAACATCAAGATCGCAAATTGTCCAATTATGTGTGACAACACATCGGCCAATTTCTGTCTCCAAAAATCCAAATGATGCACTCAAAGACAAAGCACATTGATATCCGTTATCACTTCCTCAAAGATCATGAGGAGAAAGGTAACATCACTCTAGAATATGTTCCAACTGAGCATCAATTGGCTGACATTCTCACAAAACCACTGGATGCCACCAGGTTTGCTTATTTAAGGAGAAATCTTGGTATGATTGATCCTACTGCTTAATTTCAATGCCTTATAATTTTTCTTTCATACCGGTAGACTTAGTTTTAGACATACCAGAAGACGTAACCTTCCCTTTAGCGTAAGACTTAAAGGTTAGCATCTTTACTTAGTCTATTTCAGTTAAAGAGGTTTCTAAAGCAATAAAGGGGGTCAAGGGTAAAAATTGGTACTTAGAAAATATCTAAAGTTCCCGCTTCTGTGCTAAAATTTTTCTTTAAATAGACCTTGAACCGCCTTTTCCAAAACTTTACGAAACCCCTTTGTCTAAAATATTTTCTCTCTCTATTCAAACCCTCTCTCTCTCTGTGCAACTGCTCCCTTCGTTCCCAAACTCTTCTTGTTTCTTCTTCTCATCGACATCAATGGTATGTTCATCTCTACTCTACTACTTGGTATTCACTATTTACTGTTTCGTATTTCATCTGTTAAGCAAATTGTTTTGGAATACAAAAGGTCGCTTTCGCGTAACTAACAGTATACGCCATTGTTGTTCTTCAAAACCTAGAAACTTACAGTCTTTTATATGCTTCGAATACTTATTCTTTCTCAAAATCTTCTGTTATAAGTTTCTCTGGTTTGCTTACTCTAAACATTCTAGGGTTTCAAGTTTTCTTTTCAAAATTTTCAATAATCTCAGAAAAACTTGAAATCTCTGCTTGTTTAACTCTTGAGGTAAAAAGCCCTAATTTTTGACTGCATTTCTTTCAGGCAAAATCAAAATCCAAGCGAGACAGCAGGAAGGAACTAGACCCAGAAAAAGACATTCCTCCAAGTCTGGACGTCAACCTTCCGGGATATCCTACTTTTCCCGCTGCTCATGACGTCATCGTAGCCCTAGACCCGAAACTTTATATACCCGGGATGTGCATTGACCTTCAATCTGTCTGCACTATTGCCGCCGGAGTCAAGGCCTGCGACAACATGAATGCCTCAGGAATTCTTCCACTCTTCTGCCTCAACGACAAAGACTATAGTATTTTCTTGGCTGAAGAGTTCTATCAAAGGATGGAGCTCAAAAATAAAAATGCTCTGCGTGGATGGATTAGAGGCCGTCCTATCTCCATCACCGCCAAGACCATTTCAACCATTATTGGTGTGCATTTCGGTGGTGCTCTTGAATCAACTATTGCTGAGGCTGATCATGCCTGGGAAGCAATGAGGGGAGTTGATACCCCAAGAGAACCACAAGGGAAGATGCTGAGGAATCTCTTCCCATTGGACGTCTACTGCACAAGCCACCTAATGGACAAGGGGCTGCTGTTCAAAAGTGGTGCTCATGATATGTTTACAAAGATAACAGCCTAAACCTTACCAAGGTCCGTCTTCCTTCGCACTCCTCAACTTCGGGTCTATTATCTTCAATGAACTAAAGCAGTGGGTGGATAGAGTCAAGAACAACCCCACCTGCAAACGGCCCTTTGTCAGACTGATCAATGCTCTTCTTCGAGACACAGAGCAGGTCAACTCTTCCTTGAAGGAAGATGAGCTTATAGTGGTGGCCAAGGAAAAGCAGCTGACCGCTTCATTCTTCAACAAATATAAAGAATACGAGAACAAGCAAAGGCAGAAAAGGTCTTCCGCCTGCTCCATTGACAAGGTTGCTAAGCCAATACCGATTATAGTCACTCGCTTCAACATGGAAGCATATGAAGCGGCTAGCAAGACCTTCAAGAAGGCTTCTGCAAAATTTGACGACCAAGTTGCTAAGAACCTTCATCAACAAGCCAAAGATCTGGCTGATGAGGCAGAGCAGCTCTTACGGGCCAAGCAGAAAGCCAAGGGCAAAAAGGCTAGGCCGGAAGAAGAAGTAGCTACTGAGGAGCAACAGGCCAAATGGATTAGAAAGGAGATGAAGGAAGGCCAAAAGGACAAGACTCCAGCCCAACCAACTCCATCACCTTGCCCAACCATCCCAAGCTCAACCAAAGACCAACCAAACCAACTACCTCCTCTACCCGCCTTTCTCCTAAACCAAACGACCACCATCACCCTCACCTGCACCCTCACCTCAACCAAAACGTAGGCGACTACATAAAACCTTTGAAGACCAGCCACCTGCAGACATTCACGCCTCTACCGATGAAGCAGCTGAGCCCCCAATTCAGTTGCTAAGGAAGAAAAGAGGTCTCGCCCAAACCCCTACACCAACCATCTACCAACCTTCTTAGTTAACCAACCTCTACCGCCACATCAAGCCAACCTATTCCTACCGAGTCATCTACTCGGAGGACTTCACCCTCAGGAGTCTATCCCTCGGGAGGAGCCTCACGCATTGAGGAGCCTACCCGATCCCCAACTCCTCTTCCTCCCTCACCCTTCAACTACTCTCCTAACCCTTCTACCCCTATCTCACCTCAGCCTACCCAAACCACTTCATCAACACCATGCCAACCAACTCAACTCCCTCCTACCAAACCAATAGACTCTGCTGGCCGCCAAATTCTGTTTGAACTTTCCTCATGCGCGGATCTATTCTCCCCGACCAACCACAACCTCAACCTAACCTTCGCAAACCCAAAAGCCTCTTCTATCCTGCCCCCTCTTTCTGGTTCTCCACCGACCCTTTACCCGAACACTCAATTGTCAGTGAAAATTCTTATACTAACATTGAGTTAGACTCTCCACCAACCCCTCCCCCTCCACCACAAACCATCTCCTCTTCCACCAACACCATTCCAACCCAAGACTCTTCCTCTTCCGACTCCGTCACTCCTCCTCTCCAACAGCCCTTCCGACCCGTATCTCCTGAAACCATTTCCTCTGCTGGTACCGCTCGCATTCACATTGGCCAGGAACCATCTTCCTCCTAGCCGGCCAATGCTGACATTTTGTCAAAGCTGGATGCTATTTATGAAAGGCTAGGCGAACTTACAAGTATTACTACCACTACTGCTGAAATAGCCACTGCCGCGTCCAAGGCCAACGATCGAACTGCTGCTCTTCTACGCCAATTCCAAGAAGATGTTTGGACGCGTTTTGGACAGATGAGACATGAGTTTACGGACGTCAAAATCAATGTCGAAGCTCAACGCGACGAATGTGTCCGGCTCTGCTCATCCCTCTTCTACGAGTTGTTCCATGCCATCACACTACATCTCGGCAACAGCCGCCCTCCTGTCCTAGAGCTCAACAACTTAGCTCGCGACTCTGCTCATAACATCATGAATGCTCATCGTGATCGTGATCTGGCCATCACGGAGGAGAAGCAAATGAAGTCTATTAACCGAATGCTCATGGAAGAGAACAACCGTCTTCGTTAAGAACTCGACTACCGCTCTCGTTCCACCAGACTTCCCACAGATGCCGATGACGAATACGTTCGAAGAACGGAAGAGCTAGAGAGACAGCGTAGGGAGAAGGAAGCAGCAGACAAAGGAAAAGGGAAACGACCTTGGTAAAATATGTATCTGTTTTTCCCTTAACCTTTGTACTTATCCTATCTTTTGAAAACTCTGTAAACATTAAACTTCTTGTTTATAATACAGAAGATTATCTGCCTTTCAAAATTGTCTTTTGTTTAAGTTCTTGTTATTTCATTTTCTATATCTGCTTAGAATTTAAACACTCAGTTTAAATTTATTTAAACTGATTACTACTAATCTGTGTGTTGTTCTATGATTTCCTTATCTTTTTGTGCACTTAGATTAGTCTTTACACTTGAGGTGCTCTACTGTTTGATAGAGGCATGTCTTCCGTTATAAAATGAATAATTCTCCTAGACATGCTATTATCTATCACATAGTCGATTATAGCCCTCATTTGTAGTAATGATGACCAGATATAAATAGGAGGAGATTGTTGATACTTATTGTAATTAGATTTATATCTGCTCATACATTACACTAGTTTTATACATCAGTGGTTAATTGGGCTGCGTATCGATTAACGTGGCAACTGTGTATAGAACTTTGCCAAGAATAGTTTTTATAGGACTTCACAGGTTCAGCGGAAGACATCTTCAAAGCTTCACCGGAAGACCTGCTCAAGCTTACAACGGCAGACCTTGTGTAAACATGGTCAATCATGACGTGTCCAGTCAAGCAATTCCTAATGGATCAATTTAAATTTATCCTTATCAGTTTGAATTTAAATTGAGACATTCCCTGACATCTCAGACCCGCCGAAAGCAGCTCTCCGAAAAGCAGGAAGACTTTTCACAGACTGAACAGTGAAAGCAGGAAAAGCAGATTGTCACCTACTGTCTGCAACAACTTACACAGATCTGACATCCAGATTTCACATCTTCCAGAAGATCTCTGTACTCATTCCCTGCTCGATATCTGTGAAGACGAAATTCTTGATTGACAGCCCCATGCATTTAATGCATTCAACCTAATAGAGTTGTTAAGTCTTCGTCTTCTCCAACGGATCTCAAGAATGCTCATGCTATAAATGCTGCCATTTAAGACTGAAGAAACACTTTTGATGAATTGCTCTGAAAATCTACAACAACTCTAAAGTCTTAAATACTCAGTGCATTCAAGAGATCCAAAATAGATCAAGAAGTCCTCGTCAACAACAAGAAGCTGTCCATTAACATTTATTTTTGTACTCCTTGTTGTTTTCATTCAAAGCTATTCTTCTGCACGAATTAAATATCCTGCTTACACAGATATTTAATTCCTTAACCCCCAAACACAAGTCAATATTTTGTACACGATCCATTGGAAATATTCTCTGTAATAGATCTAGTGGAAAACATAGTGCACTATTTAAATCCAAGGTTGACTGCCTTGGTGGTGGACGTAGCACTCTTTATAGTGTGAACCATCCAAAATACTTGTGTTAATTCCTTTTCTGTCTATCTACTTACTAAATTGCTTATTACTTTATTTATTGTTATCCTTTACAGCAAATCTTAAGTAACCCGTTAAGGTCTACCGGTAGTCCTTATCGGCAGACCTGAACCAGCTTCTTTGATAGACTTCCGCTACTTCAATCTTTTCAATAGATTGTAAGTACTTTTCAAAGAACTATCTTAAAAAGTTTTTAAGTGTATAATAAGCTATTCAACCCCCCTTCTAGCTTATTATTGTGCCCGTTGGGACCCACACAGAGAGAACTACATCACCCTGTACCTGAATTTTCTGCCTGTTCTCAAAAGAGACTTGTGTTGGCCAAAAGGCAGTCAAAACACAAAGATAAAGTGCCTAAGGAGGATGGCTTCATTGATGGTCACTTTACGGACATTGATTCCTTGGATCACGATATAGGGACGACGAGGAAGAAAGAAGGGAAGGTGTACAAAACCTTTAATTGCGCAATTCTCTTATGGTATACTTTATCTCGATCGAGATGATTCCTATTTGACTCGTGGATTTTATTTGTTTTGTTAAATTAGTTATCAAATAGCTTAATTTTAAAATTTATTTTGGGATGTTTTAACACATTGATGTAGATCCTGCCTCTAGGAAAATAAGGGATGACCATATATATGGAAGCTATAAAGAGATAACACGTAACTCAGACCAATTTATTTGATTTTGCTGATTTCTCTTGCAAGGGATTCACATGTTTCATTGCATGAAATAAATATAAGGGTTCTTGTGTACATTGATACACACCCAGTTAACCACTCTCAGTGCAGCTTGAAAATGAGGTTGTCTAGGTTGAGCTAAAAATTGACTAAGGAGATGCAAATCATAGGCAATCACAGGTCTTGTTATTGTCAACCTATGTACTAGCCTCCTGTATTGATCTAGATGAAGAAGTAAAACACAAGACTCAACAGATAAACCATGATTTGTGGGAATAGAAATAGGACACCTTGGCAAGAGTAAGTCTAGTCTCCTTAATAATATCAAGAGCATACTTCCTCCGATAAAAACATATCCATGTGGAGTTTTCGACCAACTCAAGACCTAGAAAATATTTCAATTGACCCATGTCTTTAATTGAAAATTGAGAATAGAGATACTTTTGAAGTTGAGCTATAGAAGAAGGGGAGGATCGAGTGATGACAAAGAGATTTGTGTAAGAGGTAGCAGACACCTTAGTAAATAAGGTGTGATCACTTGCAGCCTGAGTATAGCTAAATAGTTTCAGAGATGTGGATAACTTGTGAATCATTGTCTAGGTGCATGTTTTAAACCATATAGGGACTTGACAAGTTTACATATAGTAGCAACACTTGACACAATAGATGGAGAGCAATAACCAGAAGGAAGGGTCATGAAAACCTTTTTCTTGCAAATCACCATATGTAAGAAGACATTGGAGACATCCATCTGATGTAGAGGTCATTTATTCATAGTAGTCGCAACTAATAACACCCTAACAGTGGTCATTTTAGCCACATAGGCAAAAGTCTCAAAGTAATCCAGGCCTTCAATCTGTGTGAAGTCTTTAGCAACCAATCTAGCCTTATACTTGTCTACTGAGCCATCAGACTTGTATTTCACCTTGTAAAACCATTTACATCCCATAACTCTCTTGTTGATAGGTAGATATTGCACAACCCAAGTTTTGTTTTTCTTAAGAGTTTCTAATTCAATGGCCATGGCCTGACACTAGTAAGTATATTTACAGCCTGAGTATAATTCTTAGGCTCAAAGATGGTGTCAATGTTAGCAATAAATGCTTGGTATGAAGAAGAGAGATGTGTATAGGAAAGAACATTATAAATTGAATTGAAGGGATACATAAGCTCATAAGAAGTAGTGGAGGCTGGTACTGTAATCTTTGTACTTGGGGGTGTAGACACCAATTTCGTACCCCTAGTACGTAACTTTGGCATGCGATATCAAGACCTGTTAAAACTTAACAAATGTCAAGTTACAAGGTGTAAAAATGCAAAAGGCAAAGCAGGATGCGCAAAACAATAAAATATAGGGGCTAAAAGTGTCAAAAAGAGATTGAAAATTAAGCAATGGCACAGCCTAAAAGAGACATTGGTGCGGCGCCCAAAGGTGCTTGCACCGGCGCCCAAATTGTGCTACAGTGGCTCCCAAAGTGCTATAGGAGTGCTACAGTTAACGCATTGTGCAAATTATTCAGCACGCGGTACAAGCAAAAGCAGCATGAAGGGAGAAAAGGAAATTCCCTCGATGTCCCTCTCTCAGCCTATAAATAGAGGCCCCGGGGTTCACTTTCGACAAACCGAAAATTCCCCAAAGCTTTCAGTGTTGGTGATACGCTGTGAGAATATTGAGCGATAGTGAGTGCCCTCTCCTATAAAGCCTCGAAGCTCTGCCAAAACTCCTCCAAACGTAAATCCAACCGGTCAAAGTGATCCTTAGCCCCCCAGCTAGGTATCCACCTTATCTCCCCGGTCCAAAAATCTCAGAAATAGCAGTTGCTCTGCCCGAGTAAAAATGCCAAATCTGCCAGAAACAAGCGGTTGTTCTGCCCGATTTTCGCCAGCAGTAAGCATGCAGCAGTAAAAAAGTAAGCAGTTGCTCCACCCGTTTTACGGTGCCTAGAAGCAACCTTCGGAAGCAGTCACTCTGCTCGAACCGCAGCAGCAGCAAAGGAAAAAAAAGACTCCCTCTCCCGAGAAGGACAAAGCGAGCACACCACGCTCTAAAAGGTGAGCCTTTAAAAGCGTTATTTAAAAAAAAAGAAGTTATTTTCCATCCGACCCAATGTAAAAATATAAGCCGTTGTGTTGCCCGGATTAATTTAGAAAATAGCATTAAAAAGAGCCATTATTATGGCCAAATATTTTTAAGTATATTTGTAATTATTGGAGGGAGGCGGCTGCAAGTCCGTAAATAATGTAAATATGGATGTATTTGTTTTCTTTTATGTCTTTTAATGTTTTATTTATTTGCTAGATAAATATAACAAAAAGCATATTTTAGCCAAAAACTTGTTTTTGAGACCGAAAGAGTGAGTTGGATGTCTAACATCTTCCCAACTCGTAACTTAGCCTCCGAACCCGTTTTTGCATTCTCTGGTTTTCTTTTTTGGTTTTTTTTTAATTTTCTCCTTAAAATAAAGATGGCGACTCTATCAAAACATTTTGGATCACAGTGAGGCATCGCAACATCCTTTCTTATTATTTTATGTTTTCCCCTAGAAAATGGAGAATGAGAATGAAAGGTGATGTATTCCTATATCCTGGTATCCCCTAAAAAAAGGGATTACTTGATGTAGAAAACCCAAAGCATTCATAGTGATCCAAAATAGGTCATAAGGCAATTTTTATAAAGTTTGTAGTGGGGCCCGCAACATCCTTTCTTACACTTTCCATTTTTCCCCTACACAAGGGAAAATGCGAATGAAAGGGTGATGTATTCCTGCATATGTTATCCCATAAAAAAGGGATAACCTGATACATAAAACTCATAGCTCCCATAACGGACCAAAAATCACTAAAGTGATCGAGGCGTATTCAACGCGCTTCTTGACAACACCGTTTCCGTATTTTTAATTTCGTCTTTCCCTAGACAAGGGAAGGCGGAATGAAAAGTGTGATGTCCGTTCTACACGCCGCATTCCCCTAACCAAGGGAGCACGGAGCGCAGGGCGCGGGCGCGATTCCGGGGCACCCACGGGGGGAAGAACTCTGTTACTAATAGGTCTAGTAGGAACATGTTGAGTAGTTATAAAAGACATAGGGGAAAAAGAAATGGCAGTAGTAGGGGAAGAGTTTGTAGCATCGGGTTGTACACTAGATGAAGCAGGAGGAAACAAGTCTTCATCTAGAGAAGTAGAGAAAAGATTAAATGAGAGTGATGATGTATAGGGAATAGAAGCTAAAGAAGAGTAAAGAAAATGAGTTTCATGAAACACAATATCCCTACTATATAAAACCTATTTAGTATTCAAATCATAGAGCTTATACGTCTTTTTGCCAAAAGGATATCCAATAAACAATCATTTTCTGGATCTAGGATCAAACTTATCTATATTGTGGCTCAGCGTAGAGGCAAAACACAGACAACCAAAAAACTAAGATGAGAATAGGAAGGTTGACCATGAAGGACTTCATAAGGTGTTTGAAATGAAGAATGGAACTCGGAAGTCTGTTAATGAGATAAGTAGCAGTTAACAAGCAATCTCCCCAAAAGAAATGGGAAGATTAACTTGGAACCTAAGAGGCGCTTTGGCTAGTTCAAGAAGATGTATGTGTTTTCTCTCAACTCTATCATTTTGTTATGGAGTTGCAACACAGGAACTCGATCGGATGAGTTATGCCAAGAGAATCTAAATGAGGAGACACAGAGTCATTGAAGAACTCAGTGCCATTATATGACCTAACTTCTTTAACAGTGGCATTGTATTGAGTTTTAATGTAAAAAAAGAAGTTGGTGAGATATGAACACACTTGGGATAAAGAATGAAGTAAAAAGTTCTATGTGGTTCTGGATTTATCCTCAACAATTTTTCAGAAAAAATACATGCAATTGTTATAGGTTTTATGTCCATATGGTCCCCAAATATCACAGTGAAGTATAACAAACAAAGCATCATAATAAGATGAACTAGTAGGAAATAGTTGTTTTATTTGTTTAGCAAAATGACATACATCACAAGGAGAAATTGAAGAAGCACTATCAAGCTTACATATATGCAAATGCTTTAGAGAATTGAGGCGCACATGTACATGACCTAATGTCAAATGCCACAATATAATCATTTTAGTACTACTACTATAAATGGAACAAGGGGTTTGAGAATTATTAAAGGCTAAAAGAACAATTATATTTTACAGAAACAGATTCATCACTTGAAGTACATGATTTATAAAGACCATCAACCACTCTACCAGTCCCTTTGATTTGCTTGTGATCATGGTCTTGCAGAATACACATGGAGGCAGAGGATACAAGAGTGAGTTATTACTTCCTGATAATATGTTGTATTTGAAAGTGGGAGCATACAAGACATCATTTAAGATAATGTCTTTTGTAAGATAGACAAAACCTTTGTGAATGATTCTAGAAGTATGGCCATTAGGAAGGTATATGGGTTGATCAACTGAAACATGATTGATAAAAATATCAAAAGATGTAGTGATATGGTCAGTGGCTCAAGTATCAACTATCCACTCACTAGTTTTATAGCCATGATTGGAAAAACACTTGGGATTAACAAAACTAGAATAACTTGTAACCTTACCTACAAAATGGGATTTTGGACATTCCATTGGATCTCCAGAGATGGAAATCAGTGACAACAATTGTTGACATAGAGCTGGAGTAAATCCATGAAAAGAATCATGTGCACTAGACATATCAAGTACTCTTCCTTCCATGTTGGAAACACTAGCCACCATACCATTTGGCTTCTTTCTTTGGCATCTTGGAAGCATCAAGTTTAGTCCCATGGAGAGCATGCCACTCTTGATAACCATGTAAGAAGAAACATTTTTCTTTGGTCCCCATGACAATGATCACACCACATTTTCTTCTTTTGTGCACTTTCTCCAGTGGTAAACCCTTTCTGCATGTCTCCTCCACTAGTATCACAACCATTCCTCTTATTAAAGGATTTGTAGTTAGTATTACTCAACAAGACTTCTAAAACATTTTCTATGTTAGTTCTTCCTGTATCCTTTGACTTTCTTCTTGAGTCAATAAGTTTGCAGCCTTAGTTAGACTAGTTAGAGGGGTCATTAACATAATTTGGCCTCTAGTGACAGTAAATGAGTCATTTAAACCCATCAAAACTTGAATTAACATATGCTCATGTTCATAGTCCTTTTGTTTTTGCACAACTCCACATGTGCAATTGCATACACATTTAGGGAGGATGGCATGCCTTAAGAGCTCATCTCACAAAGCTCTAAACTTGCTGAAATAAGTAAAGATGCTCAAATTTCCTTGGTAACAATCAATCAATTTTTCCCTAATTTGAAACACTTTAGGTAGATTACTATTAGAGAACCTAGTGTTCAAGTCTTCCCAAATAGCCCTCGTAGTATCCAATTATACTACACTGATTTGGTATCAAGTGAAACTACATTTAATGACCATGTGGTTGCATCTCTCCCATTGACCTATATATTTTGACCTAGCTATGAGTTTTTTGTTACTACCATAAGACCTAGTTTATTTTTAGCAGAAAGAGCTATAATGACACACCTTTTCCATTAACCAAAATCAACAGTATCAATAAGAACTTTGAAATCAAAGCCATATCAGGATGGTTGTTCAATTCATATGTAGAAATAGATGATGCGGTGGATGACGTTGAAGTGATGATGTATCCATATCATACTCTTCCACAATTTCATCTTCATCTGGTTCATCCACCAGTTCTTGGAGAGTTTTATGGTCTCCATTATTGGTAGCCATCAAAATTCTTCAATCCAACATGAAGAACCCTAGATAAACTTGCTTGATTGACTCCTTGAATCAATAACACATTAGTGGAAACAAAGATTTTGAACTTGCTCTGACACCATGTTGAATTTGGTGAGAGAGAATTATTGAGATTTAAGAGAGATAGAGGATTGAGAGAATTCTTATTGATCTTGATTCTCAAGTTACATTCCAAAAATCCCAAAATGGGCGTATATATTTATAATATAAATATTCCCTCCTCCTAACTTTCATAACTCAATTTTAAACAAAACCCATCAAACTATGGCTTAGTCACACCCGACTCCCCTAAAATACTCCTTTCAATACTTTAGGATTTATACATTTTGCTCCCATGTATTGTTAAGAAAACCCATGTCTATATATATATATCCATATCTAAATGCACCCTTTCCTTTCACCGAAGTCGTTCTTTTGGACCTTCCCATATATATAAAGAGTTAGTGGTATTAATTATAGTTAGTAACAAGATAGTTGCATTATAGAGTGAGAAAGCCACTATTAAACACATATATGTCTCCCGCTCTCACGCCGAAGGGTTGAGTCAAGACTCAAGACAGTCCACGACTCTATTCACAGTGTTATTTTTCTTATTCGCATGTACTGCTCAAGACATATATCTGCCTCTTGCCACCATCAACCACCAGATTACCTTCTCTCGACAAGATCACCGGTATTTGGGGTACTGATCAGTCTCCAAGTGATGTCACACGAGCTTCACACATTCATATTAATTTCAGATTTTGTTTTTTGAACTTCCAAACTTCTTTCTTTATATCTACCAAAAGATTTGCAACAACTCATCTTAAGACAATCTATATTTGAGTCCCATTTGTTAGATATGTTTCATTATTTCCATTTTGGGGTTTGAATTTAAAAAACCCATCCATAAGGGTTCTCCAAAACCTTTAATTACACACTTCTCTTATGGTATACTTCATCTCAAGATGATTCCATTTGGCTCGCGGATTTTATTTGTTTTACTCAATTAGTTATCAAATAGCTTACTTTGTTAAATTTATTTTGGGATGTTTTAACACATTGATTTAGATTTTGCCTCTAGGAAATTAAATAAGAGATGACCCTATGGAAGATAGAAAGAGGTAACTCGTAACCCATGACCAATTTATTTGATTTCGCTCATTTCTCTTGCAAGGGATTCACTTCTTTTATTGCTTGAAATAAATATAAGGGTTAGTATGTACATCGATAGACACCCAATTTTAGGTTTTTCCTTAAAATTTCATTCATGTTTGATTAAATTGATTTTTTTTTGTAAAACATCAATTCGTTAGTGTTCTTTATGGATCTTATAATTAAGCCTCTACGGAGTAACGAGAACTAAGACATCTATTGAAGATGTTGATTTTTCTAAAAATGGTGAAGAGAAGGGATGTAACCTAAGTAGAAAAATGGGAAAAGAGAAATAGAAGACTGGCGATAAAGTGGTGACTGTATTTAAATATTGTGGTTTGTTAGGATTTATCTCATAATTTTTTAATAAATTGGGGTTTATTATGAATAATTTAATTTCCAGATGCACATAGTAGTGTCTATGGTCTTAATTGGTTTGAAATAGAATAAATAACACTTATTTTGAGACGGAGGCGAGAAAGTGATTAATTTTCTTAGCAAACTAATTGACTCTTTTATTAGTTATAGATTTAACCATAATTAATTTTCAAGTTATGCCCATATGTAAGAAAAACAAAAAGGGGAGTAAATGTATTCACCTACAATGCAATTGTGAGAGTAGTATTTAAACAAAGGAAGTGTGTGCACTGTGTAGTAGAGACTAGAAAAATAGACATTTTAGTCATACACATCTTGGTCTTCCCCCTCCCCCTTTGTTTCCAAATTTTGTTAGAGAGCCATGAGACTTAGATAGAATACAAAGCTCTTCAAACTCTCACCCACATCAAACGTTTTGCGCCTGCGGTGTCACCTCAATCAGTCCCCATGGGATATAGCAACTTTCACTTCTTCTTCTTCTTCTTCTTCTTCTTCTTCTTCTGATGATGATGATGATGATGATTCATCCCCTCCTTCCTCTCCCAACCTCCATTTCAAGGTCAATTTTTCAATCACCTTTTATTTACTTTCTACAACCAGATCTAGCTGCATGATCCCATTTCAAAACGATCCTTATTTTTCGCTGCATTTTCTGGTTTTTTTAAAAAAATAATTAAACCCTCCTCCTTCAGGGTTCCCCAAAGCCCTTTATACCACCCATTTTGATGGTGTTTATTTTCTAAAACCCTTGATTTGTATCATTGGTTTTTTGCTTTGTTATGTTGTTATATGGTTTTATAATTATTTGTTTTAATTTTGGGTTCGTTTTACACTTTATAGAAAAATGAAGACTTTGGCATTGCTGGAAATGACATCTCTGAAGAATCCATTGATTCTATTCATAGGTAACCCTCTGCATGTTTCTTTGAATTAGGTGGCTCTCTTTCTCTCTCTTTTTTTTTTTCATGAAATGATAATTAGGGTTTCTGTTTTTGATGCTTCCAAAAACTGTTTGATTTTTTGAAATATCAAGTTCATTGGGTTTCACAAATTTATCCACACATGCAGCGCCGAATCGACAAATGCATTCATGGAAGATGAAGAGGTGAACAAGGATAGTGAATTGGTTTATAGTAAGGATGATGGGGAGGAGAGAGCTGCCCAAGTAGGGTTTAACAAAGCAGGAAAGGAGAAGGAGGTTTATAATGAAGACTGGGAAATGTGTTCGATTTTGGGGCTTAAGAAATTCAAGCCGGCCAGTAGTGAACCAGCTTGTCTTGGCTGCCCTCTTACCATGAAATCTTCATCGGCTAATGACAAGGGCGAGAGTTCTTCGGGGTTGGAGAGACGCAAGAAAGAATATATGAGAATGAACGATTATCATGGTGCTGCTATGGATGATGACGCTGGTAGTAAACCTATATTCGAATTTTGATCACTTGCAAACGAAGATGATAATGTGAAAGTTTTTTTTCTTTTTTTTTTTTGGTTGCTATCGAAGGATTTTGATCTTGTTGTATGTTTTCGTTATGTTAGAGAAAGGCTTAGTTTTTTATGTTGTAATAATAGACCATGTAGCTAAGGTTAAAATTTTGTAATCTAAGCCTCCGTTATTACTTAATTGTTGTCTTATTTTACCTTTTCGTCCGTTTATATAAAAATAATCTTGTCAATTTTTAAAAAAATGCTCTTATTATTTTGCCCTTACGTTTCTCGTTACTCTAAATGTGGTTACATGTATAGTAAACAAATTAACTACATATTTTACTAATACATATAATATATGGCTGAAACTTTTGATAATTAATATTTTTGGAAATCATAATTTAAACGAAATCCTTATTTTTCTTCCCACTCCATTAGCTTGCGAGCATTTTTAAATCCCCTTCAAAGTAAGGCATTATTCTATTTTGAGTAACGGTACATGTAAGAACACAAAAGAGTGATATCTTCTTAACAATTATTTAAGACCGAAGGGGAAGAGCTTATTTTCCAATCATTGTTTTGTTTAATAGTTCATCTCATTCTATGCATATTCCAAAACTATTTTCCACCCAAACTGGGCCCATATTTATATTATCTATCCAGCCCAATATAGTGGGTGATTAATAGGACTCTACTCTAGGACCCGATTCATGTAATATACTGTTCCTTTGGAATTATTGACGCATTTGACTTTTTAAAATCAAACTGATTAGTATTACAAATTATGTGTTTTTTTAACTTTTAAAAAAATATACGTTGAATTATCATTTGTGAAATGGTCAATTTAATTTTAAAAAATCAAATAAGATAATAATTTATGAACGGAGATTTATCATTGTTATCTAAAGACTAATTAAAGAGGATGTTTTATTCGAAATCATACATTGAATTAATTAACAATATTGCAGATGAAGTCATGTCAACTCCCCAAAAGACTAATGTAATTTTAGAAAGAGAAGTAAAATATTATTCACTGGTTATAAATTATGTTTCTGTTTTTGTCCAAAATAAATGCTCACTTTTGAAAGCCTATATCCCCTCTATATTGATAAGTGGTATAATATTACGAGTAAGAGCTTGTGATATTATTACAAATTTTAATGTTAGTGTTGTTAGATCAAATATATTTAGATCTTTACACCATTAAATCAAATATGTTCTTTTTTAAGTAATGAAATAGACCTGTCATATCATCACCAACTTAATCATCAAACGACTTTAACATTAAATCTCATAATAATATCACAAGTTCTAACATCGAACGATTTTAACACTAAATCTCGTAATAATATCACAAGTTCTAACTCGTAATATCATTTGCTTATTGATAATACTTAATCGTTATAAAGAATTTATTTAAACTTTATGGGGTTGTTTTGAAATATTATTTTTGGGGGGGGGGGCAATTTTGGTATATAAATATGATCTTTGAATAGTTTGAGTCTAGTTGTTTAAATATATTTTAATTATTTCCATTAATATAATCTGAGACTTTTAAAAAAATTAATATACTTGTAATTATGAGATTAGCATAATCCCAAAATTACTATTTAATGCCTTTATAGGTGAAGTAATTAATTTTGGACAGATTGAGCAACACTTTACATGCTATGCTTACCCGCATATTAAATTGGAAGAAAGTACCAAAAAACAAAGTGAGGAAAAAGTATATCCGTTGCTTAGCTATTAATTTGTGTTTGTATACACCACAAACACATTTACTCATTCTGTTCTTAAATTATTATTCATGTTTTGATTTTTTGAGTCAGCTGAATGTTTTTCAAATGAAAATTAAACTTTTTTACTTTTTACCTTTTAATTTTTAAAATTTTTAGTTGTAAAAATTATGTGTTTTACTATTCAAATCCCCATTTGAATAATACTCGATGCAAAATATTAAAATAGGAAAATAATTTAGAATTAGAGGAAGTACTGGCTAGTATATAAGCGTCGAAACATAAATACCCTCGCGTGTGAGTTTACTTACAAATCTTCTCGAAGATATCGAAATTTATCTTTAAATAAAACCTTAGTCTAATAATATTGAAAATTAAAATTTGTTTATACAAAATCTTGTGTGTAGTTTATATCTAATAAAAAAATCATTATGATTTTATTTTAGATAAAAAAAAACTATTACTCCCGTCGTTTTGGGTAAAGAGTTTATTATTTCATTTTGAGATGTTTATTTTAAAGCGTTTACTTTAAAAAATTAAATCATAAAAATATTCTTTTATTACAAATGAGCTATTAAAGTATCATTTTCTTAAAACGTTTGATGACTCTTTACCCGAAACGATGGAAGTATGAAAAAAAAATGTATTTTAAGCCACTTTTGTACAAAAGTAGTTACATTGATGATGTATCAAAATTTTACTTTTTCCTCCCTTTTAAATACGCAAGAAACAAAATTAGCAACGCAAAATTTATTAACACCAAACATTAAGGTATGGTTTAGTACTACCAACTAGTTTGGTGAATGAATTGTCTAGATGTTCTATCTTTAATTTCAACTCAAACTTTATTACTCCCTCCATCCCAAAATCGCATTCCGTTCAAAAAAACTTGTTATATTGTAATTTTCATTTTTAAGAGAAGACTTTACCATTTTAATCTTACTTTTTCTTCATATTTTTATTTTGAGTCACACTGACACATGCACATATGTTTTAAATGAAACTAAATATTATACTAATATTGATAGTCAAGTCAATTATTTTACCTTAATCTACGTGTCAATCAAGCGAAACAATAAATTTTGGGACAGAGGGAGCATTTTCTATTTTAGTGTAGTTCGCATAAAGAAGAGTCTTGATATCTTTTATCGTACCACGTTGATATATATATTGTGACGACCCGACTCGGATTCCAGAACGGAATCCCAAGGTCGCGACGCTAGGACATGACAAGAAGAGGACAAGCACGAAGTAAATAAGGGGTATACTTAATACAACATCTATAAAATACTTAATACATTACTTTTAAAAAATATTTGACCAAAATACCCTTTACATAATTTATTTTTTTTATTTTTTTATTAAATTTAATTTAACAAATTTTAAATTTAAAAATATTTTAAACACAATTAATTTATTTATTAATTTGATTTAGTTACTAACCACAATTAAATTACTAATTAATTTGATTTAGTTATACTAAGTGAAAAATTATCTTTGAGTTAGGTTTAAATTTAAAAAAAAATTAATTTGATTTGAATTAGGTTTAAATTAAAAAAAAACAAGTTTTGGGTAATTTATTTATTTATTTTAATTAAATTTAAATTAGCTAAAATTTAATTTTTTTAAATTAAATTTAA
The DNA here is from genome assembly GCA_013146195.2 of Codonopsis lanceolata. Taxonomy (NCBI): domain Eukaryota; kingdom Viridiplantae; phylum Streptophyta; class Magnoliopsida; order Asterales; family Campanulaceae; genus Codonopsis; species Codonopsis lanceolata. Next base: position 21,516,384 of record CM028383.1, read on the forward strand.
ATTAGCTAATTTAAAATTTAATAATTAATTTGATTTGAATTATATTTAAATTAAAAAAAAAACAAGTTTCGGGTTTAGGCCTTAGGACCGGTTTTGTACCAGTCCAAATGAGGAGATGGGCTAGGGACTGGTCTGCTAGCAGGCCAAATTGGGGAGGGGGGATGGGTTTGGGCCTGGTTGGGTGGCAGTCCAAAAGGGGGGATGGGTTGAGGGCTGGTCTGGTAGCAGGCCAAAAAGGGGGGCTGGGTTGAGGGCTGGTCTGGTAGCAGGCAGTGAGCTTGTGGGGGGAAATGAATGGGTTTAGGAATGGTTTCAATCCAATCCTTAAACCCAAAAGTTGTTTTTTTAAAAAAAATTTAAACATAATTAAAATCAAATTAATTATTAAATTTTAAATTAGTTAATTTAAATTTAATAAAAAACAAAAAAATAAATTTTAGTTAATTTAAATTTAATTAAAAAAACAAAAAAAAATTAAATTACCCAAAAAAATGTTTTTTTAACATGTTTTTTTACCCCAAAACTTGTTTTTTTTTAATTTAAACCTAATTCAAATTAAACCTAATTCAAATCAAATTAATTATTAAATTTTAAATTATCTAATTTAAATTTAATAAAAAACAAAAAAAATAAATTTTAGTTAATTTAAATTTAATTAAAAAACAAAAAAATAAATTACGTAAAGGGTATTTTGGTCAAATATTTTATAAAAGTGCTGTATTAAGCATTTTATAGGTGTTGTATTAAGTATCTATGGTAAATAATAGTGCAAGTTAAACAATAGAGCTATCAAGCTCTAAACATGGATGTGTAATAGTGTAAAAATACGGGTAAACAAAAAAATCGAAGATGCGGAAGCGTTAACATGGTGAAGCCCCGAGCTAGAGACCTCGAAAACTGAAGGAAATAGAATCAAGAGAGACGTTGTCTCACAAGGCTAAACACAAAATTCACGTGCCGCAACATTGCAGACGCAGAACAAACCATCGGCACTCCAGGCCGGCGTTTCGACAAGAACCCTACCTGATCTAACAATTACCCAATGGATAACATATCATGTTAACAACAACAATAGCAAGAGAGATACTAAATGGCCCGAAGCTACTGCTTGCCCGATAGACAACTGAATAAATACTAAGAAGTGAAGTGTACACGCCTGACTAAAAATCAGTGATAGGAAAGTATAACAAGACTAATAATGCTACCCAACTGTAAAGTTTATATAACTTTACTCAAAACGTCCTAAGCAGAAATGAATGACAAAATAATAGAAACAACACGATGCTAGAGGGAACTCCACAAGCGACTACTCGGGAAAATCGGCTGCTACAATCACGAACACACGAACTAAGCTCGGACTATCGATCAACTGCGATCTGCTACAATCACAAACACACTAACTAAGCTCGGGCTATCGATCAACTGCGATCTGCTACAATCACGATCTATTCGACCTCAATGTAGCGGACAAGTTACTACAACTAGAAAACAAAGTACGAGATAAGTCATAATGACTCAGTACGCTACTACTAAACAATATAACATAATATGAAACATTGTTATAATAACAGTAACATCGCATTACGATATTGAAGCTCGTGAAGACGTGTGGTATACTTTACAAGAAATCTCTCATTCTCACTTACTAAGCTGTTCACGTGAACTAGTGTGGAATTCCATGTTCAACACAAACCAAATGAATTAGAAAGTAATTCTCATGAAAACATTTCATATAAGTATGTGTAACTTTATATATACATGTCAAGTCAAGTCATTCATGAAACTAGCAAGTATAAGCATGTATATTCACATATATGCATATCAAGTCATAGAATTATCAAGTATAAATATGTATACCTATAGATATACACACTATGAAATTCAATAACGCGTAATCAAGATAAACATGGTCACTTTCGATCCCATGTCTCAATTAACACTTTGTTGTCACATAAGTGCTTGAAATAAATCACATAACAGGAGGCTACATTATAGAGCCGCTGCGGCAACGTAGATCCTGAAATGAAAACAGTTATCTTAAATGTGGGTTGTCGGATGCACGTGATTGATACATCGACCTAGAACACGATAGTATTATTCCAAGCGTCCTAATGGTTAAGACAATGTACTCTTCTCCACTGTGATCAAATAGTGGAGGGTGGGTGCATGATGATGGGCTGGCGACCCATCACTACCACGAATCTCACAATTCGTGACGGCAATACATTGTTACCATCGAGACAAGACAAGTATGCCAGCTGGACTAATGGAATGACAAACAGATATATACTTGACATTAAAATCAAGTAGGGATCGAGCTCGACAAGAGTGAACTCATCCATGTCAAGTAGATGTTTACTCATATTAAATCAAGTAGGAAGCGAGCTCGACAAGAGTGAGCTCGTTCAAGACAAGCAAGCATGTTATCCACGACATGTTCGCGATCAATCACATACATTAACTTAAGAGCCCAATTGAGTCTCGAAAATACAAGTGTCAAGTTATCCATTGAATGTTATTCAAGTTCCAATGGTTAGTAATCTAGTCAAATGGATTCTACAGGTTGTAGGATCTCACCACGATCCTCGTAAGGTTCAATTGTTCCTTAAGATCGAATCTGTTGAGTCTTTACTACAATTCATCCCAAATAGGTTGTAAATCCTATTTGCATTTCTAACCATTTTCTAAGTTTTCGGTTCAAGCATAGTTAGGTTCTTGTCTCATTAAGAAACCCTAGATCAACAATTCACAATTTCACCTATTAGTGAAATATAAGCTCAACACAAGTTGATGAATCAATTATCAATGAAACTACAGAGTAATCAAAAGAAGATTATGTTTCATGTCAAAATACACAATATGTGTTATAAATCATATAATTAAATATGGAGAATCAATCCTTGACAAGTATCACAATCATGCTTTCATAAGTCATAATATCTAATAAGCATAGATATTTATTTCTAGCATAAATCCAAGTTAAGCGCATCACTTAACAAATAATAAACCACGCAAGCATAGAAATCAATTTCTCTTATGAATCTAGGCTAAACCCGTTAACAAGTAGCACTCATAAAATCCCCAAGACTTCATTGATGGTCCAGGATCAATTAATAACTTAGACTATATTCATTAAAACTCATTCTAGAATGATCATTCATCCTATGCTCCCAAATCGATTATGGTTCATGTATTATTTATAAACCCCGCTTGACAAATCCAAATATTGTGATCCACACATATTTAGAAACTAGACATTTTAAGGTATTATTTACTATTTTGAGTCATTCAATTCAACCTATAAGCATCAATTTATGATTATCACAAAGACAAGTTATTTTTGAGATTTTCTGTTATAACTTATTCTGCACAGCCATCTTGTAAATTCCACCATTAATTACTCACAACTTAAAAGGAGGTGACTCTTTCTTAGTCTGAAACTAGACTGTTAAGACTATATTTTAGCCTTTTAAATTACTCCATTATGACTTGTATTCATCAAAATACAACCCCTCAAAGTTCATGTTAAAAACCTGATTTTCTGTTGCGATTCATTCTGCATGTCTATTATACAAAATTCACCAAAAATTGGTAATTGCTCCAAATGAAATAAACTTTACATTTCCAGAAACTAGACTCTTTGAGATATATTTTAACATTTTAAAACACTCCATTAGGACTTGTATTCCTTGAAATAAGACCACTTCAATATCATGTTAACAGACTAACTTTCTGGTAACAGCTTACTGGAACAGCCACGATTTGTGACTTATGAAAAATACTTCCCGTACTCCAAAATTTATGAAACTTTGTAGAGAGTTACCTAACATGTATTGTGACGCCCCAAATTCGGCACCGACACCACGGTCCCACAATTTGGCCACGTCACCAACAATCATAACTTAAATCATAAATGTTCTAATATCGTAATAATTAAATCTTAATATCCTTGACTTAATTCAAAATAACCCAAATTAATTAAATACAAAATCTATCTAAAAACTTGACATGAATCCATA
>CM028383.1:21525402-21527795 GCA_013146195.2 Codonopsis lanceolata
ACCACTTTATCCTTACTTTTCCACCCTACTTTAATTATGGGCCACATAAATATGAGCTTTATAGGAAACTACAAATTAAACCAATATAAATAATCAAGTCAATTGTTTTTTCTTAAACTGTGCGCCGGGTCAACTAGGACAATTATTTAGGGACGGAGGGAGTATTATTAATATTGTCATGTGTGTATTTAAAAAGTAGGAGCACTAACAAATCATATTTTAAGACCCCCATAATTATTATTCTCATGTTAAATATCTCATTTGATCAATTTGCAAAAGATAAGTAACATAAATAGAATAATTAAAGTAATGGGTTTATATCAAAATTGTGTATATATAAGAGTTTTATATGTGAAGTAGGGTTAATATGAGTTTTGATAACCCAACTTTACCTGTTTTTCAGTTTTCAATCTCATCGTATCTAGGCAATCAAATTAAAGCCAAATATTTCCAAAATTGATCAATTTCAATCCCAATCGTTAACTGGCCGTCAAGAACTAACGGTTGACCTGCTATCCTAGGTTGGAAATCGGCTGACTTCTATGCCATCGCTCATCTACGCCCACCATGTCCGGCCAACCCTCCAGAATAGTACTAGCTCCCAACTCTGTTTGTCTTCTCCAGATCAAACCCTCTCCGTCCTCCTGCCCCAGCTTCGATCTCTCCTTCGATCAAAACCCCCCTTTTCCATCTCACAGAAGCAGCGAGCTCTACTTCGCCGGGCGTCGCCATCTCTGTTTGTCTCAAATGCAGATCCAACTGCCATCTATCTCTCTTCTCCATCACCGGCGTACCGCCATCGCCGTCACAGCCGCCAGCCTCCTTCAATCTCATCTGACTTCATCTCCGACTTCGAGACTAAGTCGTGGGTCCTCTTTCTGTTTTGAGCCCTAGCCGCTGTCATCTTCAACCGCCGTGATATGTAACAAATCTGTCTTCGCTCTAGCCTCATTTCCAGCCTAAACCAGTCCGGCGAGACTTCATTGCCGGTCTAGCATCCCATCTCCATAGCCGCCTCAACAGATTCAAACCTATAGCTTGGATTTTGGAATTCCCATTCTTAAATTCTAACTATGCGAGTAAGAAAAAGAAGAGTCTTTGATTACTAGAAAGTTTTGCTTTTCTTACTATATTATAAGACATGGTTCCTTGACCTTAGTCGATGCCATGAAAATGATATAGACAAAGAATGTCGACTTCAATAAAAGTTTCCAACTTCAATGTCGACCTCAATAAAAGTTAGGCTTAGCACCTTTCTCAAATTCCCGGTCGCTTTCTCAATCAGCCAGAAGCAGTAGTGAGTTTCCCGTTTTTGCCTTGACTGTATTTCTTTTCTTTTTTCGATCAAATATACATAGAAGAGAATCTCAGTGGGAATGAAAGCGTAAGGCCTTCGATTCTCTTGGAATTGTGGCTATCAAAAATTCAAGTAAGATCTGGTACGACTTTGGAGGGGCTTGGTCGGACATGGTGCACATAGATGGGTGATTGTGGTGATAAAGTTTGATAGGAATCAACATTTAATCGGTTGCCAAGCCAGTTATTGGTTTCCGACCTAGGATAGTAGGTCAACCGTTAGTTCTTAACTGCCAGTTAACGATTGTGATTGAAATTGATCGATTTTGGAAACGTTTGGCTTTAATTTGATTGCCTAGGTACGATGGGTATGCAAATTGAAAAACAGGTAAAGTTGGGGTATCAAAACTAATATTAACCCCGTGAAGTACGTAAAATATGTTTAATGTTTTTTACATGTATTATATGGTTCAACTCAAAAGTATGAATATTTTTAATTAAGTTTGATTCAAGTATGATAAGCAAGAGTATTTTTGTCTTATTCAAACGTAAAACGTTTTATACGCATAGTATATGTGTATTTACTATGGGTGGAATAGCATTTGCTAGCTAAAAACCATAAGTCCAATATTAATAGTTTGTTTGTTGTTGTGAATCCTTTGGCTAAATGCAACAATTTTTTTCCCCAAATGATGTATCAACTCTCCATTTATAAAATGGAGCTTTTTGGAAAAGCTCTATAATGGAAATGTTAATATTTGAAGTTTTTTCTTCAAAACGGCCAACTTTGAATTTACAGATACTGGAAATTCACTTTTTATAATTCACCAACGCATTTATAAGGGAAGAAGCATCGTTTGAAAAAAGGTTGTGTTTCAAAGACGCTCCTCCCTATGAGCCCTATAGTGTAACGACAATATACAAAAGAGGGACAGAGTGCTTAGAAACAAGTCTATATATTGAGCGAAAGTGTGTCTATACGTGTATCGACGATTACAAAGAAAAGCCCTTTGACCTAACTAATACTCCATTCAACCTTGAGCCCCCTTTTCTCCCTCTACATTTCTAACCATGAGGATTAGGAAGAATAGAAACAA
>CM028383.1:21527895-21627857 GCA_013146195.2 Codonopsis lanceolata
CCTCCACCACCGGCATGAGCACTTTATTCAGCGTTTTTAAGTTCCCTAGCCAGCCTGGGAACCAAAGCCGAGGCCGACTGGATGGAGGAAATGATTAAGATATTATCCATTATGGGGTGTACGACGAAGAGAGGGTTACGTTAGCAACCTTTATGTTTAAGGAGCCGAGCATTGGTGAACTGCTTTGAAAGAGAGTTGGGAGATGCAAGAAGTTCCCATTACTCGGGCCAACTTCCAAAGAGAGTTTAAGAACGAGTATGTGCCTGATGTGGTTCGCAATCGGAGAGAAAAGAGTTCTATGACCCGGGAGCAAGGTAGCATGATCGCGGCGAGTATTCTCGCAAAGTTCACGTAACTGGAGCCGATATTGTACGATTTGATTCCCACTGAGGAAGGAGAACACACAAGTTTGTGAAGGGTTAAGAACCAGCTTAGGAAGCAGATTTAGCGCTTAAGCTCACCGATTATCTGACCGCAGCTGATAGAAAGTATGAGGTGGAGCAAGACATTGATGAACACAGGTTAAGAATAATGCTAGTAGTGCACCTGCATCACTGCACTTCAACAATCAGAAACAATTCGCAGTAAGGGTTATCAAGGGAACCGCGATCGAGAAGTTGAGGCCAAGGTAAATGGGGAAACAAGGTAATAGTACTTCGCATCTAAGCAGGGTCGCAGAATAGCTAGCGGTTTGCTCATTCTGCCGTAGGTCCGCACACAAATGAGAGGTGCCGGGGAAAAATGGGAAATGTTTCTATTCATGAGATGGAACTCATATGAAGAAGGACTGTCCGAAGTTTAAGGCTAGTCACCGGGTAACACTGCCAGCCCGACTAAGAGATGGGGACGGTAAACCTAAAGTCCAAGGTCGGGTGTTTCGCTTGATCAGGAGGTTCCGGTCTACGCCGTGATTGGAGGTACTTTTCTATATTCGATCATAAGGCTCGAGTTCTCATAGATCCGTGGTCTTCACTCATGTTGCTTCACACTTTATCGAGAATCTGCGTATTGCCTCAACTTGCCATATTCGCTTGAAGTGTCTACCCCGCCGGGGAATATATGCTCATGTCAAGTGTTTAAGTCTTGTGATGTTTCAAAGGGGCGACCACACTTTCATGCGGATTTGGTAGTTCTCCTATACGTGACTTTGATGTTATTCTGGCATGGACTGTTATGTGCTTATCATGCTATAGTTGACCGCCATAAAGAGAGAGTTACCTTTATATGCCGGGTGCTCGCTGAAGTTTACTTTTGTGGGAGATCATGCTCGAGCGACGTGCACTTTATTTCTGCATTGAGGGCTAGAAAATTATTATCTCAAGGGTGTACGGTTATCTTGCATGCGTAGTTGATAAGAGGAAGTCTTCGCCTAACTTGAAGAGGTCCCGTAGTGTGTGAATTTCCGACGTGTTTTCTACCGATCATGCTATGCCACCCGATAGAGAACTAGAGTTTTGCATTGAGCTTATTCCGGGACTTCACCGATTTCTAAGGCACCATATAGATGGCACCCGCGAGCTTGTGGAGTTGAAAACCCGCTTGCAAGAACTTCTGAGATTGGTTTGTTAAACCAAGTGTGTCGCCTGGGCGCACTCTTGTTTCAAGTGAGGAAGAAAGATGGGAGTTTGCTCAGGTGTGTATAGACTACCGAGAATTGAATAAGGTTACTATTAAGAATAAGTATCCTCTACCCCACATCGATGACCTTTTGATCGCTTGCAAGGGTCCATTGTCTACTCTAAGCTTGATTTGAGATGGGGTTACTACCATTGAAGGTTAGAGAGGAAGACATTCCAAGACAACTTTTCGCACTAGGTACGGGCATTTTGAGTTTGTGGTGATGCCGCTTGTCAATTGGACTAATCGCGCCATGTGTTCATGGATTTGATGAACCGAGTTTTTCACAGCTTATCTCGATTGCTTTGTAGTCTTCATTGATGATATTTTAGTATATTCAAGTCTCGAGGAGCATGAGAAACATTTGAGGATCGTGGTTGTCCATTCTTCGAGAGAAGCAGCTTTACGCAAAGTTTAGCAAATGCCTTTTGGCTTGAGGAAGTATCTTTCTAGGCACATAGTTTCGGTAGCCGGATAGCCGTTGATCCTTCTAAGATCAAGCGGTGACGAATTGGAAGAGGCCTAGTTCGGTACACGAGGTTCGGAGTTTCTGGGGTTAGCGGGTTATTACCGAAGGTTTATCGAGGGTTTCTCTAGGATTGTGACGCTATGACGGCAATTGACACGTAAGAAAACGTGCCGTTTGTTCGAGAGAAATGTGAGTCTAGTTTTCAAGAGCTTAAGAAATCGGTTGACATCTAAGCCGCACCTATTTTGGCTTTGCCAGTGGAGGAAAATTTTGTGATCTATAGTGATGCTTCAAAGGAAGGTTTGGGTTGTGTTTTGACGGGAGGGTGATCGCCTATAACGCATCGAGGAAACTATCTATTCATGAAGCGTAATTACCCGACACACGATATGGAGTTGGCACGATTATCTTTCGCGTTGCATAAGTGGAAACACTACTTGTATGGGTCTAAGTTTGAGATCTTCACCGACCATAAGAGCTTGAAATACTTGTTTTCTCAAAAGGAATTGAATATGAGGCAACAAGATGGATGGAAAAGTTAAAGGACCATGATTGTACTATCTTGTATCATCCGGGAAGGCAAATGTGGTAGCGGATGCCTTGAGTAGAAAAGTTCATATGTCGTGCATGATGGTGAAGGAATGGAAGATGTTAGAGGATTTCATGGATTGGAGTCCTAGTGTTGTTGATAGAGGTGTGATTTTTGCTAATATTCATGCTACGCCTGCTTTTATTTGGGAAAATTAGAGAAGCGCAAGGGGAATGATCCTGGAGTTGAGGAAAATTATTGATGGGTTGGCCGAGAGTGTATCGCCTGATTGTGGGTTAATACCGAGGGTACCTTGACTTTTCGAGGTAGGATTTCAGGTTCCTTGTAATGCGGAATTGAAGAGGTTGGTTCTAGACGAGGCTCATAAGACGGAAGTATACCATTCACCCTGGGAGCACGAAGATGTACTTGGATTTGAAAAGACAGCCTGTGGAAAGGTATGAAGAGAGAATTGCAGAGTACGTGTCTAAGTGTTTGACTTGTCACAGGTTAAGGCCGAGCATCGAGACCCGCGGGATTTCTACAACCACTGGAGATTCCCCGAGTGGAAATGGGAGTTCATTACCATGGACTTTGTGATGTGGTTATCACACGCGAGAGGTTTAATGCGCTTGGGTTATCGCCGACGATTGACTAAGTCCGCACACTTCATTCGATAGCTATCACGCATTCTTTGACTCGCTTAGCGACTTTGTATATCCGTGAGATCGTGAGACTTCATGGCGCACGGCTAGTATTGTGTCCGATAGAGACCCGAGGTTCACATCTAGGTTTTGGAAGTCATCGCAGAAGCTGGGGACTAGATTGGACTTCAAGATAGTTTTTCATCCGCAAACGGATGGTCATCCGAGCGACTAATTCGATTTTGGAGGATATGTCATGCAGCTTGTGCCGTGGATTTCGGGGAAGCCGATTCTCATTTACCTTTGGCCGAAGTTTCATGATAATAACAGCTTATCAACGAGTATCAAGATGGCGCCGTATGAAGCTTTGTATGGTAAGTGTAGATCGCCAATTTGTTGGGACGAAGTTGAGAGGCGAAACTTTGGGGTTCCGAAGTTAGTGCAATGGGTTGAGAGCGTGAAGTTGATTAGAGATCGCTTTGCGCACCGCTCAAAGTCGACAAAAGAGTTACGCGGACAATCGAAGACGGATCTTGAGTTCCAAGTGGGTGATTACGTATTCTCAAGGTAACACCGAGGAGAGGTACTAAGAGGTTTGGCAAGAAAGGGAAGCTTACACCGAGATACATTGGTCCATTTGAGGTTCTTGAGAGGTTGGGACCTTAACAGATCGTATAGCATTGCCACCTTCACTTTCTGAGACACATAATGTATTCCATGTCTCTATGTTACGAAAGTATTTCAAGGACGAGTCTCATGTACTCGAGTATGAGGAGATCACGCTCGAGCCGAGCCGATATGTCATACGCCGAAAAGCCCAAGATATTGATACCAAGGAGCAAGTTCTACGAACCAAAAGAATTCCCTTAGTCAAAGTTCTTTGGAGGAACCACAACATTGAAGAAGCGACTTGGGAGACTAAGCGGAGATGCGGAGATTGTGAGAAGCATCCTCATTTATTCGACGAACTTGGTAAGAATTTAGGGACTAAATTCCTAAAGGTGGGGAGAGTGTAACGCCCCGTATCCTTGCATGTGCATTGTATGCTTGTCTTCTTACTTTCTTGGTTGAATTGTGAGCATGTCTACTTGTTATATAAATGTCTTAGAATTATTTTTAGATCATTTTAAAAGTTCATAACATGTTTAGAATCATATAAACTTGTTTGTAGAATCGCCGGTTTAATCGCGTTGAATTTGGTCTTAGCGATTCCTCTCGTTGCTCGTATTTGCTTCTATTTCGACGCACAAGTGTTCGTTGAGTTCTTGGCTTTCTATTCAAGTCTTATTCATGTTGAAACAAACCTATTTCATGCCCAAGACATCCTAGATTTGATTGAGGTTTGATTGTGAGTTTGATCCGTTGCTCATTCGTCGCGTGGTTCGCGCCTTGTCCTAGCTTGTTCCGGGAGTGGTTCGGGTGTGTTTCCGACTCATTTTGAGTAGGGTTAGACCTTAGAATGGTTGCCCAAAAGTTTGGGACCATTTAGATCAAGTTTAGACCAAGTTTTAGAGGTTCGAGCCGAGGCGCCGCATGAGGAGAGGCGCCCTCAACCCGCCGAGAGTAATTTCTGATTGGTCTGAACTTTGGGAGAGGCTCATGTTGAGGCGGCCGCATGGGCCTTAGTGAGGCGCCCGCCTCACTTGTTTCTCTCTACGGGCCGATTTGTTCCTGCTTCGAATTTGACGAATTGCTTACTTTAAACCCCTACTTAAACCTATCCTAAACCTCCCTAACCCTTCCTACTTAAGTCCTAACATCCCTAACTTATTTTTAATGATGGATTAGAGGCTTGTAGATCATCCAAACCCTATCCTAAGAATCTCAAAGGGACCACAAGTGGTTGACACTTGTCCCACCCACTTTTTGACCACTTATAAGCCCAAAATCGATTTTTGACCCTCATATCTCTCCTCACTTTACAAAAACGAATTCCTCTTCTTCTCCAAGGTCCTCCCATGGTTTCTTAAGGTCTTCATCATCATCTACCTTCATCCATTCATCCATTGCCCAAGACTCATTCATTAAAGTTGAAGAGCTCATCAAGGGAGCATTTCTATCCGAATAGTTCCTTCTAGTTCCTTCTTGGTGTGTATCAAGTAAGTTACCTACTTAATCTTCTTCTTTCTTCTAGTTCTCATTGACCCTAAGGAAGCAAAGTCTATGTTGGTTGAGGTCAATGAGGGCACTTGTATGCTTTACATGCTATATTGTGGTATGTTGAGATTTGATCTTGTTAGAGCATGTATAGGTTAAATGCTTGCTTGTGAAAGCCTATATTACTCTTTCATCTTGCCTATTTAAAGCTTTTAAACATGTTAGAGACATGTATATTGTTTGTTGTTGGAAGTTTGTTCACAAGAAAATGCCCTAAATGGAGCCTACATTATAAGTTGCTATGTTGATTGTGTTCTATTCTATGAAATGAACTCTATGATGAACTTGAATCACTTTGCATTGCCTTGGTGAGTTTATAATCTTGTTGAACCTAGAAATGACCTAGGTTGGGTTATGAAGCATATGGCTTCAATTTCTCCAAATTTGGGAATTTAGAGCAAAGACTCAACGAGTCGACTTTTGGGAATAATTGAACGTGTTGAACCCTAGTTTCAATCCCTCTACGGTTCGGACACCGCTTGATTTGATTTACTCAAGTATGAGATTGGTTTGATGATTTATGCAAGTTTTTATGAAAGGTTGGTTTGTGCAATTTAATTTGCCTTGATATGATTTTATAGTAGAAGATTGATACCCTACTTGGTTGGTCGAGTTCGCTCTTGTCGAATTCGGTCTTTGATTGGTTTAGTCAAGTAAATATCTACTTGTGCATCACATTGAGTCCAGCTGGCATTATTTGATTTGTTTATCGGGTCAAGGTGGGACGATGCACGCTTCACGAATTATGGGATTCGTGCTCGCTATGGATCGCCGCACCTAGGACTTCACACACACCTCCATTGTTGGTCGGCCGCAATGGGGAAGTAGCCCTTCCGTGATCGCTTAAGTGCCGCATTGGCTTGCTATCTAGATCGAGTGGTACTTGATAAAAGTTGATGCATTCACAGAGCATCAATGTTGCACGATAAAGTATGATAAAGTTTTATCAGCAGCTACTTAAGCGGCGTGACTATCATATCCTACTTGTATGATTTACTTTTCCGCACTTACGTGAACTATGTGCTAAGTGCTATATGATGATCATGTATGATAAATGAGATAGATGTCATGCTATAACATGAACATGCATTTTGTAACTTACTAAGTCTTTCGACTTACCCTATTTGTTTGCTTTGTCTTTCCTTAGATCCGAGCCGAGGAGACGGTCCGGATAGACTCGCTTGTACTCGTTGGTTGTTTGTTTTAGCGTGTTGCTATTTTGGACTTTGGTTATTTAGATTCTTATTTTGGTAAGGACGATGGGAAGCAAGTCATGTAGACTTAGCTTGGGTTTATGTTGTGTTTGTTATGTAACTTAACTACTTAAACTTGTAATCTTTTGGTAAGCCGACTTATATGTCGAGCCCTGCTTATATGTGTATGGTTCACTACTATTTTCTTCCGCTAAAGCTCGTTATTTATTGTTGTTGTTGTTGTCTCCCAGGCATGTCAGGCCGTTGAGTTTATTATAAGCATGTGTTAATAATTGTAGGAGTAGTTGTTGGTTCCTACTGTAACGCCGATGACTTGTTTAAATTAGGTTGCTTTTCCGGCCAAGTGTAGCCGAGTTGTTGTATGTATGCGATGTTGCGCCACATGATTTTTGTGATCCTACTATGCATGCTTGTGTTATTATCTATTTGGACGGCGCGACTCGGGATCTCGCATTGGGGTCCGGGTCGGGTCGTCACAGATATTTCTTAATACGATGATCACTATAGAAGAGTTTCCAACAATTATTGGGTTAGTACATTTTGAAAAAAAAATTACATTCACATTATTAATCTATTTGGCCAGGGTAAGCAAAAAAAAAAAATATTCTTAATCGAACAAGACCAATAGAACCAAACCAATTTACTGGTTTGGTTCTACCTCAGAGTCTTAATAGAACTGGATAATTGATTTGGTCTCAGTTTTGATACTAATAAATCGGTTCTAGAACAGGACTGGACCATTACCTTTATATATATATATATATATATATAAACTTAACTCAAAATTAACTATAGATATTAACCTGACTCTAAATATAAATAGTAAATATCTATTTCCTCCTTATGGGTCATCAACGTTCATCAAGATTATTATGGGTTTTAGCATGAGTATCTAGTCTAATCTTACGGATAATACCCAGTCTAAGTATGTTACTTTCTTACATTTTTATTTTTATTTTTAGTAAAAATAAGAAACATTCTTAATTTCATGAAAACGTTTCTAACATTTTTACTTTTTATTTTAGTATAAATAAAAATGATATTAATTTCATGAGAAAGATATGACAAGTTCATAATAAGACGCAGAAGATTGCTAATTTGTTTGTATTAAATAGAACCGAAGTATTGATTCGGTTTCTGTTTTCATGAATTTTGGAGTGGTCTTGGACCGGACTAAAGATATTGATTCTCATACATGTTGGGTTGGTTCTTGTTTTGAATTTTTTCAGAAAAAAATTGTTTGCTGGTACCATTTTCCAAGTTTATAACCCCTCCAATCCCCTTTTTTTTTTCAACCACTAAAGTCTATTTTCGTGAAATCGTTCAAAAATACCTCTAAGAGAAATAACCTGGAATTCACAGAGATGAAGAGAAAGAGGGTGGGGAGGTCGGGTGGTGAAGGACACTTGTGTGTTTCACTTTGAATTCGATTAATCCACCAGCGTAACTTCTCACTCATTCCTTTTCATCTATCGATCGTCAGTTTCACATGTATCGTCTTCTTCAATCGATCTTCATTGTGTTTGTGTGTTTGATTCAAAAAAGATTCAGTTTGGATCATGACACGAGTAAATCTCACTATTTAATTGTCTTGAATTTTTTTAGATATTGGTTCTCACGTGTCGTTATTCAAAAACTGTTTACGTAAAAAAAAATTATACTACCAGTGAATAAAAAATTAATTCATGTATGAAATGTTATTTTTAACCCTTTGATCAAACTTTCATAAGCAAACTTTTTGATTGAAACTGAAGATACATGCCCGGTATCAAGGGGTTCAATTTTGACAAGATTTATGTTTTGTGCACAATTATTTGATTTAAACTCACTTATGGTATAGTTGATTCACTAACAAAAAGTAACTTTTAATTATAGGTTTGTAGAATGAAGTACATTAATAGTTCATTCAAGAAATAAAACAACTCATTACAATGCTTGGTTTTATAAAATAGTTTTCCTTTTTGATATCAAGACAAAGTTTAGTGGTTCTAGATTTATCCTCAACAATGAAGTAAAAAAAGTTCTATGTGGTTTTGGATTTATCCTCAACAATTTTCAGAAAAAAGACGTGCAATTGTTATAGGTTTTATGTCCATATGGTCCCCAGATATCACAGTGAAGTATAGCAAACAAAGCATCATAATAAGATGAACTAGTAGGAAAGAGTTGTTTTATTTCTTTAGCAAAATGACATACATCAGAAGGAGAAATGGAAGAAGCACTATCAAGCTTACATATACGCAAATGTTTTAGAGAATTGAGGCACACATGTACATGACCTAATGTCAAATGCCACAATATAATCTTTTTAGTACTACTACTATAAATGGAACAAGGGGTTTGAGAATTATTACAGGCTAAAAGAATAATTATATTTTACAGAAACAGATTCATCACTTGAAGTACATGATTTATAAAGACCATCAACCACTCTACCAGTCCCTTTGATTTGCTTGTGATCATGGTCTTACAGAATAGACATGGAGGCAGAGGATACAAGAGTGAGTTATTACTTCCTGATAATATGTTGTATTTGAAAGTGAGAGCATACAAAACATCATTTAAGACAATGTCTTTTGTAAGATAGACAAAACCTTTGTGAATGATTCTAGAAGTATGACCATTAGGAAGGTATATGGGTTGATCAACTGAAACATGATTGATAAAAATATCAAAAGATGCAGTGATATGGTCAGTGACTCAAGTATCAACTATCCACTCACTAGTTTTATAGCCATGATTGGAAAAACACTTGGGATTAACAAAACTAGAATAACTTGTAACCTTACCTACAAAATGGGATTCTGGACATTCCATTGGATCTCCAGAGATGGAAATCAGTGACAACAATTGTTGACATAGAGCTGGAGTAAATCCATGAAAAGAATCATGTGCACTAGACGTATCAAGTACTCTTCCTTCCATGTTGGAAACACTAGCCACCATACCATTTGGCTTATTTCTTTGGCATCTTGGAAGCATCAAGTTTAGTCCCATGGAGAGCATGCCACTATTGATAACCATGTAAGAAGAAACATTTTTCTTTGATCCCCATAACAATGATCACACCACATTTTCTTATTTTGTGCACTTACTCCAGTGGTAAACCCTTTCTGCATGTCTCCTCCACTAGTATCACAACCATTCTTGTTATTAAAGGATTTGTAGTTAGTATTACTCAACAAGACTGCTAAAACATTTTCTATGTTAGTTCTTCCTGTATCCTTTGACTTTCTTCTTGAGTCAATAAGTTTGCAGCCTTAGTTAGACTAGTTAGAGGGGTCATTAACATAATTTGGCCTCTAGTGACAGTAAATGAGTCATTTAAACCCATCAAAACTTGAATTAACATATGCTCATGTTCATAGTCCTTTTGTTTTTCCACAACTCCACATGTGCAATTGCATGCACATTTAGGGAGGCTGGCATGACTTAAGAGCTCATCCCACAAAGCTCTAAACTTGGTGAAATAAGTAAAGATGCTCAAATTTCCTTGGTAACAATCAATCAATTTTTACCTAATTTGAAACACTTTAGGTAGATTACTGTTAGAGAACCTAGTGTTCAAGTCTTCCCAAATAGCCCTCGTAGTATCCAATTATGCTGTACTGATTTGGTATCAAGTGAAACTACATTTAATGACCATGAAATGACCATGTGGTTGCATCTCTCCCATTGACCTATATATTTTGACCTAGCTATGAGTTTTTTGTTACTACCATAAGACCTAGTTTATTTTTAGCAGAAAGAGCTATAATGACACACCTTTTCCATTGACCAAAATCAACAGTATCAGTAAGAACTTTGAAATCAAAGCCATATCAGGATGGTTGTTCAATTCAGATGTAGAAATAGAGGATGCGGTGGATGACGTTGAAGTGATGATATAACCATATCATACGCGTCCACAATTTCATCTTCATCTGGTTCATCCACCGGTTCTTGGAGAGTTTTGTGGTCTCCATTATTCGTAGCCATCAGAATTCTTCAATCCAACATGAAGAACCCTAGATAAACTTGCTTGATTGACTCCTTGAATCAGTAACACATTAGTGGAAACAAAGATTTTGAACTTGCTCTGATACCATGTTGAATTTGGTGAGAGAGAATTATTGAGATTTGAGAGAGATAGATGATTAAGAGAATTCTTATTGATCTTGATTCTCAAGTTACATTCCAAAAACCCCAAAATGGGCGTATATATTTATAATATAAATATTCCCTCCTCCTAACTGTCAAAACTCAATTTTAAACAAAAACCATCAAACTATGGCATAGTCACACCCGACTCCCCTAAAGTACTCCTTTCAATACTTTAGGATTTATACATTTTGCTCCCATGTATTGTTAAGAAAACCCATCTCTCTCTCTCTCTCTCTCTCTATATATATATATATATATATATATATATATCTAAAATCTAAATGCACCCTTTCTTTCACCCGAAGTCGTTCTTTTGGACCTTCATATATGTATAAAGAGTTAGTGGTATTAATTATAGTTAGTAACAAGATAGTTGCATTATAGAGTGAGAAAGCCACTATTAAACACATATATGTCTCCCGCTCTCACGCCGGAGGGTTGAGTCAAGACTCAAGACAGTCCACGACTCTATTCACAGTGTTATTTTTCTTATTCGCAAGTACTGCTCAAGACATATATCCGCCTCTTGCCACCATCAACCACCAGATTACCTTCTCTCGACAAGATCACCGGTATTTGGGGTACTGATCAGTCTCCAAGTGATGTCACACGAGCTTCACACCTTCATATTAATTTGATTTTGTTTTTGAACTTCCAAACTTCTTTCTTTATATCTACCAAAAGATTTGTAACAAGTCATTTTAAGACAATCTATATTTGAGTCCCATTTGTTAGATATGTTTCATTATTTCCATTTTGGGGTTTGAATTTAAAAAACCCATCCATAAGGGTTCTCCAAAACCTTTAATTGCACACTTCTCTTATGGTATATTTCATCTCAAGATGATTCCATTTGGCTCGTGGATTTTATTTGTTTTGATCAATTAGTTATCAAATAGCTTACTTTGTTAAATTTATTTTGGGATGTTTTAACACATTGATGTAGATTCTGCCTCTAGGAAATTAAATAAGAGACGACCCTATGGAAGATAGAAAGAGGTAACTCGTAACCCATGACCAATTTATTTGATTTCGCTCATTTCTCTTGCAAGGGATTCACTTCTTTTATTGCTTGAAATAAATATAAGGGTTAGTATGTACATCGAAAGACACCCAATTTTAGGTTTTTCCTTAAAATTTCATTCATGTTTGATTAAATTGATTTTTTTTTGTAAAACATCAATTCGTTAGTGTTCTTTATGGATCTTATAATTAAGCCTCTATGGAGTAACGGGAACTAAGACATCTATTGAAGATGTTGATTTTTCTAAAAATGGTGAAGAGAAGAATGTAACCTAAGTAGAAAAATGGGAAAAGAGAAATGAGAAGACCGACGATAAAGTGGTGACTGTATTTAAATATTGTGGTTTGTTAGGATTTATCTCATAATTTTTTAATAAATTGGGGTTTGGTATGAATAATTTAATTTCAAGATGCACATAGTAGAGTCTATGGTCTTAATTGGTTTGAAATAGAATAAATAACACTTATTTTGAGACGGAGGCGAGAAAATGATTAATTTTCTTAGCAAATTAATTGACTCTTTTATTAGTTATAGATTTAACCATAATTAATTTTCAAGTTATGCCCATATGTAAGTAAAACAAAAAGGGGAGTAAATGTATTCACCTACAATGCAATTGTGAGAGTAGTATTTAAACAAAGGAAGTGAGTGCACTGTGCAGTAGAGACTAGAAAAATAGACATTTTAGTCATACACATCTTGGTCTTCCGCCTCTCCCTTTGTTTCCAAATTTTGTGAGAGAGCCATGAGACTTAGAAAGAATGCAAAGCAAATTAATAACACTTATTTTGAGACGGAGGTGAGAAAATGATTAATTTTCTTAGCAAATTAATTGACTCTTTTATTAGTTATAGATTTAACCATAATTAATTTGAAACGGAGGCGAGAAAATGATTAATTTTCTTAGCAAATTAATTGACTCTTTTATTAGTTATAGATTTAACCATAATTAATTTTCAAGTTATGCCCATATGTACATAAAACAAAAAGGGGAGTAAATGTATTCACCTACAATGCAATTGTGAGAGTAGTATTTAAACAAAGGAAGTGTGTGCCTTTGTGCGGTAGAGACTAGAAAAATAGACATTTTAGTCATACACATCTTGGTCTTCCCCCTCCCCCTTTGTTTCCAAATTTTGTCAGAGAGCCATGAGACTTAGAAAGAATACAAAGCTCTTCAAACTCTCACCCACATCAAACGTTTTGCGCCTGCGGTGTCACCTCAATCAGTCCCCATGGGATATAGCAACTTTCACTTCTTCTTCATCTTCTGATGATGATGATTCATCCCCTCCCTCCTCTCCCAACTTCCGTTTCAAGGTCAATTTTTCAATCACCTTTTATTTACTTTCTACAGCCAGATCTAGCTGCATGATCCCATTTCAAAACGATCCTTATTTTTATTTGCATTTTCGATTTTTTAAAATAAAACCCTCCTCCTTCGTGGGTTCCCAAAGCCCTTTATACCACCCATTTTGATGGTGTTTATTTTCTGAAACCCTTGATTTGTATCATTGGTTTTTGCTTTGTTATGTTGTTATATGGCTTTATAATTATTTGTTTTAATTTTGGGTTCGTTTTACACCTTATAGAAAAATGAAGACTTTGGCATTCTTTGGAAATGACATCTGAAGAATCCATTGATTCTATTCATAGGTAACCCTTTGCATGTTTCTTTGAATTAGGTGGCTCTTTCTTCTCTCTCTCTTTTTTTTTTTTTGCATGAAATGATAATTAGGGTTTCTGTTTTCGATGCTTCCAAAAACTGTTTGATTTTTTTGAAATATCAAGTTCATTGGGTTTCACAAATTTATCCACACATGCAGCGCCGAATCGACAAATGCATTCATGGAAGATGAAGAGGTGAACAAGGATAGTGAATTGGTTTATTGTAAGGATGATGGGGAGGAGAGAGCAGCACAAGTAGGGTTTAACGAAGCAGGAAAAGAGAAGGAGGTTTATAATGAAGACTGGGAAATGTGTTCGATTTTGGGCGTAAGAAATTCAAGCCGAAGTGAACCTTGTCTTGGCCGCCTCTTACCATGAAATCTTCATCGGCTAATGAGAAGGCCGAGAGTTCTTCGGGGTTGGAGAGACGCAAGAAAGAATATATGAGAATGAACGATTATCATGGTGCTGCTATGGATGATGACGCTGGTAGTAAACCTATATTCGAATTTTGATCACTTGCAAACGAAGATGATAATGTGAAAGTTTTTTTTTTTTTTTTTTTGGTTGCTATCGAAGGATTTTGATCTTGCTGTATGTTTTCGTTATGTTAGAGAAAGGCTTAGTTTTTTATGTTGTAATAATAGACCATGTAGCTAAGGTTAAAATTTTGTAATCTAAGCCTCCGTTATTACTTAATTGTTGTCTTATTTTACCTTTTCGTCTGTTTATATAAAAATAATATTGTCAAATTTTAAAAAATGCTCTTATTATTTTGTCCTTATGTTTCTCGTTACTCTAAATGTGGTTACATGTATAGTAAACAAATTAACTACATATTTTACTAATACATATAATATATGGCTGAAACTTTTGATAATTAATATTTTTGGAAATCATAATTTAAACGAAATCCTTATTTTTCTTCCCACTCCATTAGCTTGCGAGCATTTTTAAATCCCCTTCAAAGTAAGGCATGTATTCTATTTTGAGTAATGGTACATGTAAGAACACAAAAGAGTGATATCTTCTAACAATTATTTAAGAACGAAAGGAAGGAGCTTATTTTCCAATCATTATTTTGTTTAATAGTTCATCTCATTCTATGCATATTCCAAAACTATTTTTCACCCAAACTGGGCCCATATTTATATTATCTATCCAGCCCAATATAGTGGGTGAGTAATAGGACTCTAGGACCCGATTCATGTAATATGTTGTTCCTTTGAAATTATTGACGCTGACTTTTTAAAATCAAACTGATTGGCATTACAAATTATGTGTTTTTTGAGATTTTAAAAAACATACGTTGAATTATCATTTGTGAAACGGTCAATTTAATTTTAAAAAATCAAACAAGATAATAATCTATGAACGGAGATGTATCATTGTTATCTAAAGACTAATTAAAGAGGATGCTTTATTCGGAATCATACATTGAATTAATTAACAATATTGCAGATGAAGTCATGTCAACTCCTCAAAAGACTAATGTAATTTTAGAAAGAGAAGTAAAATATTATTCACCGGTTATAAATTATGTTTCTTTTTGTCCAAAATAAATGCTCACTTTTGAAAGCCTATATCATATTGATAAGAGGTATTGAATTAATTAACAATATTGCATGTGGTAGTCAAATATTAACTCTTAGATCAAATCTATTGATCTTTACACATTAAATCAAATATATTCTTTTTTAAGTAATGAAATAGACTTGTCATATCATCACCAACTTAATCATCAAACGACTTTAACACTAAATTCGTAATAATATCACAAGTCTAACATCGAACAACTTTAACACTAAATCTCGTAATAATATCACAAGTTCTAACTCGTAATATCATTTGCTTATTGATAATACTTAACCGTTATAAATAATTTATTTAAACTTTATGGGGCTGTTTTGAAATATATTTTTTTGGGGGGGGGGGGTACAATTTTGGTATATAAATATGATCTTTGAATAGTTTGAGTCTAGTTGTTGAAATATATTTTAATTATTTCCATTAATATAATATGAGACTTTTAAAAAATTAATATACTTGTAATTCTGAGATTAGCATAATCCCAAAATTACTATTTAATGCCTTTATAGATGAAGTAATTAATTTTGGACAGATTGAGTAACACTTTACATGTTATGCTTATTTGCATATTAAATTGGAAGAAAGTACCAAAAAACACTTTACATGTTACTTAGCTTTTAATTTGTGTTTGTATACACCACAAGCACATTTACTCGTTCCGTTCCTAAATTATTATTCATGTTTTGACTTTTTAAGTCAATTGAATGCTTTTTAAATGAAAATTTAACTTTTAACTTTTAACTTTTTAATTTTTAAAATTTTTAGTAGTAAAAATTATGTGTTTTACTATTCAAATTTCCATTTGAATAATACTCGATGCAAAATATTAAAATAGGAAAATAATTTAGAAATAGAGGAAGTACTGGCTAGTATATAAATGTCGACACATAAAAACCCTCAAGTGTTAGTTTACTTACAAATCTTCTTGAAAATATCGAAATTTATCTTTAAATAAAACCTTAGTCAAATAATATCGAAAATTAAAATTTGTTTCTACAAAATCTTGTGTGTAGTTTATATCTAATAAAAAAATCATTATGATTTTATTTTAGATAAAAAAAACTATTACTCCGCCGTTTCGAGTAAATAGTTTACTATTTTAATTTTGGGATGTTTCACTTAAAGAGTTCACTTTTAAAATTTAAGACATAAAAGTGTTGTTTTATTACAAATGAGCTATTAAAGTGTCATTTTCTTAAAACGTTTGATGACTCATTACCCGAAACGATGGAAGTATGAGAAAAAAATGTATTTTAATTAAGCCACTTGTGTACAAAAGTAGTTACATTGATGATGTATCAAAATTTTACTTTTTCCTCCCTTTTAAATACGCAAGAAACAAAATTAGCAACGCAAAATTTATTAACACCAAACATTAAGGTATGGTTTAGTACTACCAACTAGTTTGGTGAATGAATTGTCTAGATGTAATTAAGATATTTAGATGTTCTCTCTTTAATTTCAACTCAAAGTTTATTACTCCCTCCATCCCAAAATCGCATTCCGTTCAAAAAAACTTGTTATATTGTAACTTTCATTTTCAAGAGAAGACTTTACCATTTTAATCTTATGTTTTTCTTCATATTTTTATTTTGAGTCACACTGACACATGAACATATGTTTTAAATAAAACTAAATATTATACTAATATTGATAGTCAAGTCAATTATTTTATCTTAATCCGCGTGCCAATCAAATAGAACAATAAATTTTGGGACAAAGGGAGTATTTTCTATTTTAGTGTACTTCGC
Source organism: Codonopsis lanceolata (assembly GCA_013146195.2). Taxonomy (NCBI): domain Eukaryota; kingdom Viridiplantae; phylum Streptophyta; class Magnoliopsida; order Asterales; family Campanulaceae; genus Codonopsis; species Codonopsis lanceolata. The sequence continues at coordinate 21,544,702 of CM028383.1, forward strand.
ATAAAGAAGAGTCTTGATATCTTTTATCGTACCACGTTCATATATATATATAGAGTCTTTAAAATTCTATTTATTTGGGTTCATTTTATAGCCAAATTATGAGTACTTTGGTCACATTTATAAACTTAAACTACGAATGTCATTGATATTTCCTAATACAATGATCACTATGGAAGAGTTTCCAACAATTATTGGGTCAGTACATTTTGAAAAAAATTACATTAACATTATTAATCTATTTGGTCAGGGTAAGCAAAAAAATTCTTAATCGAACTAGACCAATAGAACCAAACCAATTTACTGGTTTGGTACTACCTCTAAGTTTTAATAGAATCGGATAATTGATTTGGTCTCGGTTTTGAAACTTGATTTGGTCTCGGTTTTGAAATATTCTAGAACGATACCATATATATATATATATATATATATATATATATATATATATATATATATATATATATATATATATATATATATATATATATATATATATATATTACAAAATTAATATTAACCTAACTCAAAATTAACTATAGATATTAACCTGACTCTAAATATAAATAGTAAATTTCTATTTCCTCCTTCTGGATCGTCAACATTCATCAAGATTATTATGGGTTTTAACATGAGTATCTAGCCTAATCTTACGGAAAATACCCGGTCTAAGTATGTTACTTTCTTACATTTTTATTTTTTATTTTCAGTATAAATAAGAAACATTCTTAATTTCATGAAAAAGTTTGTAACATTTTTACTTTTAATTTTAGTATAAATAAAAATGATATTAATTTCATGATAAAGATAAGACAAGTTCATAATAAGACGCAGAAGATTGCTAATTTGTTTGTATTAAATAGAACCGAAGTATTGATTCGATTTCTGTTTTCATGAATTTTGGAGTTGTCTTGGACAAGACTAAAGATTGGTTCTCATACATGTTGGGTTGGTTCTGGTTTTGAGTTTTTTAGAAAAATTTGTTTGCTGGTACCATTTCCCAAGTTTATAACCCCTCCAATCCTCTTTTTTTTCAACCACTAAAGTCTATTTTCGTGAAATCGTTCAAAAAATACCTACAGAAGAGAAATAATTGTTGGAATTCACAGAGATGAAGAGAAAGAGGGTGGAGATGTCGGGTGGTGAAAAACACTTATGTGTTTCACTTTGAATTCGATTAATCTACCAGCCTAACTTCTCACTCATTCCTTTTCATCTATCGATCGTCAGTTTCACATGTATCTTCTTCAATCGATCTTCATTGTGTTTGTGTGTTTGATTCAAAAAAGATTCAGTTTGGATCATGACACGAGTTAATCTCACTCTTTAATTGTCTTGATTTTTTAGATATTGGTTCTCGCGTGTCGTTATTAAAAAACTATTTATGTAAAAAAGATTTTATACTATTAGTGAATAAAAATTTAATTCATGTATGAAATGTTATTTTTAACCCTTTGATCAAACTTTAATAAGCAAACTTTTTTATTGAAACCGAAGATACATGCCCGGTATCAAGGGGTTCAATTTCGACAAGATTTATGTTTTGTGCACAATTATTTGATTTAAACTCACTTATGGTATAGTTGATTCACTAACAAAAAGTAACTCTTAATTATAGGTTTGTAGAATGAAGTACATTAATAGTTTATTCAAGAAATAAAACAACTCATTACAATGCTTGGTTTTATAAAATAGTTTTCCTTTTTGATATCAAGACAAAGTTTAGTACTTGAGGATGTTTTAAATAGTTGTATAATGCAACAATCTACTATTATTAATATTGTCATGTGTGTATTTAAAAAGCAGGAGCACTAACAAATCATATTTTAAGACCCCCATAATTATTATTCTCATGTTAAATATCTCATTTGATCAACTTGCAAAAGATAAAGTAACATAAAGCGAATAATTGAAGTAATGGGTTTATATCAAAATTGTGTATATACCAGAGTTTTATACATGAAGTACGTAAAATATGTTTAATGTTTTTTACATGTATTATATGGTTCAACTCAAAATTACAAATATTTTTAATTAAATTTGATTCAAGTATGATAAGCAAGAGTATTTTTGACTTATTCGAACGTAAAATGTTTTATACGCATAGTATATGTGTATTTACTATGGGTGGAATAGCATTTGCTAGCTAAAAACCATAAGCCCAATATTAATAGTTTGTTTGTTGTTGTGAATCCTTTGGTAAATACAACAATCTTTTTGCCCAAATGATGTATCAACTCTCCATTTATAAAATGGAGCTTTTTGGAAATGCACTATAATGGAAATGTTTAAATTTGAAGTTTTTTCTTCAAAACGGTCAACTTTGAATTTACAGATACTGGAAATTCACTTTTAAAATTAATTCACCAAACGCATTTATAAGGGGAGAAGCATCGTTTGAAAAAAGGTTGTGTTTCAAAGACGCTCCTCCCGATGAGCCCTATAGTGTAACGACAATATACATAAGAGGGACAGAGTGCTTAGAAACAAGTCTATATATTGAGAGAAAGTGTGTCTCTATGTGTATACGGTTACAAGAGAAAGAAAGCCCTTTGACCTAACTAAGATTCCATTCAACCTTGAGCCCCCTTGCTTCTCCCTCTCTGTTTATTTCTAACCATGAGGATTAGGAAGAATAGAAACATCTTCCAACTTTACTACGCAAACTCTTCTCACTCGAAGAATCCTATCCCTAAAGTCAATTTATGCCAACTTAATCAGTCTCCATGGGATGTCATAAGCTTTGCACCTTCAGATTCATCTCAGGTTTGTTCAATTCTTCTTTGGATTTGCGTCGTTGCTTCCTTATATCTAAAATCATGCTAAAACCATCTATATCCGCAATGCATCTAGTATGTTTCATTATTTTCCTTTCGGGGTGTTTAAATATTTAAAAGAATAAATCCTCTTTAGGGTTTCCTCAAGCCCTACATTTTATAATTCTCGTAGTGAATCATTCATCCCAAAGTTTTATTGTATCTTGTGTCGATTCTATTTATTTTACTCTATTATTATACTTTGGTTTCCTCTATTATTAACTTTTCTATTAATTTTACTTAAATTTATTATTTGATGTTTAAATAGGAGGACATAAATCCTCGCTTTGTCGAAAATGAGAGATTTCAAGATCTTATCGAAGATATAAATGGGTAACCAGTCATGACTTGTTTATTTTATTATGATAGTTTATCACATTTGATTCACTTGTTATGGATACACACCCAATTTTAATTTTTTCCTAAAATGTTATTCATCTATAATTTTGCTTCTTGAAACATCAAATCATTTTTGTTTTTTAGAACCGCATCAATTAAAACATCTAAAGAGGACATGGATATTTCTAAAAGTGGGGAAAAGAAAGAAAATAATGTAGGGGCTGAGAAAAAAGGGAAGGAGAAGGTCGAGGATGAGGTGGTTCTGTGTGCACAAACTGACAGCAAAGGATGGCAATGTGGGAAAGCAGTGGAACTTGGGAACACCATGTGCAAACGCCATTTGAAAAATTCACTACCTTAGGAGGTAAAGAACCTATTGGTGCTACATCAACAAGACGCCATTGCCCTCCAACCACGAGACCATTATCGATTTTTGACACTTCAACTTATTACTGTTATGAAGAGTTCGGGGCACTCTGGGGTAAGAAGAAAGGACCGGGAAGAATTGCCGCTAAAAGAGGTATATCAGAGGAAGATGTCGTTAGCTCAAAAACTTTTTCTACACAATCGACATCTTCATCAAAAGAAAAAAATGGGAAGAAAAGAAGTGGAAAGAACATCAAAATATAAAGTCCTTGATAGGATTAGAATGATTGGGTTTTTTGTTATATTTATCATAAGTTGTTATATTTTATATTTATTTCTTTAAAGTTGTTAGGTTTTTAATAAGTTGTTGTAATTCATTGTGGAAGGTTTTGAAAATGATATAGCCTTAGATTGTATTGTTGTTTCAGTAATGCTAATAAAATAGTGTTAAGGTGTTACATATCTTCTAAAATAGTTTGGGTTTCTTTTTCAAGTTTAATCTCTTTTTATTTTATTATTTATTTTATGTTTTGGGGGAGGGGGGGGAGGTTGTAACACCTTAGACATTCATGTGCTTGCTATGTGTGTGTATAGATACCTATATTCTCATCGTGATTGATGGGTGTCAAACCATCAAAAATAATTTCGTATTTCCCAATAACGAGTATAGGGTAGTAGGGATCGTATCCACAGGGAACGTCAAATTTACTTCTTTAAAGAATTTTAACAAAGCAATTTAAAACAATGATTGAGGTACCGTTTTTAATCTAAACTAATTAACAAACAATAAATTAACTAAAAGCTGAAATTAAATGTCTAAATTAAATGTAAACAAAACAGAAAATGATGTTTGAATTCAATAAGAGAAAAATTCAGTCAATGAACTTAATGTAATCCCGAAAGTTACTACTGATCATAGATGCAAAAATGACTCAATGAGCTTCAAATAAACCGGTTATAGTTGTCGATAACCGCCAAACACTCAATCTCTCCTTACTGTCTCGATAATTAAGAGAAACACATTAACTATTTCTCTAATCAAAAGACAACCCCCGAGACGCTCGTAGGATTTAATGTTCTGAAAGCATTAAGAGTGAGAGACCCGATTCTAAACAGTGCATATTGAAGCAATATCATTTAATTTAGATTACTCATTCTTGCAACACGGATCGAATATGCTTGTGATGCCTAAACGGTACGTTACTTGCTACTTTGTTAGAACCCGATGACAATTACGGATCAACGGTACTAACTAGTTATGAACTATTATGTTCATTAAGGTTTTGGCGACAAACATTAACTAAGCATAATTATTCTAAGTCACAATTCCTTTGCAACAAACAAACATAGAATGAATAAATACTTAAACCCAATTGAGAATTAAAACACTTAGATCTCACAGCATAAACTTGTAAAAATTACTTGTTCATTAACTGGAAGAAATAAAACTACCCACTAAACATAATTAAAGATCACTTACAAAAAATCCCAAGAGAAAATATAAACCCAGCAAGTGTTGTTGATCAAGAAAAGAACAAGCTGTTGCTACAGAGATCTTCAAGTGTATATGTGTGTGTATGATTATGTATATCAGCCGTGTTGTTTGTGATTCGATGCCAACTTCTAAAACTGACTTCTCCTTACATAGCTGAGCCCTCCTTGCTTTCCAAGTTTTTCCTCCTTTATAGAGGCCATGATCTCCACTCATAACCCCCACTCCTAGGTAGTTGTTGACAAAGTCCACAACATGACTTTCTCAATATTTTCAACAAAAGGAATTAAATAAAAGAAAAGACTTCGAATGTCCAATGTCTTATATGCCCCGAAGTAACAATATTCAGCTTTATAGTTTCCCTTCGCACGTGACAATGTTTTTTTGTCCAGCCCGTTTTTCTGAGTAGCAAATGCTCATTCGGTAACATGATATTCGAATTTCTTCTTTGAACTTGGTATTCTTTTCACTTTTTTCACCATTTATCTCTCATAGATATGTAATCACCAAACATACAAAATACTCATAAAAAATGCAACATTTACAACAAGTTAAAACACAAAATTAATATTAAATATCACACTTATTTGAGTTCATCAATGATCATCTACTTAAAGTTCATACGTGTGCTTGAATTGAAGTCATTAGAATAGCATTTGTCATCATTGTGATGCATGAGTTCTCGTTTCATGCATGTCTCGCATTTCGATATTTGATTTCATCTAAGAGTTATTTGAACTTGTTTATATGTTATAATACCCCTATTAGATACCCTTAACATGCTTCTAATCATGTTTGTTTACTTGTTTAATAGTTGGTTTGGTCATCGGTTAGTTACTCTTTCCTCTCGATCCTCTCCCTGTTTGTGTTCAGGTCGTTTCGGGCGTGGTTCGAGTGAGTTCCAAACTTTGTTTGAGTGAGGTTTTAACCTTGTATGGTTTGGTTATGTGTTGGGGTCATTTAAACTTGACTTATAGGTCTTTTGACCCAATCTAGTGAATGCGGTCGTATTGGATAGCTAATGCCCTCACATGTAATTCAGGAAGTTGTGGTAGTGCATATCTTAGGGGGATGCGGCCACATCCCTCTCGACATGCCCCCGCATCTATGCCAAGATAGCATTGTCCTATTTCGATCTTTCGTCTACAATTACATATCTACCCTTACTAAAACCTACCCTAATCACTCCCTAAACCTCCTTAATCAATCCTAAACATATCCTAACATAATTACCTAGTTCTAATGTGGTTTATGTGGGAGTAATGGTGAGGATTAAGATTCTAAAATCTGATTGAAAGTCACCACATTACCTTGACAGTTGCCCCACTCCCTTTGGGAGCTCTAATACACCACATATATATTGACTAAGAATGCTTTCATTTACAGTCATCTTATTCCAAAAACGTGAGAGAGGGTTGTGTGGGAGATTGAGAGTGAGATTGGTGTGTGTTAATGGGTTCTTGAAGGTCCAATTGAAGAGTGTTCAAGCCAATACCGTAGAATCAAACCTCTCATCAACTAGTCTACTTCTACCGGTTTACATTTTTGTTTTCATTACTTGTTTTGGAGTCTAAGGTAAGTTACTAAACTTACATTTGTATGCTTAAGGTTGTTTTCCATGCTATTTAGGAAATGATTTTGAAAATCATGTTAGAAAACATGCTCTTTGTTATTAGCTTGAGATTTTGGTTGATTATAAAATGTTATAATCTTCAATTGAACTCTAATATGAGGTAGAAATGCAACGTACTATCTTTGTGAACTTGGAACCTAGCTAGACTTGATAATAAACTTAGAATGAGATTGTGATGCATATAGCTTTTATACCCTAATATGGAAATACGTAGTAATGACTCAACAGAATCGACTCTAAGGAAGGTTGGAATATAATGAACATCACATTCGATTCCTATGAGGTTTATAACTCATTTGGTTAAAATTACTAACTATTGAGTTTAGTTTACTTGAGTATACATTGATGTCACTTGTGATTAAATTGGTTGTGAGCGAATATATGTTTAAACATGATTTAGTAGTAGAGTTGATAACTACTTGATTGGACGCGTTCGCTCTTGTCGAACTTGACCATTATTTATTTGTTTATGTCGAGTAAATATCTACTTGTGCATCACATTGGGTCCAACTGGCATTACTTGATTGGTTAAGTCAATGATGAGACGATACATCGTCTATATAAATCGCAAGATTCGTATTCGCTATGCATCATCATACCAGAGATCGCACACACTCCTCCGCTGTGGGCTGCAGTGGGGATGTAGCCCATTTTTCGTATGAATACGTGCGTTACTGGCTTGCTATTTAGACCGAGTAGGTTCTCAGTATATTGATGTATCCACCACGAGCATCGATGGCACGAATGGTTTAACATTATGTATTGCAGGAGCTACGCAGCGACATCGGTTTTATAACATATTCTACTTATGTGTTTTATTACTCGCACGTATTTGATAACAAGGTGCTAGTTGGTATCACGAGTGTTGGAAAAATTATGTTTAAAGAATGAAATTGTGCAATGTTGTGGCATGGATTTCTTCACGAGTCATTTGTGTAAAGACAAAGGTAATTGTGGAATCGTGTTCTACTCCGTGAAAACATCGAATCATATATTTATTTGTCCAATTTGGTGTTTGGATGAATAAGTTATGATTGATTAAAGTGTTGTTGTTGGAAGTGGGTTTATCCCACATTGAGAAAGTAACAAAAGCTTGAGTTGTTTATATACAAGTGTCTTATATGGTAAGGGTAAGCTTGTATAGAATAGATGCTTTCTCTCGTGCACGCCTGTGCAGGAGGTGTAAATCATGGTCCAATTTAGCCTTCGGGGTACCGTACTCATGTGCGAGTGCGTCCCACGGACACGAATGTCGGACCAAACCAAATTTTCATGTCCAGACCAACTCACGTTTTGTTAATTATTCTTTTGATTTTTGTAACTCCAACATTTATAACAGTCTTTATGGGCTATTATTACCAGCTTTAATGAGAGATATTATTTGCCTACTGATGATGGATTTATTTCTTCATCAATGTGGTTTTTAATCAGTCTCGGTGTTTCTCCTATAAAAGGAGATAACATCTATAATTGAAAGACAGTATAGAACAATCACCGCATACTCTCTTGCATCGAACTTTGCTACCGTTTACTTTGGCCTTCTATATTTCTATTGGTGATAGAATCATGCACATATTCAGTTCGTCGGAAACCTCTGTGCTAAAGGTGACTCCGGTGTCTCCGTTATATCCTGTGAGACAAACATCCAGTAAGTTTCCAAGCACGTACGGGAAGGGGCAAATCTGTTTTAAGGAAACTGTGTGCACCACAAGCCTCGGACCAGCAGACTTCGTTCTACACTGCAATATTCCTAAGCTACTAGCAGATTTGGCATCCAACAGCAGACTTTGCTAGCCCACCAGCAAACTTGATGTCCACCAACAGACTTGAAGTTCACCAGCAAACTTGAAGTCTACCTGCAGACTTGAAATCTACCTGCAGACTTGGAATTCAAAGCAGTAACATATATATATATATATATATATATATATATATATATATATATATATATATATATATATATATTGTTATCTTGGATAATATTAGACCCTTCTAAAGGGAAATCATTCAATTTACAAAATACATAATTTTGTATTCTGACTTTGTTCATATTTCAGATATGACTACTGAATTGAATACCCAAGCTACTGGAAAGGAACCTAATATGACATTGAATCCAACGACCTCTAACACTGCTGTGAATCAGATTGTGGCCAATCCTATTGTCCCGGTGCATCATAGTGAGAAATCGGAGAAGTTTAATGGATTGAATTTCAAGTGTTGGCAGCAGAAGATGTTTTTCTACTTGACCACCTTGAACCTAGCGAGGTTTTTGAAAGAAGATCCTCCAACGGTGGGTGAAAATCAGAATGATGTCCAAGCTGCTACTTATGTGGACACATGGAATCATTCTGATTTCCTTTACAGAAACTATGTACTGAATGGGTTGACAAACTCATTGTACAATGTTTACTGTTTTAAGAAAACGGAAAAGGAGTTGTAGACATCATTGTACCATAAGTATACATCCAAGGATGCTGGAGCCAAGAAGTTTATTGTTGGCCGCTTCCTGGATTATAAAATGGTGGATTCCAAGACTGTCTACAGTCAAGTGCAAGAGTTACAAGTGATTTTTTACGAAATTCTAGCTGAAGGGATGGTTGTGAGTGAAACCTTTCAAGTGGTTGCAATTATTGAGAAATTGCCTCCAGCTTGGAAAAATTTCAAGAGTTATCTGAAACACAAGCGAAAAGAGATGAATGTGGAACAACTGGTTGGCAGACTTCATATTGAAGAGAATAATAAGGGTTCTGATAAGAAGACATTCATTCCTGTGGTTACTAAAGCCAATATGGTAGAGCATGGCCAAAGCTCAAAAGGCAAAGGCAAAGCTGCTGTTGGAAAAGGGGTCAGTTTCGGACCCAAGGGAGGAATCTCCAAGAAGATATTTTCCTGGAAGTGCTACAATTGTGGTGGCACGGGTCACAAGGCTACGGCTTGCAAGAAGCCTAGTAGAGACCGTGAAGCAAACATGGTGGATGATATCTCTCAAGATGCATCGGACCTGAGCCTTGCTACGGTTATCACTGAAGTGAACTTGGTAGGTTCAAACCCCAATCAATGGTGGATCGACACCGGTGCCAGCAGGCATGTGTGCTCCAACAGAGAGATGTTCAGTACCTTTTAAGCTGCTGAGAATGGTGAGAAGATCTTTATGGGAAATTTTGCCACTTCTGAAATCAAATGTCAAAGCAAAGTGGTACTGAAGATGACGTCCGGGAAGGAACTGACTCTCAACAATGTACTATATGTACCAAATATTTGGAAGAACTTAGCCTCCAGAACGCTGTTGTTGAAGCATTGCTTCCATACTGTATTTGAGTCAGATGTTGTAACTCTATTTAAGAGTGGAATGTTTGTTGGAAAAGGTTATGTAACTGACGGGTTGTTTAAGCTAAATGTAATGGTTGTTAAACCAGCAAGCAATAATAATAATAATAATAATAAGTCTTCTATTTATTTGTTTGAGTCTTCCTATGTATGGCATGGTAGACTAGGACATGTTAATTATGGAACCCTACGTAGGTTAATTAACATGAATGACATACCTAAATTCTAAATCGATTCCAAACACAAGTGTGAAATTAACTTGTGTAGAGGCAAAGTTAACAAGGACATCATTTCATACTATTGAAAGAAATAGTGAACCACTTGGATTAATTCACACTGATGTGTGTGATTTTAAATCAACACAGTCAGTTGGTGGAAATAAGTACTTCATTACTTTTGTGGATGATAGCACTAGGCTTTGTTATGTGTATCTTCTCAAAATTAAAGATAAAGTTTTAGAGAAATTTATTCTCTATAAAACTGAGGTTGAGAACCAACTCAACAGAAAGGTTAAGATGCTAAGAAGTGATCGTGGAGGTGAATATGAGTCACCTTTTGCTGCATACTGTGCTGAGCATGGTATCATCCACGAGACAACATCACCTTATCCACCTCAATAGAATGGCATTGCTGAACGCAAAAATTGAACTCTTAAAGAGATGGTGAATGTCATGTTGTTAAATTCTGGATTACCACAGAACATGTGGGGAGAAGTTGTGCTGCCAGCTAATTACCTTTTAAATAAGGTTCCCCGCAAGAAGCGAAACAAAAGCCCTTATGAGATGTGGCATGTAAGAGTTCCATCCTACAAAGACTTGCGAGTGTGGGGGTGTCATGCAAAGGTTGTTGTTCCTTTACCTAAAGAGGTGAAAGTGGGACTAAAAATTGTTGATTCCATATTTATTGGTTATGCACATAACAGCAGCGCTTATCGGTTTCTTGTGCATGATTCTAAAATTGTAGACATACACAAAAATACGATAATTGAATCAAGAAATGCCTCTTTCTTTGAAAATGTATTTCCATGCAGATTGAGTAGTGTGTCTAGCTCATCTAAACAAATACATGATTCAATAGAAGAAGAGTATGATGAGAATGAGGAAGAAGGGGTAGAACTTAGATGTAGCAAAAAAGCTAGAGTAGAAAAATCCTTTGGTCTAGATTTTCTACCCTACATGTTGGAAAGTGAACCTCAAAGCTATAAAGAAAATGTGAGCACTTTTGAAGGACCTATTTGGAAAGAGGCTATCAAAAGTGAAATTTATTCCATCCTTGAAAATCATACTTGGGAATTAGTGGATCTTCCTTCAGGAAGTAAACCACTAGTTTATAAGTGGATTTTTAAGAGGAAGATGAAAGCAGATGAATCAATTGATAAGTATAAGGCTAGACTTGTAATTAAAGGTTACATGCAATGTGAAGGTCTTGATTACTTTGATACTTATTCTCAGTTACGAGAATATCATCAATAAGGATAGTACTTGCAATTGCCGCGTTGCGGAATCTTGAAGTACATCAAATGGATGTAAAGACTATCTTTCTAAATGGTGATTTAGAAGAGGATATTTACATGGAACAACCAAAAGGATTTTCTGCTCCAGGGCAATAAAACATAGTGTGCAAGTTGGTTAAGTCTTTGTATGGCTTAAAGCAAGCACCAAAATCAGTGGCATGAAAATTTTGATAATGCCATGTTGGGTTGTGGATTTAAGATCAATGAATGTGATAAATGTGTATATGTAAAGGACACTGAAAATGGCTATGTTATTTTATGTATTTACGTAGATAACATGTTTATCATATGTAGCAATGATAATATGATTCAATCCACAAAAGACATGTTTAAATCGAAATTTGACATGAAAGATATGGGGTTAACCGATGTAATCCTTGGTGTTAAAATTTCTAGAATTTCAAGTGGACTTACTTTAAATCAGTCACACTATGTGGATGAAATTCTAGAGAAGTTTAGCAAGGATGACATTGCAATAGCTAGAAATCCTATTGACACAAGTCTACATCTATCAAAGAATAGAGGTGAGGCTGTCTCTCAGGTAGAATACTTGAGAATCATAGCAAGTATGATGTACTTAATGAGTTGTACAAGGCAAGACATTGCCTATGCTGTGAGTAAACTGAGTAGATACATGAGTAATCTTGAGACTAATCAATGGAAAGTGATAGTCAGAGTACTAAGGTACTTAAGATTTACTCGTGATTATGGACTGTATTATACAAGAGATACAGCAGTGATCGAAGGATACTGTGATGCTAATTAGATCTCAAATATTAAAGTCTCAATGTCTACTAGTGGATTTGTATTCACTTTGGCAGGTGCAGCCATATCATGGAAATCTTCTAAGCAGACTGCCATAGCTAGATCCACGATGGAGTCTGAGTTTATAGCTCTAGACAAAAATGGCGAAAAGGCTGAATGGCTACATCAACTCTTAGAAGATGTTCACAGATGGACAAAACATGTGCCTGCAATCTGCATACATTGCGATAGTCAATCGACAATTGGTAGGGCACAGAGTAATATGTATAATGGTAAGTCTAGACATGTACGTCGTAGACATAATACCATTAGACAACTACTCTCAACCGGAACTATCTCCATTAACTATGTGAAGTCAAAGGATAATTTAGGGGATCCATTAACCAAAGGGTTAAATAGAGAGTTAGTTGATAAGTCTTCTAATGGAATGAGACTTAAGCCTCTAGATATAAGTTGATATAATGGAAACCCAACCTTGTTGACTGGAGATCCCAAGATCTTGGTTCAAAGGAACAACCTAATTATAAAAAGACTCTTAGCTTCACTATGGGGGTCATCCCTTATAACAGTGATGCTCGTGTGAAAGAGGAGAAGTGTATGACTTTTAATGATTTCTAAGTAAGAATCACCTATGTGAGAGAGAAGTGGGGCCGCTTCGAGGAGAATTATGTGAGGCTCAATTCTTAGACACTCTCACAGAACCAGGCATATGTTTAAGGCCATGAATGAACATAGATATGCGAATTGAATTGTGTTAGGAAGATTCATGTGTAAAGTATATGATCGTTTACACTAACGGCGAACAGCTCAAAGATATCATGTCTACTGATCAGCCAGTAAAGTAAATATGCTTTTTCAAGGGAAGGTTCAAAGGGTAATACCTACCTATCCTATGCAGGTTTCGACTGCTAGACTTTATCACTAAATTCATCAATTTCCTTCTTGTGGGGGATTGTTGGAAAAATTATGTTTAAGGAATGAAACTGTGCAATGTTGTGGCACGTATTTCTTCACGAGTCATTTGTGTAATGACAAGGGTAATTGTGGAATCGTGTTCTACTCCGTGAAAGCATCGAAATCATATATTTATTTGTCCAATTTGGAGTTAGGATGAATAAGTTATGATTGATTAAAGTGTGGTTGTTGGAAGTGGGTTTATCCCACATTGAGAAATTAACAAAAGCTTAAGTGGTTTGTATACAACTGTCTTATCTGGTAAGGGTAAGCTTGTATCGAATAGATGCTCTATCTCATGTACGCCTGCGTAGGGGGTGCAAATTAATCGTGGTCCAATTTAGCCTTCGAGGTATCGTACTCATGTGCGAGCTCGTCCCGCGGAGACGAATGTCGGACCAAATTTTCCTGTTCAGACCAACCCACGTTTTGGTAATTATTCTTTTGGTTTTTGTAACTCTAACATTGGGTTGTTATTACCAGCTTTAATGAGAGATATTATTTGCCTATTGATGATAGATTTATTTCATCATCAATGTGGTTTTTAATCAGTCTCAGTTTTTCTCCTATAAAAGGAGATAACATCTACCATTGAAAGACATAGTTTAGAACAATCACCGCATACGCTCTTGCATCGAACTTTGCTATCGTTTACTTTGGCCTTCTATATTTCCATTGGTGATAGAATCAGGCACATATATATTCAGTTCTCCGGAAACCTCTGTGCTAAAGGTCACTCCAGTGTCTTCGTTATATCCTGGGAGATAGACGTCTAGTAAGCTTCCAAGCACATACGGGAAGAGGCGAACATGTTTTAAGGAAACTGTGTGCAGCACAGGCCTCGGACCAATAGACTTCGTTTTGCACTGCAGTATTCCTAAGCTACCAGCATATTTGGCATCCACCAGCAGACTTCGCTAGCCCGTCAGCAGACTTGGAATTCAAAGCAGTAACCTTTTTGATTGATTATCAATTATGAATTCTAATTTATTTATTTAATTTCACGATACATGTTTAATCAAGGTCATCATCCATGTTCAAGTCACGACCACTTTAATTTGTTGTGCATTTTTAGGAGTAATATTTTTTTTGTGAGTTTTGTTATAGTTCTAGCTGGATTATATATATATATATATATGAGTTTCAACATAAACAATCACTTTATTTCAGGCTCTCTCACGAACAAGTCACAAAAGCTTGATGGCAAATCTTTAAAGCGAGTTAATTCGTGTGGTTCACCAAGGTTGAAAATGCAAGATGGTTCCCTCTCACATTATGATTCCATAAACAAAGTTTATTTTTGATTTTATTTACTTATGGCCAAACATGCTTGCTTAGGTTGTAGTTTACTGCTAAATTCAACTAATCACTTAAGTTTCCTTATAATTTGATTTGTTTTTATTTTATTTTGTTTGGTTATAATCTCAAGTCATTGGAAAAAATTCCTCTTCTTTTCAGGTAGAGAATGTGTGTAAAGGTAAGGATGAACTAGTCAGATCTAGACATACATGGAATTAAGCAAGGTGTGAACCACTGGACCGGTTAAGAGGGCCTTAGCTTCATTTGCCCAATATTCTTGGAACCTAAATTCTACCCTTCTTGCTAAATAAATTATAGTTTGTGAAAGCTTCATTAGACTATTCACTCTGTTCGATGTTTAGTTCATTTAAAAGTGAATTCTAATAAATTTGGATTACAATCTATTTTAATACTTGAAATAGATTAGAATTGGATATTGTGATGTTGGAACAATTTTTTTCTTAGCACCACCAACATTTCCTATCTTATTTGATTTCTCATTATTATTATTTTAGAATTATTTCTCTATTTATGTCATTTAGTCTTACTCATTGGGTTTTGTGCTCCTTACGTTTTATAGTGCTCATTTAAAGGTAAACATTAATATCATTGTCGCCCCTAACCCAAAGGCCTCGAAGACTGTAAGGTCAGTGACAATGATATTAATGTTTACCTTTGATTGTAGGATAGAGGAAGACTTAGCAAAAGTTATTAGATTTTGTTTACTTCAAATAATACGTGATATTTTCGAGGGTGAAAATTGGGTCGTCCCCTCTTATGAGTTTTCAATCACTGAAAGTCACGATAATTTTGAACCGGTAAAAGTAATTTTTTGGGCGAAAGGATGAGTATACCCTTAAAGAACCGAGCACACGGACTTCGGTGCTTCAGTTCATGCATTGAGATGCATAAAATCATGCATCGCAATATACAAAATTAAACGTGATGCATGATTTTAAATTGTGATGTATGATTATATGTATCGCGATGAATGATTTCAAATTGTATAACATAGCGATGCATTGCAATTTTAAATCGATGTATCACGATTCAAAAATATTGCATCGTGATTCAAAACTGATGTATCACAATAAAAAAGGTGTCCAACAATGAACAAGGTTTTATTAGAGAATTCTATCGAAGTGTTTGCATGCGTAGTAACACACATAAAGTGACTCTATTTTGAATCACATACACAAACACAGTGAAGAACAATAAGAAAGAGAATTCAAATGTATCATGTAGCTTACAGAGAAGCTCTGAGAGAAAAACAAAAGGTATTGAGATCTTTAATTTTGTTGTGATCCGCAAATTCCATAATGAAATCTTCTATGCTTTGCAATTATACCATTAATAATATTGAAAGAACATCTTTTGCTTGAACTATAATTCTTATCGAGCAAAGGAGAATTAAGAACATATATTTAAAGAAGAAGAAGGGGCTAAGGAGGAAAAATTAACGAAAGTGGACTTATGCGGTTAAAAGAAAAAGGTAGTACTCAACATGTTGAAAATTTGGTAAAGTGGACAGACCTGCAATTTATGCTATTTACAAGGGTAAAAACCAGATAGGTCCCCCTTGGTGATAAAAGCCACGATATTTTTTTAACGGGAAAGTCATTTTTCAGACAAATTTTATCCTTAATGAACCGAACGCGCGCGCTACGGTACTTCAGTTCATGCATCATGATGCAAAAAATTAAATGTGGTGCATGATTTTAAATAGCAAGGCATGATTATATGCATCGCGATGCATAATTTGTGTATCGTGATGCATGATTTCAAATTGTGTAACATAACGATGCATTGCAAATCCAAATCGATGCATCACGATTCACAAATAATGCATCGTGATTCAAAATTGATGCATCTCGATTCAAAAAGGTATCCAACAACGTAGAAGTTCATATTCTGTTATTTCATCGAACAATTTGCATGTATAACAACACACATAAAGTTAATTTATTTTGAATCATACACACAAACACAATGAAGAAGAATAATAAAAATAAGAATAAGAGAATTGTAATGAAATGAAGAACCAACCATACTTGTCAACAAGAATCTTGATTATGTCAGGTGCACACTCATTCTATTGCCAGGTTTGATAGCTTATTTATCAATTTTTACATACCTTATAAATATCTACACAATTTTATACAAAATGTATGTATTGACGAGTTCATTTGAATCTTAAAACATATTTTTAGGAAGAACTGTAAAGATCCTAAATAGTTTCACTTTCGTTAAATTATTTCTCCTTCGCTTTGATGAGCAAATAATTCTTTATGATTTTCTCCTTTGCCTTAAACAATAATATTTCTCCTTCGACCTAATAATTGTTGAGGTAGGTTTAGTTTCCATAGATGTTTCCTTCTTTGTACTAGAGCGGTTCTGATAGGATGAAATAGGGAACTGTCTTTAATTAGTATGTTTATCCGTCTTTAGGTAGAGGGGCATCTAAGGAAGATGTAAGTCCAGTTGCCAACAAATAAGGTTAGAGGGTGGGTGAATAACCTTTTTAAACTTGGAGGGTTATTTTTGAAATCTTCAAAAGTTGCAGCAGAAAATACAAGTTTTGTCAATCAACTGATATAATGTCAGTCGACTGAATAATTTGAGAGTTCCTTAGAAACTGATGTTGTTAGCAGGAAAGATAGCTGTGATGTGGCTGACATAATTTGAGATGTTTTCAAATGATCACAAGTTATGAGGAATGAACTAAAAAATAATTCACAAAACAACAAAATGATCAACTGATGAAACTAATTGGGTGACACTTAAGTAGATTGATGATGCTCAAGTGTTAGGACAATTTGTATAAGCTATGAATAAAAGACAAAGCAGTTAAAGTGGTTCACAGTATAAACTATTACGTCCACTACCAAGTTGGTCAAACTTTGATTTTTGAAGTACACTATTATTAATAATCTAGACGATCACTAATAGATCAGTGTACAACAAAGACCGGTGTTTGTGGAGTATGATTGAAAGTCAATCACACTCGTGAGACAATCAAATGATTCCTTGAAGAATTGAAAGAAGCAAGGAATATTGAAACAATGATTGTCTAAAACAATAACTAGAAAAAATTAATAATTTATGACTATCTAACTAGAGTTAAAGGTTGAGGCACTTCAAGTGAGTATTCTGCTTGAGAGAGTATGAATGCTTCAGTATTTTAAACTTTGCTTCACAGGTCTTTAAATAGAGTTGCTTTGAGATCTAAACCGTTGGAGGCAAGTTTTGAATTTGAAATCCAATAAATCAGATGAAAGTATCATTTGACAAGATCATAGGGATCTTGTGTAGAAGATATAAGACATGAGATTTTATCCTAGCACAAACAATTAGAAATATCTTGTTTTAACAGATAAGGAAATAATCAGTTTTAGATAAATATATATACTTGAAGTGTCAGCCGATAGTTATTTAAATGAGCGATCAACTGAAATAAGTTTATGTTAAAAACGTAGATTGCTTATATTATTTAACTTAATGGTTTTAAGTAAATCACGCATAATCCAACAGAAGATTTTAATGAAAACAAACTTATACGGTAAAAAAAAAGAAACTAAACATGTTGAAAATTTAGTAAAGTGGATCGACCTGCAAATTATTTTGGGGATATAACCAGGACATTCCCATTTGTGATATTTTCAAGCACTAAGATCAGTGTTCTAAAACTCCCCGCCTAGGTGCTAGGCCCCTCTCTACCGCCGCGACTTTCTTATTCACTGCCTAATCGACCAAGTCGGCGCCTACGCCAAACCTCGCTGACCTTAATTTATTTTTGTAGCTTTGATTTTTTGGCGTGCGGTGACCGGAGAAGGAATGGGGGGGCGAACTGGAGAAGAAAGGGGGAGTGGTAACGGTGAGGCATAGAGGGAGGTAGAAAGAAAAGAGATTTGATTTTGTGGATATTCGGTAGGATGAGAGAGGGGATAGATTAAAGGGATAGATCTAGGAGGAAAAAGATTGGAGAATGAAAAAATGAGGAGTGTCGGTCTGCAGGAGAGAGAGAGAGAGAGAAGAAAAAAAAGAAAGAAAGAAAAAAGGGTTGCCGGTCTGCCATATAGATAGAAGAAAAAAAGATGAAAAAGAATGGGGCTGTCTCGAGACTTAGAATTTAGAATGAGAAGGGATTTGGGAGGATATGTTAGACTATGGGCTGTAGGGGCAGTAGGTAGGTGGAGTAATATTTTTTTTGTTTTTAGTTCTAAACTTGGCTGATTTATTACTTTGGAGTTGTTAAGAATTGGGATTAATGGTAGGTTTGTATGTTTTTGTTCATTTTACAAATATAGATAAGTGTTTGATAAAATGACAAATATTAAAAAAAAAATTGTAGGCAATGTGTTTGATCTTTGATATAAATTATCAAAAAAAAATGGTAATTATTCCTTAATTCTAGGCCCCGATTACGCCCCGACTAATCTCCTAGGCACTAGTGTGCCGCCTAGCGGCCACCTAACGATTTTTAGAACCTTGGCTAAGATTCCTCATATTTTTATTTAATCGCTAAAGGAGATTTTTAGGACGAAAAGATGAGTATACCCTTAATAAAATTAGATTAGGCACGCGTTGCATTGTAATTCAAAGTCGATGCATTGTAATTCTAATGTGTGCATTAGGGGTGTAAATCTGAACCATCGAACCAAACTGGTCGGTTTTGGTCGAAGACTGCTTGGTTTCAGTTTCAAAAATTAGAAAACCACTCGATTCAGTTCGTTCACGATTTTTGGTATCGAGCCGAACCAAACCAAATCAACCTATATATTTTTATTTAATTATTATATAATGTATATTATATGTCATTTGTTAACTATTATAAACTTTTAGATCATCTTAATTTAGTCATATATATATATATATACACACACACATACACTAAACCAAACAAAATCTTGATTGTTGGAGGACTATTATTTCTTCCATTGTTTGTGTTTATTTTGGAACTTGTATTGTAATATTTATGATAATTTTATTTTACTAGGTAATTATCTAATTTTGATTTTAATTCTAGATTAAAATCTTATTTTTATTGGTATTTTTAATGATGGTTAAGTTGATTAAAAGCAATTTACATAAACCACAAAACCAAACCAAACCAAAATGAGTGGTTCGGTTCGGTTCCAATCCTTCTTCGATTTGGTTCAATTTGAAATTTTTGGAACCAATAGGGGGCGGTTCAGTTCGTGGTTTTGACCTAAACCAAATCAAATCGAACCACTTACACCCTTAGTATGCATCAATAATCCAATTTTTGCATTGGGATTACTAGGAAGAAGTTTCATGCATCGCAATACAAACATAATTCAAAATCATGCATCGGGAATTCAATATGCTTTAGTTTGACTTTGATTTTTCTTTCACTGTGTTTCTTCACATTTATCTTTTAAGTTAGACAGACTTGACTCCCGCCAATTGGTCACCCATGTATATCAACGCTAATCAATTTTACAAGCTATTGGAATGAAAACAAATATTCACCTGATGAAATTTAGGAAGGGAGATTCACCAGAGAAATTGTATGAATAAATAAAGATTTACCGAATAAATTTTAGGAAAAAGTTACTACGAGATTCATTGGAGAAATTTTAGGAAGAAAACAAGATTCACCGGAGATGTTATAGGAAGAAGCTACTGTATATATGTTAAATGTTATTACGGGGCATTTACCACATTTTTAAACAAGATGAGTGACGTGTGCATGACAATTTCAATGTGTGCATCAGCAATTCAATTTTTGCATCAGAATTACTGGGAAGAAGGTGTACATCGTTCCAATGTGTACATCGGTAATTCAATTTTTGTATAGGGATTACTGGGAAGAAGGTGTACATCACAATTCCAATGTGTGTATCAGTAATCCAATTTTTGCATCGTGATTACTGGGAAGAAGTTTCATGCATCGCAATTGAAAAATCATGCATCATAATGAAAACATAATTCAAAATCATGCATTTGGATACATCACTTTGGCTTTGATTTTTCTTTTTGTTTTTTACATTTATCTCCCAAGTAAAACAATCTTGACTCCCGGCAATTGATCACTCCAAACAAATTTTGATTCACCAAAGAAATTTTAGGTATGGAGGTTCACCAGAGAAATTTTAAGAAAAAAGAATAAATGAGGTCGAGCCTTTAAAATTTTGACACGGTAAATTTTCAACCCTAATTTTTCCTATCTATATATATATGTGTGTGTGTGTGTGTGTGTGTGTGTGTGTGTGTGTGTGTGTGTATTCGTGTATATATTAGGTCTGTTAATTACAATTCGGAACCCATTAACCCACCTGACAAGACCTAAGAATTACCGACCGACTCATTTAATATTTTTGGGTTGAACGGATAACCCCTTTTGACTTAAAAATATTAACGAATCAGGTTAAAACGAGTTGAACTCCATTACCCATTTTAACCCGATACATTTTACTCTATAAGTTTATGAAATTTTTGGAGAAAATCTTGATTAAGATGAGTCGTCTCGTTTCATGCTTAACCCGATCCATTTCAACCCTTCTGATATTAAGATTCTAATGGAGTTTAACCCGTTTCGAGCTATCACCTGTTCAACCTGACCCAACGGATGAGGAGCTGCACATCCACTTTTATTTTTAATAGTAGATAGTAGATGAAATCATGTGAATTATTATTCTACCCATTTGAATTTGATACAATATACTATTATGAAAGTTGTAATGTGTTGATTTTTTTGAAAAAGAATATAACTTTGTAAAAGAAAATAAAAATATACGTGAAAAATGTTTAGCTTTTGTTTCATTTTCATAATAGAAATAGAAATAACTATCAGATGTGTTTTTGTTTCTTGTCCAAAATAAAAAAAAAATATAAATAAAATAAAACAAAAATATGTGAAACAAAAATTAAGAAATATAAATGTTACCAAACACTATCTTAGGAAGAGAGATTCACCGGATAACTTTTAGGAAGAAATGATGATTTATTTGAGAAATTTTAGGAAGAAAAAAGATTCACATGAGAAATTTTAGGAAGAAACGGATAAGGATATGAATATCGATTGCTTTATCGAGAAAGTTCATTTGATGCGTGATGGGCATTTTAGAAAGAAAAAAAATAGTAGATTTATGCGGTTGGAAATATATATATATATATATATATATATATATATATATATATATATATATATATATATATATATATAAAGTTGGTAAGGAACACTATGATTGTGTCATCTCACCCAATTTTTGATATTATTGAATCCTCAAGCCTCCACATCACTTGATTTGAGACATTTCATTTTCTAGCCATTAGCTAAAATTAATAATTAATATTATTAATATTAATATAATAGATGTATCATACATTGGTTAGAAGACTTTTAAAAATTATACTACTACTATAACCAAAGGAAAAAATGTAAGTCACATTTAAAAATTATAGTAGTATTATTACCAAAAGAACTCGTGTGGAGCACATGCTCTATAACTAGTACAAAAGGAATGCCAGAACAGTTACAAATCTCTACAAAGTGACCGGCTCGCAATTAACTCTTTATTTTATTGGAATAACTACCAACGGTACACTTATGTAAATTTGTAACTGCTCCACTCCCCAATATTTTTATTCAACCGGTAAAATGTGTTTTCATAAATTTGTTCCAAAAATACCCTCTTCTCTACCATTCTCTCTCCCACCTAACAAACTCACCAAATCAAAAATTTATGTAAAAAGTTTTTTCATAAATTTGTTCCAAAAATACCCTCTTTTTTACCATTCTCTCTCCCACCCAACAAACTCACCAAATCAACAAAAAAAAAACCTCCTTCCCTTCTCTCATCATTTCTCACAACAAACTCACCAAATCAAAGTACACATTGTTAGTTTATGTAGAAACTCACGTACCTTGGATTTACTTAAAACCATTAAGTTAAAATCAGCTAGTATAAATATTTTTCCAAAAATATCCTTAAGTCGGTTTTGAACTTAAACTTTGTAATAAGTCTAAATCTATCTACTGAAATATTCAGCAGATAAGATATCATCATGTTGTTTATACAGTAGATACCCTTTTGACTTTACTTGACAACCTACATTCTAGTTTCATTATATTTGCCTAAAGCATAAGTCATCAGCAACTAACAGCCGCTGATACTTTAAATTTCTACCTGCTGAAAACAATGTAGTCATTTGTAAAAGATCTAACCTTCACGCGTATAGTATAAAACATTTTTTTGGTAATCTTGTTTAAACAAAAGAACTATTCACATGTCATATCATAGAAGATTTTCGTGCATGTCATAAATGTTCTTTGTATACTCAAACATAGCTAACAACTCTCTTTAATATTTCATGCTAGGAAATACTCTTTGACTCTTACAGTCTTCTAGGATTTCTGGACATTCAATAGAACATCATTTCATCAAAAAATTCAAGATTCAACATCGCTCTTTCAAACGGTTACAATTTTAGATATCTCTATAAAACGTTTAAAGTAAGGATTGAAGAAGACACATTTGCAATATCACATGCTCAAGCTTTCATAAATCAAAATCTCTCTACAACACTTAAAATAGACAAACTAGTCGAAGCTCTCATTCAAACCAAGAACTTCAAATCTTTCCTTGAAAAGCTTCTTCTCTAAAACATTACTAGATAGTTTCCTTCATAGTTATTCTTTTCTAGTTTCTGTTTTGAGCAATTTCTTATTCTTTGCTCCTTTATTCTTTCAAATCCTTAAAGGATCACGGATTGTTGCACGAGCTTGATTCTTGCTATATCAAAATCCCCAAACACTGGTTTTTGTTGTAAACTAATCCGTTAGTGATCACTTAGCATATACATAATCTTAGTGCACTTCAAAATCCAAGTATGATCAACTTGGTAGTGGACGTAGCAGTTTAACACTGTGAACCACTCCAAATATTGTGTTCTACCTACCTGATATTCTTACCGTTTACAACACTTAAGCAGCTTCTATCTATTTAAATATTCAACAGTTACAGTCCTGAGTTCTTTATATAGTTAATCGTATATATTGTTCTTAAATTCAGTCTTTATACTTAAGTGATCAAAAGAAAATCAAACCAAACTGTTTTAAGTTCAGCAGCTGCTGAAAACATATCTTTTCCACTGCATCTTTTGAAGGTTTTCAAAATAACCCTTATAGTTTTAAAAGGCTATTCACCCCCCTCTAGCCTTATTTCATTGCCAACTGGACTTATAGTTTACAACTTCAAAAAGCAGTGAGTTTTGCTCTTTGTTTGTATGCAAAGTAACAGGTAAAACCACCAACTATATGTTAAAGAAGGATTAATATATAATTTGGTCCCTGAACTTGTCAATTCCGATTTATATGGTAACTGATATTGAAACTTTCTTATGGTGGCTCTTCAACCCAACTTTGGACTTTATGTTAGTCCCTCGTGGCGTTATCCTTGGAAGGGACGTTAAATATTTTGTGAAAAGATAAAATTACCATCACTAATTCTAATGAACATCTATGAACTAAAATAAAATATATAAGGAAAGCCCCCACCCAATTACCCCCCTCCCCCCCCACACACACACGTACACATGCACTCTAGTTAGTTGTCACTGTTTCTCCCACTCTCAATTACACACCTCCACCACCGCCACTGTTATCCTCCGACATACATAACCACCGTGCACTCACAATGTTATTTTGCTGACTCTGCACCTCCCTCCCCCATTCCAATCTCAACCCATCTCACTCCTACAAAAAAATCTGCTATCCCATTTCCAATTTTTACATTTTTGTTTGCAATGATATGATTGCAATATATACAACCGTTATGGGGCTTTAGATAGTGCGAGGAAGGTGTTTGATGAATTTTCGCAAAGAGGGCTTTAATGTCTATGTGATTGCAAACCAGTTCACAAAACTCATTTCTTAACAATTGGAGGGAGTGAAATTGGGATTGGAGCAAGGTCCTTGATTGTGGGTCTTCAACCTGCTCTTGTGGACCATGTAGCCCGAGTTGATCTGGCCCTTATCTCTCAAATTCTTGGCGAATCTGGTGTCTCCTTCCTGTAATTTCTAACCTCTGCCCCACCTCGTTCTTTGAATTCTTTTATCATTGCAACTCTACTAACACACCCTTCTCTCCCCTTGGAAACATGGTTTTGTACTATTAGTCAATCACTCTATTAACACACCCATCTTCAGATTTGGGTTTGAACTCCAAGCTAGATGATGATGATGAAGAAAATCTGTAGTATTGTATAGCCTGAGAATGCGCTGAAGCAAACATCTCAAGTCGTTTGAATTCTTCCTCTTAGTCTTATCCCTCCCCTTGATCTATTTTGTTTCCTTGCATTCAATTATTGATCCCCCCTACTACTACTACTACTTTTCCTTGCCTATATTGGTCTTAATTTTTTTGTGTCTGTGTGAGAGAGTCGGAGTTAGAGTCCAAGCCCGAGCCTAAGTAATTATGTTATAGACGAAATTGGGCCCATCTTTACCGAGGTTAATCGAACCTTTGTTCGTCACCGGAGCCATAGAGTAATGTGACGAGAAATTACGAAATATGAAGTTGTCTTCCTCGTCGGAATTATCGTTATTCCCTAGAACTTCGTTGAAATCGAGCGAGTAACTGAGAAGATTGTATTGGAATTTGGCGGATTGCCTACCTCCGCTCTTGGTTCGATTGAAACGTCGTATAATGGTCTTCCAACAAGGACTGGCGGTAATCTCCGACCACTCACGAAGCTTCTTACAAGCGTTGAATTAATATGTTAGAGGAGATGGAGGGAGAAGGGTTGCTGCTTAGTGAAGGTGGGAAGAGAGAGAAGGAGGTGGGTGTCGTGAGAGACTAGGAGTGTGTGTATTGGGGGGGGGAGGACTGAGGAAGGGTTAGGGTAACTGTTAGTTGGGGTTGTCCTGTTTGTCCATAATTGTTTATTTTTAATTTTTTTTTCTTTTTAAATCTTTTTTAGGTCAATTTCCAACTCAACAATAATTTGAGAATGTATATGTCCATTAGAATTAGTGAGGGAAATTTGGTCTTCTTACAAAATATTTAACGTTCCTTCCAAAGATAACGTCACCAGGGACTAGCATGAAGCCCAAAGTTGGGTTGAAAAGACATCATATGAAAGTATCAACATCAGTTACCATATAAATCGGAATTGACAAGTTCATGAACCAAATTATATATTAATTTGTTAAAGAACTCGGATCTGGATGAAGAGATTATTCATTTACCTTTCTGTTGAAGATATATTTGCCTTTCAAGACCCATTTAGATTGTTTGTTGATTATAAGCTCATTTGGGTCCATTTACATTGTTAGCCAATTTATTTTAGCGTTAGATATATAGGTTTTTAATAAAGGATTAAATACTAATCAAATTCATTAATCAATATACAGTTTTTACTACTCCTTTCGTCCCTAAATAATCGTCCTAGTTGACCCGGCGCACAGTTTAAGAAAAAATAATTGACTTGATTATTTATATTGGTTTAATGTGTAGTTTCCTTTAAAGCTCATGTGTATGTGATACATAATTAAAGTAGAGTGAAAAAGTAAGGGTAAAGTGGTAAAAGTGATGTTCTAAAAAGGTAAGTTCAAAGTGGACAATTATTTTGGGACGGACGAAAAAGGAAAGGAGGACTATAATTTAGGGACGAAGGGAGTATTTTTTTGGAATAATTACAAGCCGGTACATTTTTTAAAATATGTTTTCAAATCAATCCAGCTATTTTTTAAACATATCTTTTAGATACATTTTTGGGGTAAAAATACATCACTACCCCAATTAATACCATTCAATCTTCCCAACGAGATTTACAAATCGAAGGCAGAAACAAAGTCGATCTGTTGTGTGTTGTAAACCGCAAAACTTTAATTCCACAGACCTATCATAAAGCCTACAAAAGTCTGATACACAGTGCTCTCTTTCTCTCTCTCCCTCTCTCTTCTCAACTAAACCAAATGCTTCAAAAATCTACATCTCCAAAATCTCCAAAGTCAAGAAATAGTGGTCCTCGTCAAAGGCTTTCTCCCTCCTCTCTCTTTCATTCTCTCTCCAAAATATTCAGATCTTGTATTTAGTCTTCTTGCCTTGAGGCGTTTTACGTATCTCGCTCTTGCTACGTCTAAAATTTCTTTGCAAAAATGAGAGAGTGCATTTCGATCCACATTGGTGGTCCAGTCAAGCCTATTGCCTTGAACATGGCATCCAGTTCAATAATGGGAGAAATAGTTAAGGTGTTAGGTTATGAACCAAGCCCATATAGTGGCAGAGTTCTGATTGCTCTTAAGTTGAAGGGAATTCAATATGAATACAAAGAAGAAAATCTAAGAAACAAGAGTCTTGAGCTTGTCAAATACAACCCTATTTACAAGAAGATTCTGACGGAAGCCACTTTCGAATCTATTTTTATTGTTGAGTATATTGATGAGGTGCGGAAAGGTCCTTCTAGTTCTATCATGCAGAGGATCCTTATGACAAAGCCACGGCAAGGTTAAAGGCCAAGTTCATCGATGACAAAGTAAATTCATATAGGCTTTATTTTCTTATGCTCAACCGATTGACTTACGTTGATTTTGGCATCGGCAATTATATATTTGGCATATTTTATCGGCAATATTTTTGGCATCGAGTTTTGGCCATTGAATTTGTTAAGATATCTTGTAGGCCTTGGTTCAATCGATTTTCTTTTTCCAATTTTCCTTTTCAATTATCGATTTAATCGAGATTGATTTCGGCATCGTTGCTTTTGGCATCGGGTTGATTTTGGCGTCGGTTGATTTGGGATACGTTGATTTGATGCTGGCATCGGGTTGATAATCGATTGATTTTCAGGTTGATTTTGTTTTATTACTAATATAATAATGGACATATGAAACATGCAAAGCTTGTTAAATCTAAAACCAGTTGCAAACAAATAAATAATTCAAGATAAGGCGGGATTCATGTGGCAATAAAATAATAAAAAGAAAAGTAGGTTTTAATTTGTTAAGCCGATTCAAGATAAGGCGGCGGATTCATGTAGGGATTCATTAATGGCATTTTTGTCGTTTTTTGTAGTTACGTGAAATGTCCAAAAAAATTAATGGTTAGATGAAAATGTTTTGAAATTATTTGAAATTTTTTTTCTCTCTCCAATTCCTCTCTCTCACCTCCGGCCACCATCGTTAATGGTGGTGGTCCGTCAACCCATCTAACCCAAATACATATTTTAACATGGTATCAAAACTCATGATTTGATAAGGACAATGGTTCAAATCTTCCCGCTTACATTTATCCAAAAAATATTACAATAGATACGTATTGGCCCTATATAAAAGTTTATATCTCTCCACGTATGCACGTGAGGGAAGTATTTAAGCACAAAATATAAGGCATAATATACATTATTGATACTATCTCTAGCAACTTAAACTTTTAGATGAGTTGGTTACTTAGCATGATATCAAAGCATCCATTCTAATCCAACTCTTCTTCCACTAAATCTAATATGATGATCACTGTTTTTTATCTTTCTTTTTTTTGATAAGTATAAATCTACTCTGATCATTGTGAAAATCAATTTCATCCGATTTGAAATTGATTTCCAAAATTTCTATCGAATAATAAATAGAGATCTGACTCTTCAACAATGGCGATGACATACAAACAGATTATCATCATATTCTTCATCTTGATTTTCACAGTCCACACCATCATCGGTATCAGGCTGATTACTGTTCAAGATCGTTTCCAATTTCTTGCCCAATCGGCAAGGCTCGTACACCCCTTAAGGTAGAAGGCGAATCCGAAATCGCCGTCGTGACCTGCATCTGACGAATAGTCGGAATCCATAACCGCCGTCCTAGGATCGGAGAGATTTAAACTCAAATCTCTCTCTTGGTTCTAAGATTTCACATAGATTCTCCTCTCAGATCTACAACGACGTCACTCTTATGTCCATTTCTGCCATCCCAATTTGCCGGATCTTGCTTCATCCCTCTCTCAGTCTCTCGCAGCGAGCTCAAATTCAATTCCGTCGATCGTCACAGGCCTCAGATCTCTCCTCTCTCTCTGTGCGTTGCTACCTCGAACTTATATGGCAATAATGACCAGCGAACCAGGACATTTCTTATATATCAGCAATTACATCAACCCGTTGTGCAATTTGATACCCCATGTCTCAAAAAGATTTGTCGAGGGGGATAAACAGGTTGTCGGAAAACTAGAAAGAGTAGACAAATAGTAAGAGCATATCCACACTGCTAAATCTTTTAAAAAGTTTATTCCTAATGTGAAGTCATCGGCTTATAAACTTTTTCTTTATAAATAAATTATTTATTATATATAAAATCATAAAAACTTTATAGCATATATCCACAAATAAATATTTTATTTTTTCTTAATATACATTTATTTTTAAATATAAATATATTTTTTTAAAACATAAAAAATTATATAAAAAATACAATATGTCTGAAAAATAATTTATATATTTTTAAAATTTTATCTTTGAGAAAAACATTGTCATTCATAAATATTTATTATTAATTAAAAATACCGATGCAAAACTATAAACTTTATTGAACTAAATCAATATAAAATCATAATAATTATAATTAAAGTTGCATAATACAATGAGAAAACAAAGTAAATAAACTACTAGTAAGAAACATCCAATCGTTAGAACTTAATTTTAATTGGTGTTGTCTCCAAAGCGTTTCCAAATATACTCGACCAAATCAGATCAAAGTTTTGATGCACTTCTCGATCATGTAGTACTACATGCCTTTAGAGGTATTGTTGAAATTCTTGAATAAATCCTTGAGATGCAGGCACCGGTGGAATATGATGCACGCGTACAATATATTTTTCAAAGTCTGCTTGTGTCAAAATCGGATCGCACATCGTACTATTGCCCGAAGAGATTGGAGGACTTCAAACGCTCGCTTAACGTCCTTGGAAACCAATTTATAGGAGTAATGTGTGTTTTAAAGAATGTAATGATTTTTTTTTGAAAACCTATTTATAAGAGAACTTATAGAATAAATTTTAAAAAAAATCAAAAATTGTACTGTTGAAATTTATTGCAATTTTTTTTTACCGTTTGGCAATGTTCAAAAAAAAATTTGGACAGAAAGAGCCATTGGGCTGAAATTTACTAAAAGTTATTTTTTATTATTTCTTTGGATGAATCAGCCAAGATTAAAGGGTTTGCAAAAGGTTGATGGATTTCAAGTTTTCTATCATAATCACCTTTTTCAAAGTCTCTCCAATGCAATAAAGCTTTTCATAAAGCTTTATACCTTTTTATCAACCTCCCACTGGAGGTGTTCTAAGGTTGTTGCTGCTCTTTCTATCTCTTGATTTTGGAATAATGGGATTGGCATATT
Source organism: Codonopsis lanceolata (assembly GCA_013146195.2). NCBI lineage: Eukaryota > Viridiplantae > Streptophyta > Magnoliopsida > Asterales > Campanulaceae > Codonopsis > Codonopsis lanceolata. The sequence continues at coordinate 21,574,558 of CM028383.1, forward strand.
TTCACAATCTGTGGGTATCTCTTGGAATTATTGAAAGGCTCAAACAGATCACTCCAGTCAAAGTTTGAGTTCAAGAGAACACCACCGTACTCATTTTTTGTTTTACCAAAGTCAAATAATGACTTGGTTGATATATTTATTTGTGGTCGGAGTTCGATCTCGCACATTTTTGGATTAAGGATGTAATCTTACGGACAAAAAACTTCGATTTGTGATATTCATTCGTCTTCTACTAGCCATTGATCGAGTAAGCTTTTCGGGGATTGGCTTCTGTTTGGGCTTCTCAACATCTTCTACAAATGTTCGGGTTGAACCGTTTATAGGCTATGCACAACTTACCTGACATCTTGTTAATGATTGTTTCTATTAGGCCCAAGAGGCCCGGCCCATTGAGGCTCATTTGATTTGTATAGGCCCAAGAGGCCCAGCCCATTGAGGCTCATTTGTTTGTTTCTCTCCAACTCGAACATTTCACAACAGTTGTGTGTTCAAGTTAAAGGGGAGCGCTGAAGATATATTTGGCCTTCAAGGCCCATTTAGATTGTTTGTTGATTGTAAGCCCATTTTGGCCCATTTACCTTAGCCTTAGATATATAGGTTTGTAATAAAGGATTAAATACTAATCCAATTCATTAATCAATATACAGTTTTTTACTATTTATCTCTCTCTCTCTCTCTCTCTCTATCTCCCCCATGTTAACACTCTAATGTCTTCTCTCTCACCTCCGGCCACCACTGTTAATGGTGGTGGTCTGGCAACCCATCTAACCCAAACACTGATTTTAACACTTTTCGAATACAAATGTTTGCACAAAAGCATATATCCAATCTTTTTCCAACCACATCCTTTTGTGTACTGCTTCGACCACGAATCAAAAATACAAGTTGGAGAAAATATATTTGCCTATTTGAAAACATAACATTTATCCACAACTTTCTCCACTTCGCTTCCGTCAAATTCGAATGCTTACATCGACTCGGACGCCTACATCATAGACTCTGACGTCTGCATCGAAGACTCCGACACCTGCATTCGAAGACAACCCACCATGAGTTTCGTCGGTGTCAACCCCACCCGATTTTTCATTGTAGATGATTTCGAGATGTCACCTCCATCTTGATTGCCTGCTTTGGCGGTGTATGTCAACGGTTGAGATTCGTATTGGCTGTTCCAAGAGAGTGTTTGGGAAAATTTGAGGTACTAGGTGTCGGAGATGATGAAAGAGGTGTTGATATGGGTAATTATTTGTTGGTAACATAACAAGATGCTCCGCAATTAATAACCGTTTGTGAAACAAATTACCAAGAAAACAACAAATTAGTTCAATATTAAATGTAAGTAAATGGGTAATATATACAAACATCAAATTGGTAATTTTAATTACGAGAGTTTTGGAAGATTTGATGTTGAGGAAAATGTCTTTGAGGCTTTCATCACGGGTGGCACTAATAAGGTTGGCACGGGGATTGGTGGGGACGGCTAAACCGTGCCTTCTATCCCTTTGTTTGTAGAGTTTTCTTTGGCACTCTGACCAAACTCTCCATCCTCTCCATCCTCTTCAGTTAAGAAAAGGCTCTTGTATTGCTGTAGACACCCCAATTTCGTACCCCAAACACATGACATGACATAAAATATCAAAAACTGCTAAAACATTAACAAATGTCAAGGATTCTGAGGTCAAAATTGCAAAAGGACAAAAGCGAGGATGCACAAAGGACAAATGCGGGGACTAAAGTGTCAAAAATGAGCCTAGTTTGAGGTTTAGGCATGGCTTACTAAAGGTTTGGGCATGGCGCCCAAACCTCCATAGGCGGCGCCAAACCCAACTCTCAGTGCTTGTTCATCAACAATTTGCCGTAAAATGCAATTCGTTCGGTAGCGGTGTAACAACATCGATGCGAAGAAGAAAATTAAATTACAGCGATGTCCCAGCTTCCTCCTATAAATAGAGGTGTCCGGCTCCTTCATTCAAGACACCTTTCCTTCGTAAAATTTCTCTGCGTCCTCGTTACGCTGAAGAAATAAATAGTGAGCGATCATTTCAAAAGCCTCGAAACTCTGCCAAATCTCCTCCAAACACAAAACTAACCGGTAGGAGTGAGCCTTAGCCCCCCAGCTAGGTATCCACCCTTTTTCCCTGGCCCAAAAACCATAAAGTAAGCTGTTACTCTGCCCGAGTAACAGGCTGAAAAACAACTCATATAAGTCGTTATTCCGCCCAACCAAATAAGTCAAAACCATAAAAACTAAGCCGTCATTCTGCCCGAGTGAGTGAGCCAAAAACACCATATATAAGCCGTCACACTGCCCAAATTCACACAACAACAACAACAACAACAACAACAACAACAACAACAACAAAGTCTCCCTCTCAGGAGGAGGCCGAGCACACCAGGCGCTGTAAGTTTTTAAGTTTTAAGTTTTATTTTAAAGTCTTTCATTCTGTAAAAAAGTATTATTTCCAGTCCGGCTCAATGTAGATATATAAGCAGTTATGCTGCCCGGATTTATTTAGGAAATAATACTAAATGTAGCCGTTATAATGGCCAAATATTTTCAAGTATATTTGTAATTGTTTGTAAAAGAGATTGTTGCAAGTCCATAAATAATATAGATGTAATGGATGTATTTGTAGGCAGTTAATACTTTATTTATCTGTTAAATAAATATAACAAAAAACATACTTTAGCCAAAAACCGTTTTGAGACCGAAAGGGCGAGTTGGGTGCCTAGCACCTTCCCAACTCGTAACTTAGCCTCCGAACCGTTTTCTCTATCTACGGTTTTCTTTTTACGGTTTTGCTTTATTTTGACTTAAAATAAAGATGGCGACTCTAAAACATTTTGGATCCGGTGGGGCCTCGCAACATCTTTCTTTGCACTTTCACGTTCTCCCTAAAAAAGGGAGAATGGGAATGGAAAAGGTGATGTATTCCTATGTCTGGTATCCCTAAACAAGGGATAACTTGACGTAGAAAACTCAAAGCACTCATAGTGATCCAAAATAGGCCATAAGGCTATTTTCATAAAATCCATAGTGGGGGCGCTGCAACATCTTTCTTTGCACTTTCACGTTCTCCCCTAAACAAAGGAGGATGAGAATGGAAAGGTGATGTTTTCCTATATCCTGGTATCCCCTAAAAAGGGATAACTTGACATAGAAAATCAAAAGCTCCCATATTGGATCAAAAATCTACTAAAGGCAACCGAGGCGCATTCCAACGCGCTATTGACACTCCTCCCGCACTTTTGATTTCGTCCTCCCTAAACAAGGGAGGCTGGGCAGGGCGATGGATGTCACCGCATCCGCTGCGTCACAGCACCCCTATCCAAGGGCGCGGGGCGCGAACACCCATCGAGGGAACCCGGTGGCGACTCTGGGGGAGATCGTTTTTATTTTAATGAATAAAAATGGAGGGTTAGACTCATTAACCAAAACTTTTTTTTTCTTTTATTTCTGGCTAAAGTATGCTTGTTATATTAATTTTAAACAGTCTAATATTGCGTTCCTTTAACATCCGTATCTATATTTGTGGATATGATCCTCCATCTTGCAGCAGTTTCATTTCAAACACTGTTACGGATATACATGAAAATATTCGTATTTTTCAAAAAAAAAAATCAAAAAAATATATATAATATATATATTTTATATATATGATATATATGTAATTTTTCTTTTTATTTCCGGGCAGCACAACAAAATATAACATTCTTTTAAAAATCTTTTCATTTTCGGCCTTATATTATTTCATTCTGCTTTATTTTCATTCTACAACATATACATATGTACATATATGCATTCATTCTGTCATTTTATTTTGGGGATTAGGACCCATTTTTTTTTTATAGAAATAGATAGATTCCCGCTTTTCTTTCTATTTCTTGATGGTATGTTTGCTTGCTCGCGCTTAAGCTAAAAAGCCGAGAAAATCCATACACAACAGCAAGACATGCTATATATGTTTTATTTTCTATTTCTATATCTGAAAAAAAAAACTTCTTTTTTCTTTTTAGATCTGCATCGCACACAGCACATGCATATAAATATATTCGAGCGCCACCTACACCATGACCGACCTACCCCTGCATAAGCCAACGTTAGACTGCATATAGATTCTCAGGACACTTCAAAGACGGACTGGTTTTTGCATTTTAAATTGTGGGTTAGCCCCAGTCAAAAAAAAAAAAAGAATGTGCGCAAGTCAAAAAAATGTGCGCAAGTCAAGAAAAAAATGTGCGCAAGTCAAAAAAAAATTGTGCGCAAAGTCAAAAAAATCTGCGCAAGTAAAAAAAAATGCACAAGTCAAAAAAAAAAATACACTAGGACTGATTCATTATTTTCAAATGCTCGACCTAGATCATTTCGAATGGTGGATCCCGGAAAGAGTATAGGCCCTTCGCCTGGGATCAGTCCGATCTCGGGGAGTCGAAAGGCAGGTGGAATACGTTGGTCCTATACTCTGGAGAAAGAATCCAATGTTCCAGGAAAAGTCCTGAGACTGTCAAAATTAAGCAGGTGCTTATCCGGTCAATTGTAGGGAACAATTAAATAATAATAAAATATACTAATAAAGGCACGCTGTACTCCAAACCCAGAAAGCCTTCAGCCAGCCTCCTGATACCTCCATAACCCATTTTCCTCGAAATCGCCCGAATGGAAAGCGCAGATAGTGCTTGGCCGTTTGATACGGGGAATCAAGGCGAAAATCAGAGGGTATCGATAGCGAGTCAGACAAAGGCGAGAATCGGCCTGAAAAATACAGATCCGGCGGTATGGCAGCAGGATGAGCAGATCGATATGGAGTGCAGTTTAGGGGCTCAGGATATGCTCCGGACTCGGCAATGCGGCGGTGGCTAGACCGAGAATCGGATGCAAAACATGAACGCTTGCTAAGCCAAATAGCAAGTCTTATACAAGGTCAAAAACCCAGTGGTGAGGTAAACTTTTCCCCTATAGTCCCCCAGGGAGCATCCACATCTCATGTACCTCCAAACCCAACTCCTCAGTCAAACACTAACCCACCAAATACTGCCGCTACCCCAAATCCCAATCCTCCACCAACTCCCTACTACCCAAATATCAACCCTTACCCATCCTATCCTCCATACCCTCTCCCGAGCACCAATATTCCCCAAAGCCCAAATGACCTCCCTTTTCCCATAACCAACCCACTCCAAAATAACCCACATATGGACCCACAAAACTATAACCCGCCAAGCCAAGTTACCACTTATCTACCTTATAATGATCTGGCCGGCCCAGAAAACATCAACAATCCACCATCCCAAAATCCACCAGCCCAAAACCCAAATCCTACCCAAGTTACACCAGCCCAAAACCTATATCCTAACCAAGTTACACCATCCCAAAATCCATCTACCCAAAATCCAACAACCCAAAATCCTTATCCAACACAGAATCCACCAGCCCCATATCCATATTCAGCCCAAAATCCTTACCAGACACCGCAGCCAGAAATTAACCCAACCTTCCCTAACCCAGCCAGCATATACCAAAACCCAACTCCCCCAGCCACCAAAATAGAGGCCGAAGTGGAAAATATAAGAGTCATGGTACTCAAACTTCTCAACAAAGGGAATTTTCTACTGCGAACCGACATTACAACTGCGGCGATATTGCCTCTCAAATTCAAAATGCGGAGCATAGAAAAATTTGATGGGATTTGGATGCCCTATATCCCACTTAAAATCTTATTCCATTGGCATGCGATCAAGGGAGCTAGCTTCGAGGCTATGGCTTCCAATTTTCACCTCACCACGATAGAGGCGCCAAGCAATGGCTAATGTTGTCGATAGCGGCACCATGAATACGTGGGACCAGATAGGCAGCGTTCTGGAAAGGTACAAAGACAACACCGATCCACGAAAATAGAAGGGACCTTGAGTCGTGCACCAGAGGGAAAAAAAAACATGTCTTGAGTTCGCGGTCGGATGGAAAAAAGAAAGTTGGCCCAAACCTTTGACAGACCCGATCCAGCCGAGTCATGCCGAATGTTCATCAAAAACCTCCAGCCCATTTACCTGGAACACATGCGGTATCTCCCCTACACCAATTTCAAAGAAATAGTGGAGATAGGAGCCCGTATAGATGATGATATACGAACGGGGCAATTACAAGTCAATACATCTCCTAGCTCTTTCCGTTACTCTAAAGGGAAGACACAGCCACCCGCACCAAGTCAATATGGTAGGGAATGCATCGACCACTTTTCCTACCCAAAGTTATGGCCTTTGTTCCATGGTCTTATGAAGCGGGCAGTGCATCAACACAATCGGAGGAATAATGGCCCGAGCAAATTTCAAATCGAGCCGTCATTATGATGAACTGCAAGCCTCCCAGTCTGTGATCCTGCAGGGGCTAATGGCACAAGGAGTGTTAAAGCCTATGGAAAATTATAAACCACCAGACCCCCTGCCCAGGAACTGGAATCATGCCCAATACTGTGAATATCATCGCTGCAGTGGTCACCTCACTGATAAATGTTATCTGCTCAAAAATGCTATTCAGGATCTTATAGATGACAAGGTTATTGAAAAGCCTCCTCCCAGACCAAATATAGTCAATAACCCCTACCTCAAATCAACATGATTGAGGTTGGTGAAAACTTCCTGGACATGATAGGCGGAGGTGCGATTACGAGCTCCTGCGAGTTTGAGTCCATTTCTAATAAGCCTCTGCAGAACTAGTATACTACGCCCGGCCAGCTTACGGGCGCCCGGATCGGTGGACCGCAGATATATTATCCCTATTCCTTTCCCTAGCTTTACGGATTGGTCATCTACCGATCCGCTCCCTAATAATGAGGATCTCAAACCCCAGGTCCTCAATAATGTAATAAACCCTGTACGGTTTGCTTTTAATAATAATATAAATGTCTTTGCTTATTTCTTAGTTGCACCTATATTAAAAGACGCATTAAATCATTATAATAATGAGTCATTTAATAGGACCCCGAACAAAAAAAAAAGAATTATTTGCTTAAGCTTGTAAAATCAGTCGAGTATCAGGGACAACATCATTTATCATCAACAACTGAAGACTTACCCACTCTCAATCTGGGGGCTGGACAATGAAATCAAAGGAATCAAAATCGGCAACTCCCTGCAAGGTTCTGAAAAGGATAACACTCATGGATCTCCTCAAAGAGTTCGTGGACATGTTTACTTGTAAATGTGTCAAGGGTAGGCCCAGCCATAGTCAAACACCGGATCCCCACATGTCCGGATGCTCAGCCAATCAGACAAAAGCTCCACCGCATCAAGCCAGAATGGTCACTACAAGTTGAAAAAAGAGAGAAAGCATGAAACAGCCGCACGTCAACTTCATTCGGGTAAAAAAAAAAAGAGTAAAAAAAAAAGAAAAAAAAAAAAGAAAGAAAATACCCGATATGGCTGTCCAATGTAGTGACCATTCCAAAACCCAACAAGTTTTTTTATCAACAGCATGCTGGGCCATAGTCAAATCAAAGGCAGCAGGAGACCAAGAAAGACCTCATTCACCACCCCTTGGGGAACCTACTGCTATCATGTCATGTCACCTGGGCCTAAAAAAAATATGCTGGGGCTACTCATCAAAAGGCTGCTACCGCTCTCTTCTACGATGCGCAGTATATTGTCAAAAAGATCCAGTCAGGAGATGCCATATTCCTCGCAAGCCAGGAAAAAGAAGACTTTGTTCAGCCCTCCAATCTCAACGAGCTCAAAAGGTATTATGCTTGAGACATCCTATTTGGCAAGTGCTTCCCTCTCCAGCCCGCTAGGCTGAAAACCCGAAAGGGCGACCTAGGCAAAAGTTAGGACATATAAAAAAAAAGAAAAACAAATAAAAAAAAAGAAAGGAGAAATAAGGGCTCGCTGGGCTGAAAACCCGAAAGGGCGGCCTAGGCAAAAATTAGAGCAAACAAAAGCAAAAAAATAAAAAAAATAATAAAGGCTCGCTAGGTTGAAAACCGAAAGGGCAGCCTAGGCAAAAGTTAGAGCAAAATAAAAAATATATATATCAGGAGAATAAGGAGAGGGAAGACACTCTTTGAAACCTCAGCATCTTACCTCCAGATCTTCAGCAGACAAATGGGCTCGACTGACAGAAAGAAAAAAAAACCACGACAGGAAGCTCGCAATCAAAACATTAAAATATAAAATTTTCGGGTCCCAAGGTGCAACTTAGGAATAATTGCTAAAGAAATTTGGATTATACATTAATTGCCTGTACATATCTATTATTGCCTATACCCCCTTTGTTTCCCCCAGAAATTATCCCTTCTTTTGCAGCTTAAGCCCCAAGGTGGTCCATCAGTACCTGCGGCGTCCGCCCAGCCAGGCCAATATACTTCTTCTGCAAGGCACAGAAAAGGCTCAGTCTCATCAGAATGAGAAGCACCAGAAGTGACCTCGTCCTATTCATCATCTGCGTTGCCATTGTCCCGAAACAGCCGGACGACTTGGATCCCGCCCATTCATTGCTACCCTGTCTGATTGCGAAGAAGAATGCAGGGGCTATGAGAATAGCCTTATGCCAAGTGTAGCCCTGCAACAATCATATGGCCAAGAACAAGAGAAAGGTATCTGCCTTTTCTTTTCCCCGCATATCACAGAAAAAAAAAAGAGAAAAAGAAAAGCATGTTCGAACCCGAAGGTATATTCCTTTAAAATCCATCTTGGAGATACAGCGTGCCATTACCCATTAGACATCGGTATAGCTTTGCTTTGTGCGTGTGTCTTGAGTCTGCATGTTTCTTTTATTTATTTTGCATCATATAAAATTAGATTGCATTGTAAATATTTGTACATGTTTTCAAAAAAAAAAAAACAACAAAACAACAAAACAACAAAAAAAACAAAAAAACAAAAAAAAAAATCGGGAGAGGGAAAATGCACGTACAAGAGAGAAAAATTTTCAGGTACATGCAACAAGAAAAAATGCGGCGGCAGAAGAAGAAATTTTCGGCTGAAGCTAGAGAATGGAGCGAAAGAAAACAGCAGCAAAGAAAAGATGATATCAGCTGACACCAAAAGATGCTACATCAAGAAAAAGGAGGCTTCTGACCAAGGTTAGAAGGAGCAGTAAAGAAAAATGCAGCAGCATCAAGAAAGATTTTCCAGCTAAAGCCGAAAACAAAGCGGGACAGGGGAAAAGATTTTCCAGCGAAGGCCGGAACAGTGATAAAAAGAAAAATCTCCAGCAAAGTGCAACCACAAACAACGACAACAACAAAGCAACATCGGAGCAATTTGGCTGTGCATGGACACGACAAAGGTAAAGGAAAGGAAGGTATTTTCCTTTTTAACAGTGCATTTGTTTGATGTTTGGAAACTTTCCTTTAAGGGGTACACAGCCCCGGATTGATAGGGAAAGGTTTTGTTCTCTGTTGAAGGCTGAGTTCCTGAGGAGGCAATACATTCTATGCATTTTGGCTGTGTGGGAAACTTTCCTTTAAGGGGTCAGCCCCGGATTCATAGGGAAAGGTTTTGTTCTCCAATAGAGGCTGAGTTCCTAGGAAACAATTCATGTCGCGCAGCCACAGGCGAGCTACGATTGGTCTGATTCCTTGGCTAAGGATACGTAGGCAGTCTATCTCGGTAGATGCGACCAAACACAGCACATATTTACCCTTGTCGTACTCATTTGATAAAGCTTTGCCACACTTGCTCATTTAGTATTGATGCACTTACACCGCAACACTTACACCGCCACATTTAGTCCCCAGTTGAATGAACTACGTCTCGGTCTGATTCCTTGTATAAGGATACGTAGGCAGCCTATTTCGGTAGGCACGACCGTTGCATGAATGATGGTTTAGGTTTAGGCCGAACTACGTTTGGTCTGATTCCTTTTATTAAGGGATACGTAGGCGGCCTACATTAGTAGGTCCGACCATCAGAGCATTCAATTTGCATATCTGCTTAAAAACTACGATAACCTGCTATAACTGACTAAAAATGTCTAGGATATGGAGGTTTGATAAATTGCCGGCATTATAAGCGCTACTGCTGCATATTTCTCCCTCGTTTTGAAATGAAACGAAATTGGAGAGTCTATTCTAATCAACGATGTTCGTCTACTCAGTAAGCTACGGGTTACCCGTAGACTCCATCGTTGAGGGGCTCTGTAGACACCCCAATTTCGTACCCCAAACACATGACATGACATAAAATATCAAAAACTGTTAAAACATTAACAAATGTCAAGTTACAGGGTCAAAATTGCAAAAGGACAAAGCAGGATGCACAAAAGGACAAATTGCAGGGACTAAAGTGTCAAAAATGAGCCTAGTTTGAGGTTTAGGCATGGCTTACTAAAGGTTTGGGCATGGCGCCCAAACCAAAAACTCTCCAGGTGCTCATCAACAATTTGCCGTAAAATGCAATTCGTTCAGCGCGGTGTACCATTGTCTGATGCGCGAAGAAGAAAATTAAATTACAGCGATGTCCCAGCTTCCTCCTATAAATAGAGGTGTCCGGCTCCTTCATTCAAGACACCTTTCCTTCGTAAAATTTCTCTGCGTCCTCGTTACGCTGAAGAAATAAATAGTGAGCGATCATTTCAAAAGCCTCGAAACTCTGCCAAATCTCCTCCAAACACAAAACTAACCGGTAGGAGTGAGCCTTAGCCCCCCCAGCTAGGTATCCACCCTTTTTCCCTGACCCAAAAACCATAAAGTAAGGTTACTCGCCTCGAGTAATAGTCGAAAACAACTCATATAAGCCGTTATTCCGCCCAACCAAATAAGCCAAAACCACAAAAACTAAGCCGTCATTCTGCCCGAGTGAGTGAGCCAAAAACACCATATATAAGCCGTCACGCTGCCCAAATTCACACAACACACAACAACAACAACAACAACAGTCTCCCTCTCGAGAGGACGTGAGCGAGCACACAAAGTCTGTAAGTTTTTAAGTTTTAAGTTTTATTTTAAAGTCTTTCATTCTGTAAAAAAATATTATTTCCAGTCCGGCCCAATGTAGATATATAAGCAGTTATGATGCCCGGATTTATTTAGGAAATAATACTAAATGTAGCCGTTATAATGGCCAAATATTTTCAAGTATATTTGTAATTGTTTGTAAAAGAGATTGTTGCAAGTCCAGAATAATATAGATGTAATGGATGTATTTGTAGGTAGTTAATACTTTATTTATCCGTTAAATAAATATAACAAAAAACATACTTTAGCCAAAAACCGTTTTGAGACCGAAAGGGCGAGTTGGGTGCCTAGCACCTTCCCAACTCGTAACTTAGCCTCCGAACCCGTTTTCTCTATCTCTGGTTTTCTTTTTCTGGTTTTGCTTTATTTTTGCCTTAAAATAAAGATGGCGACTCTAAAACATTTTGGATCCAGTGGGGCCTCGCAACATCTTTCTTTGCACTTTCACGTTCTCCCCTAAAAAAGGGAGAATGGGAATGGAAAGGTGATGTATTCCTATGTCCTGGTATCCCCTAAACAAGGGATAACTTGACGTAGAAAACCCAAAGCACTCATAGTGATCCAAAATAGGCCATAAGGCTATTTTCATAAAATCCATAGTGGGGGCGCTGCAACATCTTTCTTTGCACTTTCACGTTCTCCCCTAAACAAGGGAGGATGGGAATGGAAAGGTGATGTTTTCCTATATCCTGGTATCCCCTAAAAAAGGGATAACTTGACATAGAAAATCCAAAGCTCCCATATTGGATCAAAATCCACTAAAGGCAACCGAGGCGCATTCCAACGCGCTTATTCGACAAAGACTCCTCCCGCTTTTGATTTCGTCCTCCCCAAACAAGGGAGGTTTGGGAACGGAGCAGTGGATGTCACCGCATCCGCACGTATGCGCACCCCTATCCAAGGGCGCGCGGGGCGCGGGAGCACCCATCCCGGGAACCCACAATTGCGTGCCCAAATTTGGACGATGATTTTTGCATTACGATGCCCAATATTTATATTGCGATGCCCAAATTACGATGCACAACTTCATTGCCATGCCCAAATAAATAATGATAATTTAACACGTCAATGATGAGAGAGTTTGTGAAAGAGTGTGTGAGAGAGAGTATGTGAGAGAGAAAGAAAAAGATAGAAAAACTTTTTTCATTCGTTAGTGATGAGAGTGTGTTAGAGAGAGAATGTGGGAGAAAGTACGTGAGAGAGAAAGAAAAAGTTAGAAAAACTTTTGTCATTCCCAAGGTCAGACAAAATATAATAATTACTTCGATGCCTAGATTTTTCATTACGATGTCTAATTTTGGGCGGGAATTGTACGCGCGTCGTTTATTCATCAAGAGTATATTTGTTATTTTATCCCTAAAAGTATACTTTAGTGGTTGAAAAGAAATATGAAGGATTTTTCTTGTTATAATTTAGAAGAAATTGCGAGCCAGTTCATTTTTCCTTGATTTTAATCGCTCCAGTCCGTTGTTTTTATTTTTAACTGGAAAATGTCACTTTTTAGAGAGAAATGACTACGTTACCCTTAATGAACACTGAAGGGTTGACTAACGCATGAATCGCGGTGCACATGTCTTTTTTTGTGATTTAAATATAAAGAGTCAACATTAAATGTTTATATATCGCGATACAAAAACAAACAACTATAATAGAGTATATTAGCCTTTGCACCGCTGTATATAACTTCAATTTCTGTATTTAAGTGTTTATATAACGCGGTGTAAATTTTTTTATTTGGTATTTGCGATATCCTTCATAAATTAGTTGCATCACAGCTTGATATATTTGTTTATAAACAAATATATTAACTGCGATACAAAAACAAGTGAACCACAATACACAATAAATGTTTTACTTTATTTTTTGTATTTAAACGTAAATAATGTAAAAACTAATGATTGTAAAAACTAATTAAGATTAATATTATATATCAAAATATATCGAACTACAATGTTCATTGCAAAATTAATAATTGAACTATGTCAAAAAAAAAAATACAATAATTTTCGAATAGATTCATGACTTTCAATGTTGCAAAATTAATAATTGAACTTTGTCAAGAAATACAAAAAAAAGTTAAAAGAGTGGTTGAAGATGGGATCAGTAAAAGAATGCAGGAGAGATTGAAGTGTAGGCATAATTCATCTTGAGAAATCTTCATAGATCAGCTTCATGTGGTTGTTTATCATCAATTTCCTTCTCAAGTTTTATCATCAAGTTCTTAAAGATGAAGGAAGAAAATGATGATTTTTTTAAATCTAAAATTGGTATGCATTCGAGAATCATAAAGTTTTAAAAGAAACTTGATGATAAACAATTACTGGAAATAAAACATTTTGAGGGAGCTATTGTTGTTATGAATAAAGAAGGAAAAAATACATCAATATTTAAAGACAAAATAAGAAGGAAGATGGGTTTTTGTCATTTAATTCTTATTGTTGATATACGTATTGGGTAAGTTGCTTCTTTATAATGATGGTTGTTGATATTCTGTTGATATTTATATACCGTCATACAAAACAAGAATTTTATTATTTAATAAAATTGATAGTTTAGCACCGCCATTTATAAACATATGAACCGTGGTGCAAAAACATGTAATCCGCGGTACATCCAATCATTTGTAGCGCGTCTCTTGCTCGTTAAGGGTAACAGAGTCTTTTCGCGTCTAAATGTAACTTTTTCCAATTAAAAAAACAAGGGGTACTGAAACGATTAAAAGTTGGGAAAGTGGTCGGCCCGAATTTCACCCTATAATTTAATGTCATAGGACCGGCCCGGTTATCACCCTATTTTATTAGGTAAAATTCTGGCCGGTCTCTTTTTCAAAGTTTTTAATCCCAAAAGTTCACTGTTCTTTTTTTCAACCGCAAAAGACCACTTTTCGAAATATTGTTCGAAAATGTCATCATTTCCTTCAATAGTTCCGGCAACACACTTTGGATTCGAAAATCACCTTTGTTGCACAACGAAACAGGGATTGACCTCTCTACGGGCAAAAATTCTTCTTTCATCTTCTCCTTTTTCTTCATTTCCATGGATATGTAGTTATACAATCAAATGACAGCAAAAATTTATGTATCCCGATTCGAAAAAATGCAACGTATTCTTTCTGCTGCTCTGTTTTCATAAACAATCGGGATTGTCATATATTCATGTAGGATAAAGAATATATAATGCATAGTACAAGAAGGAACGTGCATAGGAGGACTATGGGTCTGTAGTATGGGTTTATTCTATTAGTCTTTGTAGCTAGCATGAGTCATTCTCCTTTATAAAGATTTTTAGTGTAACGCCCCGATCCCGAGAGCCCGGTCTGCTACGTGTAGCCCACACACTAGTCCACTGAACACGCAACACCTTGGGTCATCAGGTCAACCACAAGCCGACCCAAAAGTCCATGGATAATGTTGGTGCCCAGTAGTAGCACATGACTACCTTATAAATCAAACACAAGTCCCACATCTACCCGATGTGGGATTGGGGTATTACAATCTCCCCCACTCAAATCCTTAACGTCCTCGTCAAGTCCGAATCATACCCTAGGCGATGCAGGAATCAAGAGGTGGCTCCCACCTTCTGCGGTGTAGCACTTTGGCCCATACAACACTTTGTTCCCACATTTCCTGCCGGGACTCACTCTGATACCATTTTGTAACGCCTCGATCCCAAGAGCCTGGTCCGCTACGTGTAGCCCACACACTGGCCCACTGAACATGCAACACTTGGGTCATCAGGCCCACCACAAGCCGACCCAATAGTCCATGGATGATGTTGGTGCCCAGTAGTAATACATGACTACCTTATAAATCAAACACAAGTCCCACATCTACCCGATGTGGGATTGGGGTATTACATTTAGCATGGGTCATTCTACTTTACACATATTCCTACACCAATTACACCTACAAATATCCGAACCATCAGAGTCTATTGCTTTGGGCTGGAATATACAGAGAGAAGGGAAGAAGGAGAGCAACGACAGAAAACAGAATAGGTAGAAATCGCCGTTCATAATTTTTGAATCGCGGTTTATAAATTTTTTTATTTTTGAATCGCGGTTCATAAATATTTTGAATCGCAGTGCATTTTCAAATATTTTGAACCGGTGTGCATTTATCTCTCATTCCTTCTGCACATAATTCATCAAACTATCTAGGATTTTCCAGTATCTTTGTAATTGGGTCCCATTAGCACAAATATCCAAAACAAACTTGTATTTTTGTTCCCCTTCAGACTTCACACAGAAAATGCAAGCCTGTCTTTTTCATGAAATTGGGATGTGCACCAGAGGTTCTTCAGCTGTAGACTTCTTTGAATCGGAGTGCATATAGTTTTGAATCACAGTTCAATTTTTTTTGAACCGCAGTGTATTTTCAAAATTTTTGAATCGTGGTGCATAAATTATTTGAACCGCGGTGCACAAATTTTTTAATCGCGCTATATTTTTGTAGCATGCCTCAGGCTGATTAATGGTATCGCAGTATTTTCGTCACTAAAAATGTTTTTTTCGATTAAAAATAAAAAATATATACTGTAACAATTAAATACTTTAAAAAGTGGATCGATCCACAATTTCTCCTATTTCTCTATTTCATTTACAACCTCAATCCGAAGGGCCCAGGTATTCATAGGCAGACAACCAATATTAAACAATTAAAGAAGAGCCCATTATAGCCTCCCTTATTTTCACTAGACCGGGGTTCATCATTTGACGAGTCTTTGATCATGTATTGAATGGCCCAATTAAATCCTTCATCTTCCTTTTACGGGCAAGATTACATCACCCTTATCTACGGTCTAGATTTTCCACTATTAATGTATTAGTTTTTGTGTCCGTACCTATGGCACGATATAATATAGGATGATATCAGTATAGGACGGTATTAGTATTCAAATAAATAAATACTCCCTCCATCCCTATATTATCGTCTTGGTAGACTTGGCGTACAGTAAGATGAAAAAGTAAGGGTAAAGTGGTAAAAGTGTTATCCAAAAAATGAAAGTTTCAAACAAGATAATTATTTTGGGACAGACGAAAAAGAAAAGCAGAACAATTATTTGGGGACGGAGGGAGTATATGTTTTAATCATGTATCAAAAACAATTTCAAATTATTTCGGGTATGGTGACATATAGGCAAGGTTCTAAAAATCATTAGGCAGCCACTAGGCGGCACACTAGCGCCTAGCGCTTAGCGCCTAGCGGATTAGTCGGGGCGTAATCGGGGCCTAGGCAGGGCCTAGAATTAAGTTATAATTATCATTTTTTTGATAATTTACATCAAAGATCAAAGAAACTGACTACAAATGTCAATTTTTTTTTTATGTTTGTCATTTTATCAAACACTGGTCTATAATTGTAAAATGAACAAAAATATACAAACCTACCATTAATCTCAATTCTCAACAACCCCAAAGCAATAAACCAGCCAAGTTTATAGCTATATATAAAAAAATTTACTTCACCAACCTATTGCCCCTACAACCCACAGTTTAACTTATCCTCCCTAATCTCTTCTCATTCTAAATTCTGAGTCTCGAGACAACCTCCTTCTTCTTCACCTTTTTTTCTTCTTCTTTCTTCTATCTATTTGGCAGACCAGCAACCCTTTTTTCTTCTTTTCTTTTTTTTCTTCTCTCTCTCTCTCCGACAGACCGACTCTCTCATTTTTTCATCTTCCAATCTCTTTCCTCCTAGATCTAACCATTTAATCTATCTCCTCTCTCATCCCACCGAATATCCATAAAATCAAACCTCTTTTCTTTCTACCTCC
Organism: Codonopsis lanceolata; assembly: GCA_013146195.2. Classification (NCBI taxonomy): domain Eukaryota; kingdom Viridiplantae; phylum Streptophyta; class Magnoliopsida; order Asterales; family Campanulaceae; genus Codonopsis; species Codonopsis lanceolata. The sequence continues at coordinate 21,591,282 of CM028383.1, forward strand.
CTCTCTGCCTCACCATTATCACTCCTCCTTCCTTCTCCAGTTCGCCCCCCCCTTCATTCTCCAGTTACTGCATGCCACAAAATCAAAGCTACAAAAATAAATTAAGGTCGGCGAGGTTTGGCGTAGGCGTCTACTTGGTCTATTAGGCGGCGACTAAGAAAGTCGCAACGGTAGAGAAGAGCCTAGCGCCTAGGCGGGGAGTTTTAGAACACTGCATATAGGTACTCTAGCCCAAAGTGTTTATGAATATTTAGTTTTGTATTTTTAATTTGTAGGGAAACATGGGCGGTACCCTACTAGATTTTATTAATAGAAATAAAATTACAAATTTGAGGGGGACAATCAGCCTTACCTCTATAGGAGGGAGAACGGAGGAACTTGACCTCGAAAAAGAAATACTAACAACAAATAAAAATAAAGAAATTTGAATCTAAGGTAAACCTTGGGCATCCATAATGATATCACCGTATATCGAGCGAGGGAGATCTGATAAAGAAGAAAAAGTGGCATCCATACCCGTGTCCCTAGCGAGATTAGCAAAACCAATAATCAAATATTGTTAAAGAAAAAAATTGACATGTAGAAACAATATTGTATTGTTTTTTTGCAATAACGACAACTTAATCTTTTTCTGGAGGTTCTTGCTTTACAACAATGACTGGTTTTGAAAAATGAGATGCAATAACTTTGTCCAATATTTCCACCTAAACGTGAGACAAAGAACTCAAGTGCTCTTAAGACACCTTGCTTCTTCTTGAAGGAGAAGGAGGAATTGACCCTTCCCAACAAAACCAAATACATAATATTGAAAGCTTTAACCATATCTATATATTTTTATGCCAACATTTACAGTAGTCTGAAACTAAATAATTTGTCAATCTGGAAATTCTTGAATCAGCCTCATCTCTTTTATCACTCCCTAGTTTGCCACCATGTTGATGCAAGTTAACCAAACTTTTATTAATTTTTTTTAGAATCAAGATTATAATACCCATGGCGTGCATGTTTGAATTGGGATTGCAGGAATATTGTAGCTCTTAGACTGTTAATGAAGTAAATCAGTAATTTTTTGACCATGTTGTGCTACACATCAGTTAATGTAAGTAGTTTGTTGACTACTAGTTAAACATGAAATAACATTGTTGATTGACACCCTGCATCTTCTTCAAGTATCAATTGCGTACCCTTCGCAGCAAAAGGAAATACTGATGTGACAAAAATGTAGCTTGGGCCGTCCGTGTGATGGGTAGGATATCTGGGCTTGATCTACTTCCTCGAACCTGATTAAGATCATGAAAACACCTAGTGGAAGTGCAAGGCTTGGCCTCGCGAAACCACTCCGGCGTGAGAGTAAGTATCATGTGAGAGAGTCAATAAGCAATTTGACAGAGGTTCTAGGCTCAAGAAAGAGTGTGTACCTTGTATATGGCGTATGGAGGGATATTTATAGGCCCCCAATGTCATTAAATCCGTCTAGGATTCACTACCTTGATTATCATGTAGGATTGGGAGAGAATCCCTTGATTTTAGGAATGATAGGTGGTTGATCGAGTGAGTGTAAGAGCAGATATGGTAAGGGTCCTGCTCGGGTAAGGAAACCTTTGACTTGCCTTGGAGAACAAGCTTCGAAGGCTCCATGCTCGGTACGACCCCGGGCGAGCAAGGCTCGCTATATGATGTAAACTGGTTATAGATAAGTGTAGATCCCGAGCATGGCCCCTGGTCGAGCAGGCGAGGCCAGTGCTTGACTAGGTTTGGACAGGATGAGTCTAATTCTCTGCTCGCTGTGAGTGTGGTCCCCGGGCACGGCCCCTGGCCGGGCGGGCAAGGCCTGTGTCCAGCCAGGTTTGGGCGGGGATTATGTTACTCAATGCTTGACGTCTCGCTAGCTCTGTCCGCTAGATTGGTAGGTCCCATGTTAATTAAGCTCGTGACTGACACGTAGTAGTCGTTCATGATTTGCTCGTGACCCGGCTTGGGTCGGGCACATCAATGGCCCCTAGCTCCTTATCTGGCGAGTATTCGTGCTTGGAGCGGAGAGCGTATATGCTGGAGGGCAGGTTTGTAGAAGGTTCTGAAACCTTAGCAGAGTACAGCTGGGACGTGCTGAGGAAGCTTACTGTTAGGAGTGCAGTAGGGCGAGTAGGCGAGGAGGCGCGTGAGCCGTCAAAAAATGGTGTGACTTGATATGGGGCGCAGTTTTCGAAGCGGCGCACTAAATGCGCGCATGCTGAGTGGCGTCAGCCGTCCTTTCAAGCGCCGTTTCGGCCTCGCTTTTCCCCGCCCCCAAAACCTAAATAGTCCGCCTATAAAAAGTAAGCCCTTCTCCCTCTTCTTTCTTTTACCGTTTCTGAGCTTTTTAGAGAGAGAATATCTCGCGTTCCTGCTGCTGCTGCCCTGAGTTTCCTTGATTTAGGCGTACATCTCCCCAGATTTCGATCGACATTTGCTTCCGAAGTTCGTGATTCTCCTATGTCTTCGGCTTCATCGGTCCATCTTCTAGAATCCTTGAAGAAAAAACCCCCATTTGACTTTTTGACAGTAAGTTTCTGACCTATCTTTTCTGGTATGTTCTTCCTTTTTCTAAGTTTGATGAAAATTTCTGGGTAGGCTTCCTAAGATTAGAAACGACCCTTAGGTAGAGATCGAGGAAAAGATCAAGCGGTCTTGCTCGCTAGGCGGGCATGGCCCCTTGGTGCACCTAGACATAGGAATTTTCCCCTTTTGCTTTATCGATTATCCGAGCAGAATGTTGACTCTCCTTCCTTGATCTCTTTTTGTAGATATGTCAGGTGACTCAGAAAATGGCAAGGAGATCTTTAGTTATGGCATGCAAAATGAGTCCCTGAGCAGCGAGAAAACTCCCCCTGTCGATTATGTACTGGAAGAGGGGGAGGAATCTGTGGCCGGAGAGACTGGCCCGGGGCGCATGGCCCCCCAAGTAGTTGATCTTGTTGACTCCTCCAGCGAGTAGGGCCACTCTGGAGAGGAGAGTGTTACTGGGGACTACGATGGCGGGCAGGGCCATGAGCAGCGGATAGATAATGCCGAAGATATGGTCGGGCGGGAACAACCCGACCAAGGAGAGGCGGCTAGGGGTGTCTCGGAGTCTGATGGAGTAGATGACATGCCCCTTGCCCTCCACATGAAAAAGACTGGCCGCTCTTAGGTGGGGTCACCCTTGAGGAGGTTGCCGACGATGACGACAATATGCCCCTTGCTCGCCGCATAAGGAAACGTGCTCAATCTCAAGTGGAGGCCACACTTGATGAGGTTATTGACGAAAAGTATGAGCCCGACTGGTGTGTAAATGTCGATGAAAGTCGGTATGCTGTTCATTGGGCCTCATTAGACACAGCGGACAAGGTGACGGCCTGGCTCACATCCCTTAGCATTGACTCCGCCTACTACCGGGCAAGTAAGATGGATGTACCAAGCGGATTAAAGCTATCCCGCGAGCAAGAGAACGAGCTCCTATTCTTTGCCGACTTCTTCCGAGTCGGACTGCGCCTTCCCCTGGAGCCTTTCTTGGTGGACTTCTTGCTCGAGACCAAGGTTGTGCCCTGCGACTTGATGTTGAATATTGTTTGGGCGATCACGGCCTTCACAGTAGCTTGACATCTACTGGGTTTCGAGCCGGACATGTACCTTCTCCATAAGCTATTCGTTTTTGCTCCGAGAACAGGCGGGCATATTGGAGTAAGGTCCAACTCCAATTTTTTTAGGATGTTGGCCGATGTCCCTGGGAAGGTTGAGGCCTGGGACCGGAGGATCCTCTTCATCGAGTCTCGGGTTGGATGGCCGTTTGCGCCCACGGCAACCAACGAAATAAAAATTCCCAAGGTCTCCAAGCAAGACTTCAGCTCTGGTGAGATTTCCCGCCTGGCGGCGTAGAAGGTTGCCGTTGGAGTTGTCGAGGAGAATGAGAAACGGGTCGATTTTTTGGCAAAGATTGAAAAATCTCTCAAAATCATGACACTTGGCAAATATATCAGCCAATCGATTTTTTGTCCCAACATGTTCAGTGCAAATAATCTCTTGTTCAACCATGCCTCTAATAAAGTGGTGTCTTATATCAATGTATTTTGTTCTAGAGTGTTGAATTGGATTTTTTGCTATATTAATTGCATAGGTGTTATCACAATACATAGTTAACACATCAATGTGAAGCCCATAATCTTTGATCATTTGGTTCATAAAAGTTGTCTCAACACAGTTATGTTTTTTACTAAACCAAGAACCCAAATTATTTTTCGAAAATTGATCAAGTTCTACAAAACATGAGACATGGATATCTTCACACTCAAGAGTGGACAAGCAAGCAAGTTTCCTATAGTCTACCTTACCTTTCCTCCTTGTGGACATCCCATCATGTATATTACCTACGACTTGTAAAGTGGGATGCACTTTTTGGATTTTGCTTGGAATGTCATGTCCATGATCACCAAATTGATCGATTTTTCGCTTGTTCTCAACTGCTCCAAAGATTCGCCAAGATTCTGTCCAATGTGACTTCCGATGTAGCTTCTGATGTAGCTACATTCGGAACTACATTGGGTGTCACATTTGAATCACATCGACTGAACTTCCTGGACTTGCAGATTATGTCTGCTCTGGTGCAGGAACACTGTCTGAATATCCAACAGCTGCAGAATCTGAAAACTTGTGCATTTGTCTCAAGATCACCAAAAACTAGCAAATCTTTTTTACACAAAGTATTGACACATTGATTAGCAAAATGACCAAACCCTTGACAAGCCCTACATTGAATAGAATCAATATTTTTATCACTTGATGTAGATTGTTTAGCAAAAGGGTTGGTAAATGATTTTTCAGAGGTTTGGAAGGAGTCTTCATTAGGAACAAACTTAAAATACTCATGTTTAAAAGCAGTTTTGGAGTTTGAAGATGAAAATCTATTTTTTTTCTTTGGCTTTCAAAATATTTTTAAATTTGGCTGATAAAAGAGCCATTGACTCTTCATCAAAATCAAATTCATCAACATTCCAATTTGAATAATTCGTATTCGTTAATGTAAGAGAACGAACAAAATTCTCAAATTGGGAATCCATCATGGCTACAACTAGAATCTTCTCTTAGTGATGTCAAGAGGAGGCTCTGATACCAATTGAAAGAACACAAGTAGCTAGGATTCTCCAAAAATTGCAGCCAATGCAGTTTCCAATGTAGCTGCCGATGTAGCTACAATGGAAGTCACAATGACCAAAATAAAAGTGAACAGCGGAAGACATAATACTAAAGCAAGAAAATAAACACAAAGGTTTACCAAAAACAATCTACAAGATTGTACTTGTAGACCTAGCCTCCAGGCCACAAAGATTTCACTAAAAATAATAATCATTTTACAAAAACAATTGTGAAATCACTCACAAAAATATTCTCACAAGACAACAAGTCTTGGAGAATAAAAACCCCCACATAAAACAAGGTAGACAAAACGTGGGAAGAAATAAAACAACTTCCTAAAACTGAAACAGGAAGATAAAACAGATTTTCAGAACTTCAATGTTACTGCCGATGTTATAACATCAGGAGCTTCAACCAACTGCTTCACCTCTGAACTGAAAAACTGCTTCTGAACTTTATATGAATCTGCTCACAGCTTATAGCTTTGTTTTTCTCTCTCAAGCTCTATATACAGCTCGTATCCTTGCTCCTTCATTTATAGTTATGCGATGTCCTACACACACGTAAAACAGTCCATCTACTACAACGAAAAGGATTAGCAATAAGGAAAGACCAACAACTTACCAATTTCTAGATTTTATTACCATATAAACAAGGATTCTAAGGCACGGATTCATGAAGGAATTTCACCAAGATTTTGTTTCCAAAAACAACACTAAGATTTAGGTCCAAGAAATCAACAAATCTTTAGGAATATTTTGTTTCCAAAAATGACTCCTAAACTTTAGGACCAAGAAACCAAAAAATCTTTAGGAAAATTTTGTTTCCAAAATAGCCTCTAAAGATTTTGTTTCCAAAAATCCACCAAAACTTTATGACCAAGAAAGGTGAAACAAAACCAAAATAGGTCATGCCTATTTTACCCTTACAATCTCCCCCTTTGTTGAGCCTTTCTGGTCAAATCAAAAGACAAGTGTTTATTCAACACCAATCAAAACCATCTAACCTGCATTGGTTAGAAAATCTCATCTCCCCCTGAATTTGTGCAAGGCATAAAATCAGAAATCATTTATTAAGCACAAATCAGAATATACCAATGATGCAATTACCACAAACACTTGATCTCTCTCCCCCTACTTGACCGGAAAAGGAAGAGGGAGAAACAATCTCTTATTGAAAGAACACAAGTAGCTAGGATTCTCCAAAAATTGCAGCCAATGATGCAGTTTCCAATGTAGCTGCCGATGTAGCTACAATGGAAGTCACAATGACCAAAATAAAAGTGAACAGCGGAAGACATAATACTAAAGCAAGAAAATAACACACAAAGGTTTACCAAAAACAATCTACAAGATTGTACTTCTAGACCTAGCCTCAAGGCCACAAAGATTTCACTAAAAATAATAATCGTTTTACAAAAACAATTGTGAAATCACTCACAAAAATATTCTCACAAGACAATAAGTCTTGGAGAATAAAAACCCCACATAAAACAAGGTAGAGAAAACGTGGGAAGAAATAAAACAACTTCCTAAAACTGAAACAGGAAGATAAAACAGATTTTTAGAACTTCAATGTTACTACCGATGTTATAACATCAGGAGCTTCAGCCAACTGCTTCACCTTTGAACTGAAAAATTGCTTCTGAACTTTATATGAATCTGCTCAAAGCTTATAGCTTTGTTTTTCTCTCTCAAGCTCTATATATAGCCCGTATACTTGCTCCTTTATTTATAGTTATGCGATGTCCTACACACACGCAAAACAGTCCATCTACTACAACGAAAAGGATTAGCAATAAGGAAAGACCAACAACTTACCAATTTCTAGATTTTATTACCATATAAACAAGGATTCTAAGGCACAGATTCATGAAGGAATTTCACCAAGATTTTGTTTCCAAAAACAACACTAAGATTTAGGTCCAAGAAATCAACAAATCTTTAGGAATATTTTGTTTCCAAAAATGACTCCTAACCTATTTTGGTTTTGTTTCACCTTTCTTGGTCATAAAGTTTTGGTGGATTTTTGGAAACAAAATCTTTAGAGACTATTTTGGAAACAAAATTTTCCTAAAGATTTTTTGGTTTCTTGGTCCTAAAGTTTAGGAGTCATTTTTTGAAACAAAATATTCCTAAAGATTTGTTGATTTCTTGGACCTAAATCTTAGTGTTGTTTTTGGAAACAAAATCTTGGTGAAATTCCTTCATGAATCTGAGCCTTAGAATCCTAGTTCATATGGTAATAAAATATAGGATTTATGGTAAGTGTATTTACTTCCTAACTCTAATCATTTTCCTTGTTGGAGTTTGCTTCCTTTTTTGTAGGACTTCTTCACATATAAATTAAGGACTTAGGGCAGAGGCTGAATACGCATTCAGGAAGAAAATTCAGAAAGTTGAGAGCAGAAAAATCAGGTCCTGAAGCTGTCCAGTTCCAGATTTTGTGCAGTTTTTGAATGTGACTTCGGATGTTATAACATTGGAAGCGACATTGAAGTGCTGGAACTGTTTTGACTTCCTAGCTGATTTTAGGAAGCTATTTGTTTCTTCCCACGTTTTCTATACCTGTTTTTCTGTCGGTGTTTTGCTCTCCAAGACTTGTTGTCTTCTGAGAGTGTTTTGTTTGGTGATTTCACATAGTTTTTTGTAAAACGATTCATCTTTTTTAGTGAAATCTTTTTGGCCATGAGGCTAGATCTACAAGCATAGGCTTGTAGATTGTTTGGTAAACTTTTGTGCTTATTTTCGTGTTTTATTTTAAAGTCTTCCGCTGTTTTGATTTTTCTATTTATTGTGACTTCCATTGTAGCTTTTTCACAAGCTACATTGGAAACTGCATTAGGCAGTTTGGAGAATCCTAGCTACTTGTGTTCTTTCACGCACATACGGTTCATTAAGGGTATCGTAGTCATTTTGCTACCAAAGATAACTTTTTCCTGTTGAAAAAAAGAGAAGATATTGTAGCGATTAAAAACTTCAAAAGGTGGACCGGCCTGCAATCGACCAAAACTGTAAATTGAACCACCCTTATCGTTATCGGTTCAAAACAATTTCAAACCAAATTGAACCACATGAAATTTGAATCGAACTGAACCGAACCACTCAATTTGGTTTCGTTTGATTTTATGGTTTCAAATAAAAAAATTAAATAAGTTATCTATATTATAAAAGAGCTCAGCGTCTAGCTGATGTCCCTAATCAAATTGTGCTAAACACAAGTGTCGATCCATATTGATTCGTAAGTATGTGAGTTACAAATGAACCCTCAGTTATTAGTTATGTTTGAATTACCCCGTCAGTTATAAGTTTTGTTTATTTCGACTATTTATTGAGCTGATCTCATACCGACACTGTGTCAATGACTCGGACACGTATACTAAGATAACATAAAAATAATAATATACTCGCACTTCCAATTAAAGAAATGATCACTTTTCAAATATGTCTAAGAGGCTAGAAGTAACATCACCAATAAACAAAAAAAAAATTAATGTTTAGTGTTTACTTCCACACTTCTCTTATAAATTACAAGTTATAAATAAACACAAATTAAAATATGAAAGAAACAAATAGTAGCAACTAGCAAATAGCAGTAGCAAACAAAAGCAGAAGCAAACAAGGTAACGACAAATATTAGCGACAACAAATATTATTAAGTGAAATAACAACTAGTGTTAAGTCAGAGTCATTTATATGTGGAATCAATAAAATAACTACATGTTTTACAATTTTACAGTTCAATTCTAGCCACCCACCACTAGAGTTTTGTAGCAATTCAAAGACAAAATTAGAAAATAGAAATATAAAAAAAATCATATTTATGTATAATGTTTATATATATATATATATATATAAAATTTAAAAGACGGTTCAATTCAGTTTGGTTTAAACTAAAAAATCTCAAACCAAACCGAGCCACTTGATTTTTTATTTGTTCAAATCAAAACCAAAGTATTTAAATTCAAAATCAAACCAAACCGTCTAATTTAATTCGATTCAATTCATCTATTCGATTGTTCCGAACTTACACCCCTACCCATGAGTATGGAGAACTTTTTTTTCTTCTTGGCTATTTTAAAAAAATAAACCGCCACACCACTACTAACGTTAATTTACCATCAGCACCACAGATGTCAATCAATGTACCAAAATTGGAACACTGCGCAATGGGCACTTTAGAGCATCAACATTACAGTTATTCTTTCCTAAAATTCTTAGTTGGGTCCCACTGTCACTTACATATTTTTTTCTTCTTAACTCACTTAAGAATATATCTTCTCATTGTATAACTTTTTAACATTTTCTTAACTGAGTTCCACTGCCACCTCATTAACTTTACATTTCAATCTTATTTTTATATTCTCAACAAATAAATTTATTTAACGTTATTTAATATATTTCATGATGCGTCCAAGAAATCTGGATGCACTGAATAAGCCCAATCTAAACACCTGGCTTTCAACGTGTCCGTTGATCCTCAAAGCCCAATTCTGCAATGCAAATGAATAAACGTGAACTGGGCAGGGGCACTCCCTGCAAAGGCCCTCCGGCGTGCGAATCAGTATGCAAATTGATAAAAGAGTAAGCAATTTGGCAGAGTTTTGGCTAAGGAATAAGATTGCGCATACCCTTCTCCGTCATTTTGCCAAACTTTTATATGCACCGGAAGGCATAACCGCCAATAACCATAAATAACTGCCCATCATTGACATTAACTGCCCATGATCTCCATTAACCGCCCACAAATGTCATTAACTACCCCACAAACGGTTATGGCACTTAATGGAAACACATTAACTAGCCCACTAATGACAACGAATTAACTAGAGAATTTCCCGGTCATTATCACTGGCTAGAATTCTTGCTCGGAAGTGACCACCCTCAGCTAACACCTTGATCTTTCCCGGACATGAATGTCCTCAACTGATGGCGGCTCGTACTGGCGAGCATAGGTAAACATGCTCGCATATCGGTTTTGCTCGTTGGCTAAGCCCCCACGTAAGCAACTCAACAAAAACCAAAGTGTTTGCTCGCTTGCTCGCATGAAACCTTTGCTCGCTTAGTCAGAGGAAACTCATATGCTTGACACGTGACTCATGGCTTGGGCCTATTGGGCCGAGCAGCTCAGTAGCCCCCTACTCCTTGTTTCACCGAGCATTCATGCTGGGGACGAGGAGGAGCCCAAAAATTTCGAAGAACATTTTCCAGAATAATCAAACATTTCAAATATGCTGCCTAAATAATCTTGGAGCCAAAAAATCTGAATAGGCGGCAACCCAAAAGACGTTTGAAGAGGCGTTTTTCAAAGGTTTAAATCGTCAGCCGCCAGCCGCCAGTTCTGAGAAAAGCAGGCCCAATTCCTTATGCCCCATTAAATGCTGCCTCGTTCACCGTGCCTCGTGCTTCGGGCCCAATGATTTGAACCCTCAACCGATGGTTTTGCTGGGTATAAAAGGCAGAATTCTCCTTTTTTTACAACTTTACGCTCACAAATTCCTGAAGATTACTTAGACAGAAAACCACGAAGAATTCTACAGATTCCATCGACGAACCTGCTTCCAGATTCAACCTCTTGCAAGAACTTGAAAATCAAATCAAGATCCTTCAAAGCTACCAGGTATTCCATACTTCCCTCTTCAATCTTCGATTGTATTTTCTCTTTTCAATTTTTGAATTAGGGTTTATGCTATTTAAACCCCTTTTTTGCTTTTCTACGAACTGTTCAACCAATTCCCCATCCACTTTGGTCTTCACTATATATCTGCCATTTCAATCCAAACCGAGGGAATCGAGAAGTCTGTGATCAGTACCCTGTTTATTGATCTCATAACCTGTTTACCACAGTCAATTTCATTTTTATCATACCTCACCCAATCAATGTCTAACCTACACTTCTCGATTCCTCTTCCTGTAGGATGTCTAGCGAAGAAACGGTCTCCGAAATCGAAGGTCGAAGCTATGACCACGGAGCTCCAGAAGAAATGCCTCTGTCCTCGACCTCATCTTCTGAAGAGAGCGAGCAAGAAGTGGTTCCCCTAATTACTCGCCGACGAAAACCCGTACAATTAAGCGAGCAACAAGTAAGCAGTAGCCCCCAAATCCCATGTGAAACCGTGCGAGCAGATAATCCTCCTTGTTTAAACGATCAACTACCCGGGCCAAGCCAAACTTTGTTCGTTCCTGCCTCTTCGTATTCTTCCCCTTCAATCAGATGGGAAGATTTGAATTCTGAGGAAGAGGTCAGTACCTGGTTCTACTCTTTAGGAATGGACCCCAAACTTTACCGAGTTCGCGCTTTCGACTTAGACATAGACAACGAAGGCCACAATTTTCAAGGGGACAAAATGGTATTTTATTTTGACTTCTTTCAAGTCGGGCTTCGTCTCCCTCTCGACCCGTTTATTGTCGAATTAATGAATGCATCCAATACTCTCCCCTGCGACTTGACTTTAACCACTGTTAGGTTCCTAGTATCATTCACTGTAGCTTGTCGGTCACTCGGGTTTGAACCCGATATGACTTTATTCCGAAAATTCTTCCTTCTCTCCCTTGACAAGAAATCCGGTCGCATCAATAGTCGTTCAAACCACGGGTTCTTCAAACTTCTTACTGATGGTCCCAATAAAGTCGATGGTTGGGACTCGAAGGCTTTGCTCGTTAAATCGAGCATTGGCTGGCCCTTTGCACCCTACATCAGCGACTATGGACTTCCTGAGCACGACAAAAACGCCTACCGAGCTGGGGAACCTCGAATAGTTAAAGCTTTCAGGACTCTACTGGGAGCAAGAGAAGGGCGAGCTGGACAGGATTTCGTGCTTGACTGGCGAATTCTTACTTCCGACCTTGGTCTTCTACGATCAGCTGGGATTTCCTACCTACCCATTGAAGGAGTTGAACCTCGAATTGTTCTTGATCCGGAAACTCCTCATCCATATTGGGGCTCTTGCCATGGGAAGAAATTCCCTAGTGAGTGCGAGGAATGTGCTCGCACCGGAGCTCTCTGCCGACCTTCCTTCTCGCTGACTGGTTTACACTTCAACTGCATCTTACTTCGCCATCCTTTTTTGATAACTTTACAAATCTGTGCTTTTCCCTGGTTAACATTCACTTTATCTTATGCAGATATGAGGCAATTAACAGATGTTAGCAAATTCATGCAAGCTGCAAAGAAGAGCTCCAACAAGCGAGCTAAACACTTGTCAACCCAGCCAGCTATCAATCTTCCGACGGTCCCGGCCAACACCTCTAGCCGGGGAACAAAACGCAATCAACCCGAGCCTAGTCAACCTGCAACAGCTTCTATCCCGGTACCTGCTGTACGCGAAGCGATAAACGTCTCCCCTCCTATCATCAATGTCGAGCCAAGTGAAAGCCCGAGGAGGACAAGACGCCGGGCAGATAAGGCCATAATCGAGGACAGTACTCCCCAACTCCCCTCTTGGCAGAGGGAAGATTTCGTCATGCCCGACGACCAACCAAAAGCTGCTGCCCTCATTAGGGAACTCGCCAATGTACCGGATCTCCACAACATCGCTATACACAAACGAAGTGGTTTCCAGGCCACTGCTGGACTTGGGTTGATGAAACGGCTACATCACAGTGGAGTCCAAAAAATACGCCGACCAAGCGAGCTCTGTCTTGATCGGGGAGATGGGAATGTGCATGACCGAGGTAACGCTTTCTTCTTACCACTTACTTTCCTTCCCTTTTTCTCTCTTTTAAGCTGCAACTTTTCTGACAGATTGCCAATAAGTCAATTTTGATGTATGAACGCCTAATCACCAACCTCAACAAAAACAACACTCTCACTACCGAGAAAGATACTCTGACCACTGAGAAGAATGCCTTAGAGGAAAAAATCAACTCCATTCGAGCTGACCTTAAGAGCACTGAAGAATCTTTAACAAACAAAGTCACCGAGCTCTCCCAAGTTGAAGCTGAGAAAAAATCTTTGGAATCCCAGCTAAGCCTTTCCAAGAAATCCGAATAAGCAGCCTTAAACAACATAGCCGGGGTGCGTAGGGAACTTCGCGCTTGCCAAGGTGATCTTGAAGCTGCCAATGCCGTGATCACCGATCTCGAACAGAAGCTAACGGAGACCAGCTCCTTAACAGATGAAAGGCTAAAGCAGAAAATCATTGAAGATTACAAAAGCTCGAATGACTTCGCTATCTGTGTTGAGAATGAGGCTTATCCATTCTTCCTACAGGGCATGAACCACATTTTAAGGCAAATTGCCTGCAGCGGGCTAGAAATCCGCCCCGAGCAACTCGCTGAGTGGGGGGCCAATCCATTGTTTAGCTCGTCTGCCCACCCCGGCCATGCCCTCGTGCCTTTCAATGAAGATGAACTGGAGTCACTGGCCGAGACCGATGTTGAGAAGGGCTTATCCCCATGGAATCCACCTCCTGTCACTAGTCCCACTGTCATCGAGCTCATGACCCAAATCTAGGGGTCTCAAGCTCCCCCATCAACCACTGACAATGCTCAAGATCAGGCCGATGATGAAGTTACAATCTTAGAGACAACTGAAGGAACCGAGGAACCCGCTCCCACAACGAATGACAACAATGCTTCTCCATGTGCTTGAACTCATTGCTATGGCCTGCGTGCCTCACTGGCCTCCGTGCCTTGTATCACAAACAATTTATTTTTCATGTCTGTATTATTCCTGCTACTTCACTTTTCTTTTTCGGAATGACTGTTTTTATATAAGTTTTTCACAAGTTTTTCCCGGGCAAAAATATCCTTTACTCGGACGAAAACGATCACTATTAGCCACTTTCCCGCTCGAACACCAACTCCTTTCACGAGCATAAAGCCCTCTATGCTCGTAAGAAAGAGAATAATCGAGAACCGGGAAACCTCTCCTCAAACCTTTTCGAACATAAAGCCCTTTATGCTCGAAAAAGACAGAATCGAGGAGATATTTAACTCGAACACCAACTCATTAACCGAGCAAGAAACAACTCATGCTCGATAAAGAGAATAATCGAGAAAACAACAAAAACCAACTCGAAGACCATCTTCCAAACATAAGGTTGAAAAGACAATCGAGTTTCACCATTATTAATTGCCATAAGAAAAAGGGATCAAAGAATTTACATATTGCAAATCAATTACCAATAGTATTTCTTCAAATGATCCGCATGCCATGGGTGTTTTAACTCGTCACCATCCTTTGTTCGCAACATGTAAGTGCCTTCCTTGATGATCCTTGAAATCTAAAAAGGACCTTCCCAATTTGGTGACAACTTTCCCCACTCAGCTCGATGGCATGTTGCCTCAATCTTACGGAGGACCCAATCCCCCACAGCAAACGATCGACCACGAACCCTTTTATCGTGGTGGGCCTTTGCTCGTTGCTTATAATTTGCCATTCTCATTTTGGCTTTCAGTCGCTTTTCCTCCAATAAATCCAAATCTGCTGCTCGAGCTGTGTTATTAGACTCAACGTCGTAATTCAAGACCCTATGAGTGGGCAAATACATCTCTACCGGAGCCATAGCGTCAGACCCATAAGCTAAAGAAAAGGTTGTTTCTCCTGTTGGACCCCTTACTGTAGTTCTAACTGCCCACAAGGCTGACGGCAACTCGTCTACCCATCTTCCTGCTTTTTCTTCTAAATTCCTCTTCAAGATGTGCAAGATCTGTTTATTTGCAGCTTCAGCCTGCCCATTACCTTGAGGATATGCCACAGATGATTGCCAATGCTTCACCCTCATTTACCCGCATGCCTTAGTAAACTTTTCAGAAAACTGAGTTCCATGATCAGACACAATTGCTCGCGGGACCCCAAACCGGCACCATATATGTTCATAAACAAAGTCGATAACATTTACCTCACTTATGGTTGCCAATGGTTTCGCCTCCACCCATTTAGTAAAATAATCAACAGCTACTACTGCATACTTGAATTTCGAGCGAGCTACGGGAAAAGGACCAATCAAATCTATTCCCCACATATCAAACGGCCATGAGGCTATAACAGGGGTCTGCTCGGTAGATGGTAAGCGCGGAATATCGGCGTAACATTGACACTTGTCACATCGACGAACATACATCTCGGCATCCCGTCGCAGTGTTATCCAATAGAATCCAGCTGCCAAGACTTTCTCGGCTAATGACCGCTGACCAGGGTGACCTCCACACTTGCCTTCGTGCACTTCTCCCAAAATTCCTTCTGTCATCTCTGGTCGCACACACCTCAACAGAGGTCGAGTGTAAGATCTCCGGTACAAAATGTTATCCAAAACAATGTAACGACATGATCTCTTCTGGATGGCTCTAGCTTCCTTTTTATCCTCGGGTAACGCCCCCTGCTCGAGGCCCGAAGATCATCTATCCAACATTTTGAAGTCGGCTCAATATCCATAATCATTTCCTTTTCAATAACAGGAACTTCCAAATGCTCGATCATGACTCCCGGATGCAAGGACTGAATTTCATCCTCAACCATCTTTGATAAATAATCAGCTCGCATGTTATCTTCCCGAGCAATTCTCACCAACTCCCAGTAATCAAAATCCTTTAAAATTTCCTTCACCATTGCACAATAACGAACCAAGATCGGATGGTGGACCGCGTATTCGCCCTTGACTTGATTCACCACCAACTGGGAGTCACAATATACAACCAACGCACGCACCCCAATGTCTTGTGCGAGCTCGAGCCCAGCGATTAAAGCTTCGTATTCGGCCTGATTATTGGAAGCTGGAAATTTGAAGCACAGTGCCTTCTCAAATTCTACATCTTGTTCTGGTGGGACTAACACCAAACCGGCACCACTCCCAAATCGGCTAGCTGAACCATCGACATGGAGTTCCCAACAATATTCCGGTCTCGGCTTTGGATTTGCGCTGCTCGCCGTTACTGCTTTACCTGCTACTTCTTCCTCGCCAGAATCCTTGAAACTTGTCTCAGCCACAAAATCTGCTAAAGCTTGCGCCTTGATAGCTCGCCGAGGCTGATAGTCAATATCAAACTCGGTTAACTCGATCGACCAAGTGAGTAACCGACCAGAGGTATCTGGCTTGTGCAAAATCTTTCTCAAAGGCAAATCAGTGTACACAACAATCGAGTGCGCAGAAAAATAAGCTCGAAGTTTCCGAGCGGCAACAACAAGCGAGTAGGCCAACTTTTCTGCATTAAAATATCTTCCCTCTACATCAGTGAGGGCTTTTGAAACATAATAGACATGCTTTTGTACATTGCATTCCTCCCTAACCAAAACAGCGGCTACCGCCTGCTCGGTAGCTGCTAGATAAACAAACAACTTTTCACCAAATACCGGCCGCCAAAGAAAGGTGGACTTCCCAAATACTTCACCAAGTCTTCGAAAGCTTTCTGGCACTCGGGAGTCCATTCAAACCCTTTGTTTCCTCGAAGAACTTTGAAGAAAGGCAAACATCGCTCTGCCGATCTTGAGATAAACCGCCCAAGAGCGATCACCCTACCATTAAGCCTCTGTACGTCCTTAATGCAGCGGGGAAGCTTCATAGTGACCAATGCCTTGATTTTCTCAGGATTAGCTTCGATGCCCCTCTCGGTCACCATAAAACCAAGGAACTTGCCTGCCTTCACCCCGAACACACATTTGCTCGGGTTCAACTTCATACAATTTTTCCTGAGATTGGCAAAGGTCTCACCCAAGTCTTCAGCGTGCTCGCGCCCTTTAGTCTTGACCACCATGTCATCAATGTAGGCTTCCACATTTCTTCCGAGCTGCGAGCTAAACACCTTATTCACCATCCTTTGGTAAGTAGCTCCAGCATTCTTCAAGCCGAAAGGCATCATCTTGTAACAGTACAGCCCCCTGCTGCTCGGAAAGCTGTTAGAGCCTTGTCCTTCTCATTCATCTTCACCTGGTGATACCCAGAGTAGGCATCTATAAAACTAAGGAGCTCGAACCCCGCAATGGCGTCTACCAACTTATCAATTCTCAGAGGATAACAGTCCTTCGAGCAGGCTTTATTCAAATCGGTGAAATCAACACACATCCGCCACTTTCCATTGGACTTCTTCACCATAACTACATTAGCCAACCAGGTTGGGTAATGTATCTCCTCAATTATGTCAGCCTTGAGTAGCTTCTCGACCTCTTCCTTAATCGCTTGATCCTTTTCCACCGAATAAACTCGAGGTCGCTACTGGATTGGTCGGAAAGCTGGATCAACATTCAACTAATGCAAAGCCACAGTCTCGCTTACTCCCTGCATATCCTCTGGTCGCCAGGCAAAGACATCCAAACTATCTTGTAACTGCTTGATTAAATTTGCTCTTGCCTCTGCTATCAAAGCTCTACCAATCTTGATCTTCTGCTCAGGATAAGCAGAATTAATGATAACCTCCTCGAGCTCGTCCTGAGCCGTGAACTCTGGCTCATCCCGCATTTGGAGTGTGTCACACTCCACCTTCTCATCCTCCTCAGCTCGATCTTCAACTTTATCAAGCTGATCTACCTCCATAACCTCAGCTTCAGAATCCCCCGACATCAATGTTGGCAAAGGATCATCCACAGGCTCAACGTCCTCATTCAATTTCTCAAATCCCTCCGACGTCAATGTCGGCAAAGGATTACTAATGGCTTGCTCGGCCACCTCTTCTCGTTCAACTCGCTCCACTGACTGCAACGTCGGCAAGGATGGGCTAGTCTCAACATTAGCCTGGCTCACAGTCATTACCGTATTTGCCTCGCTTTGACTCTGCTCCCCGACTTCAATGTCGGCATAGAGCTTGCAACCATCTCCAGATCCTCTTGTACCATCGCCACTACTGATGGTCCTACAGTCACATGTGAGGTTTCCTTGGTACTGACGGTAATCTTCTGCTCGCCATCCTCCAAGGTCAACTTCTGCTTCTTCCTTTGAGTATCTCGCACATATTCGAGCACTGCTCTCGGCTGGCTTCGCAGCGTCCCAATTCCTTGGTCGGTATAGAACTTAGCTCGCTGATGCGGGATTGATGCCACCATTTGAAATTTGGCCATACTTGGTACACCCAAAATGATGTTGTAAGGAGATTTCAGGTCGATTACCATGAAGGTAATCTTTTCAGCTCGGGTCTTGCTTCCCTCACCGATGAATACTTCTAGCTCGACGGTGCCTTTGACTGGGACCTTATGATTTGTAAAGCCTTCTAATGCTCCTGCATACGGCTTCAACCGATCATCGCTCAACTCGAGCCCCTGAAAACAGGAATAATACATCACATCCCGGCATGCCCCTGTGTCCACCAAAATCCTGTGCACAACCCAGCCATCCACTAATGCTGAGACTATCAAGGACTGCTCGCCTGCTACACTACTCGCCAACTCACTGCGAGTAAACTGAATTGCATGCTCCCCATCTTGCAAAGTTGCAGGTCGATCCACCACTTTGGACAAGGAATATATTTGTTTGCCGAGCTGCGTCGGTGTAAGCTCCTCGTCCATTATCACATTGATCACCCCCCTGATCGGCGGGGCTTCTCGCCTAGGAGCATTCCCCCTGTTGCCTCCATCTCGCTTGAAGCGATCTAGCCGCCCCTCATTGATCAACTTCTGAATTGCCTTCTTCAATGGCCAGCATTCCTCCGTAGTGTGCCCATAATCATCGTGATAAGCACACCGCTTCGTCTGATCCCTTTCACCGGCAGTCGCTGGATTCATGCGAGGTGGGTTAGGAAGCTCGTTCCTTATCTCGTACATAATATCTTCACGCAGTGTGTTTAATGGAGTCAGATCCAATTCACGAAGAAATTCTTTCGGCCGGTCATACCGAGACTTGCTCTTATTGTAACCTCCACTGCCTGCCTGACCGTTTCCCTTAGAAATTCCTGTAGCTTCACCATTTTCTTTTTTCTTCTCCTTTTTTGCCATCTCCCCGGCGCACCACTTTTGTGCTCGCATGAGCATTTCCGCTTGCGTCTTTGGTTCACGTATGCTTAATTCTGATCGCAAACCACCTTCCCCCTCAAGCAATCCAGTTTCAAAACATAGGGTCACCTCCTGCTCGGTCAACCCCGGAACCTGCTCTAACACCTTAGTGAACCGTTCGAGATAGCTCGCTGTAGATTCATGCACCCCTTGCTTAACCTTGGACAAGTCAGCCCTTGTCTTTGCCAATGTACCGGCCGTCCCAAAATCAGCCAAGAACTTTGCTCGCAGGTCAGCCCAATTGTTGATCGAGCGTCGTGGCAATGCCCCCATCCAAGCTAGAGCTTTGCCTTGCAGCGCGCCAACAAAAGCCCTAATCTTCAATGCCTCATCTGAAGTCACCAAGCCGATTTGCGACTCAAAAGACATTAACCAATCCCTGGCCTTGGTCTTGCCCGTATACTCCTTAATGTTTGGAAATATCAGCCCCTGTGCTGGTGGAGCATTCTCGATCCATGGAGCTAACGGGCTGGCAGATGTGCCCAAGAAATTTCCATCTAAAGCCTTGCCTTGCTCCCAGGCTTCCATCCGGTGCTTCAACTCCTCAAAATCATGCATGTTTATGGTTGTAGGCAAACCACCCCCGAGCTGAGGCTGTACTACAGGCGCAGGAGGGGCCTGTGGGGGTCCCATAACCGCAGCGACTTGAGGAACCCCCACGGCCTGCGCCACCTTAGCCTGTGGCGCCCCCGCGAGCTGTGCAACTTGTGCAGCTGATTGATGCAAGTCCCTTTTTCCTTGAGAGCAATGAGAATGATGAGATCGCTTAGGAGAGGGAGTTCTACGTCGTCGAACATAAGAGCCCATTGGTGATCGCGAACGACAACTATAAGCACGAGATCGCCGTGGTGAAGGTGACCGTAATCTGCGAGCATGTGACCTTGGCGATGAAGGCGAACGTCGTCGACGACGAGATTGAGCCGAATCTTCTCCTACTCGTGGTCCCAGCCTTGAATGAACACTGGGAATAACCTTGTGACTGGCTTTACTACCCTCTGGTTGCTCATGACGCATAGAACCATGTGCTCGTGGGTTAGAATGAACAACCAAAGGATTCATTTGATTACCCCAGTCACGGCTGGCCGCTGGCTTGATCGGCGGTAATGGGTCCAACTCAATTGGCAATGGTGGTTTACCCATGGCAATCAACTGTAGATTGAGCTGATGCATCTGACCCAAATAGATGGCTCGTTGACGTAAAGCCTCTTCTCGAAATTCATGAGCCAACCCAACTGCTGCCTCGGCGCTTCGAGCCAGCGAATCAACTCCGCGCCTCTGATTGAGCTGGTGGCGCGCATCATGAGGCGGAGGTACATTATTCCCAGCCGCTTGATTAAAGCTAAGATTAGGGTGAACCTCCTCCCTACGACTACCACTGCCACCGTTGACACCGTTCTCCGCCATTGTTAAAGCTCAAAAAGAACAATATCCAAAGTTACAACCTTAATGCCGCAAAAACTCGTTCCCGGCAACGAAACCACCTGATGCGTCCAAGAAATCTGGATGCACTGAATAAGCCCAATCTGAACACCTGGCTTTCAACGTGTCCGTTGATCCTCAAAGCCCAACTCTGCAATGCAAATGAATAAACGTGAACTGGGTAGGGGCACTCCCTGCAAAGGCCCTCCGGCGTGCGAATCAGTATGCAAATTGATAAAAGAGTAAGCAATTTGGCAGAGTTTTGGCTAAGGAATAAGATTGCGCATACCCTTCTCCGTCATTTTGCCAAGCTTTTATATGCACCGGAAGGCATAACCGCCAATAACCATAAATAACTGCCCATCATTGACATTAACTGCCCATGATCTTCATTAACCGCCCACAAATGTCATTAACTACCCCACAAACGATTATGGCATTTAATGGAAACACATTAACTAGCCCACTAATGACAACGGATTAACTAGAGAATTTCCCGGTCATTATCACTGGCTAGAATTCTTGCTCGGAAGTGACCACCCTCAGCTAACACCTTGATCTTTCCCGGACATGAATGTCCTCAACTGATGGCGGCTCATACTGGCGAGCATAGGTAAACATGCTCGCATATCGGTTTTGCTCGTTGGCTAAGCCCCCAGCTCGTAAGCAACTCAACAAAAACCAAAGTGTTTGCTCGCTTGCTCGCATGAAACCTTTGCTCGCTTAGTCAGAGGAAACCCATATGCTTGACACGTGACTCATGGCTTGGGCCTATTGGGCGAGCAGCTCATTTCATATTAAATATTCTGTATAAATAAATTAATTTATAAATTAAGACATAAATTAATTTTAAAATAATAATTAAATTATAAATTATAAAATTTATAATTTAATTAATAAATTATCTATAAAAACACATATTATACATAACTCGTAAAATAACAAAAATAGAAAATTACATAAAAACGTTAAAATTTAAAAAAAATACACAAAATGAAAAAATTACATAAAACATAAATACTTAAAAATTACGTCAAAACAATTCAGTAATTACAATTACATAAAAACGTCAATAATGTTGTGGATAAAATAAAGAAGTTTGAGGTGGTTTATTTATGGGGAATAATGAAGAAAAGAAAAATAAAAAAAAAGATTTTTAAAAATGCAATTGTTGATTACCAAAATTCAAATGGTTGGATTTTTTATTTTTTTTTTTTGAAAAATCAATTTTTCTTGCAATTGGCAAACACATGGGACCCACCCTTCACGCGATTCTCCATCGCGTGTGGTGCACGCGTCGAAGCTGAAGCAGCGGTGCACCACACGCATCTTCATGCAGCTGGTCTTCTTCCTTCCATTTTTTATTCTTAATCAAGAATTTCCTACATTCTCTCCTTTGAGCAGGGCCGGCCCAAGGGGGAGGCTGGGTAAACAAGGGCTTTAGGCCCCAGCCAATAGGAGGCCTCAATTTTTTTTTACTATTACTATTAATATTAGGTTTCCTAAACTAAATGAATTGATAAACTTGCTAGCACATGAAATTAAAACAAAAATTATAAAAACAATTATCAACTCAAAGTATTTTTCAAAGTAGATTTGAACAAATTTAAATTATATCAAGATATTTTTGGTTTTTTTATTTAACATTGAGAAATTAAGATCATTGAATAATGAAAATTTAAAAGAAAATTGTCTTAACCTTGAAAATTCATTAAAACATAATGACAACTCTGATATTGAGGGATTAATCTATTTATGGAACAAAAAATTTTAAGAGAAATTATACAAGTGAAAAATGATACAACAAAGGACATACTTAATTATATATTAAGGGTTGATTCTTTTCTAAATGCGGAGATCGCTTGTAGAATAATGCTAACAATTCCAGTAACTGTTGTTTCGGCAGAAAGAAGTTTTTCTAAGCTAAAATTAATAAAATCTTATCTAAGATCGACAATGTCTCAACAAAGATTAAGTAGACTAGCTTCATTATCTATTGAAAAAAAATTGTTAAGTGAAATCGATTACAATAATTTAATAAATGATTTTGCATCTCAAAAAGCACGAAAGATAAACTTTTAAAAAATATATAATAATTTTAATAATAAATTATTATTTACTTTAAAAATATCTCATTCTATAATTTGCTTTAGGCCTCCATAACGATTGGACGGACCCTGCCTTTGAGAATACACCTAAGAATCTCTCCCATTGTGTATTCCCTATTCTTAGCTAAGAAAAAATGCTTAGAATTGGAAAAAATGAACAATGCAGATGCTCTTAGTACCATGTGAATAATGCGCACCGGTAAACTTGTAAATCTCTCGTATGTGTTCCCCAAAAGAGGAACTTATCAAGTGCAGAGCCTTATGGTTATGGCACATGTAATATATTTTCATGATCTTTAACGATGTTAAATTTTGAAACATTTGGAATAGACAACAAGTATATCTTTTAGATTTTATGGTCGATCAACTCGACCATCGATCGACCCTTAATCGACCCTTGATCAACCCAAAAGGTCGAGTTGATCGACCATGAGCGCACTATATTAGTTTTGGTAGGTAAAATGGTATTATGGACAATTCGTCACAAAAGACACTACAAAAGAACATTTTTTAAGAGTTAGATTAGTTTTAAATTTGGTAGGTTTGAAAAGGTTATTAATAAATATATCCCAAAAAATCCAGCATTTTTTATCACATTAATCGATTCCAGGAATTCCTCTCCAACATAAATAGCACTCTCAATATCAAAATTGCATTGCACCGAAAAACCCTCAGAGCAGTTTTTTGGTAATACTTTGTTTTAAAGTAAGTCTCCTGTAAGACAGTCTTACAGATCTTAGTTCGTAAAACAGAGTCTCACTCTCTCACAGTTTAACCCGACGGAGCATCACTCTCTCATAGTTTCACCCGTCAACACACAGTGGGTCGGGTAAAGAGGATCTATCTTACAAAAAATGACCGTAAGACCGTCATCTTATCTAAGTTTTTGCTTCTATTGAGTAAGTCTCATGTAAGACGGTCTTACGGATCTTCGTAAGACAAAACCTTATTTTTTCACAGCTCAACCCATCAACACACGGTGGGTCGGATAAAAAGGATCCATCTTATAAAAAATGACCGTAAAACCGTCTTACCTAAGTTTTTGCTTTTTAAAAAAATCTACATTTTAAAAACACTGAAACGATAGATTATTGAGTAAACTACCGAAATCGTCCATGAGCTTAATGACTTTTTTGAGATTGGTCCCTAAACTGAAATTGAAAAATATTAAGTCATGAGAAAGTGAAACACAGTTGTTCCTTTAGTTCGATTCTGTTAAAAAAATTCCGCTACCAGTTATCATGTGAATTTGTTCAGGGGTAAAAGGGTCATTACAATGAATAAAATGCAGGCGACCAATTGCGAAAATAATGGGCAACCGTCTTTATTTTGAAATCGTCGTGACTTCTCTCTGCCTTCTGCCCAACCCACCCATCCCTTTCCTTGTGGTCTCTCTCTCTCTCTCTCTCTCTCTCTCTCTCTCTCTCTCCATTCAGACGACAGCCTTCCCTCTCTTCCCCAAGCGAAACAACTAAAACCCATCAACCTATTCCTTTTCCTTCATCCTAGCTTTCAAATTTCCAAATTTGCATACCCAGTAATTAGCAATTTTGAACTATTCA
The DNA here is from genome assembly GCA_013146195.2 of Codonopsis lanceolata. Classification (NCBI taxonomy): domain Eukaryota; kingdom Viridiplantae; phylum Streptophyta; class Magnoliopsida; order Asterales; family Campanulaceae; genus Codonopsis; species Codonopsis lanceolata. Next base: position 21,615,436 of record CM028383.1, read on the forward strand.
GGCCACTACCCACTGTAACTGTTCTCTCTCTTTAAAGTCTAATGAAAGAGCTGTAAAAGGGTTCCTGGGTGGACGATTTCCAACTAGAAGTGGGGGTATTAATTATTATTGATGAAAGGGAGTGGCGAATCCAGAAACTTTGTTCGGTCACAATTCATTTCAACTGCTACTAATGGTGTACTTATGAATTTTTCTCCATAGTAACTAAACATATCCACGATTTTTTCTTTGTAGAGCGTAGGCAAGGAATGACAAATAATAAAAATGAGATTTGATCCCGACTCCGGAGTCCTTTAGAAATGTAACTTTGATATCACTTATAAACCAACTCATCCAAAACAACTCTATGTACAAGTAATACAAATATATTGCATATATTAAGTCGTGACACCACCGGGGAATACAAGATCCGCCCCTAGTCGAGGGAAGGTACTGACGGAGAGGGAACCGATTGAAAATTGGGTTTCCTGGGTTTTTGCTATTCTTGATTCATACTCGATTTCGAGCCTCCTTGCTCAAGGGCTGACACGTTCGTTTCCTTTTCAAGGTGTACATTGATCAGCTCCTCGATCTACTGATCTAGGGACTAAAGCTAAAGTCAAAATCGTTATATTCTTTCCCTTTCTTCAGTAGATCGAATCCCCAGCCCCAAACGCCCATTTATGTCCTTGCAAAGATATGAGGGCGTTTTTGTGAACTCCTTCCCTTCTCCTGACAACATAGTTAATAGTGGGTTTTCGTCGGTTTTGAATATTCTATTAGCCGACAATGACTATGGCAAATTGGCAATGACAGTGGTTTCGGTGTTGGACCGTTGGTGGTGGCGCGGTCTATGTATCTGAAACATTATTTCGCCGATCCGATCCAATACGATAACCCAACACCCGACAGATAAAGTGTATGTCAATAATCCATATCCAAATTTGTTACAAGTGAATATATCCGATTAAATATTCGTCGATCTGAAATAGAAATTTATGAATAAAAAATAATGATAATATGAAAGGAGGAAGATCAAAAGATAACATACCTACATAATTTTTTTTATTTTTTTTATTTTTTATAAGTGATATCAAAGTTACATTTCTAAAGGACTCCGGAGTCGGGATCAAATCTCATTTTTATTATTTGTCATTCCTTGCCTACGCTCTACAAAGAAAAAAAACATACCTACATAATTGTGTATATTATGTATATTTATAATAATAAATATGTTATTTTTTGATCAAAACAGGTTCTTAATAGTCAGATATAGATAAATTCATATCTGATCCACTAATAAAATAGATTATCGGGTTCGAGTTATTGAACCATTATACTCCCTCCACTTCGGGCTAAAAGTTCACTATTCCATTTTTAGATGTTTCATTTAAAGAGTTTACTTTCAAAAAGTAAGATATAAAAATGTCAATTTATTACTAATGATTTATTAAAAATATCATTTTCTTAAAAAAATTGACTTTCAAACAGGGACTCTTTGCCCGAAACGGAGAGAGCACAAATTCATATCATAAATTTCGAATCGGATTCGAATCGAATTCGGTCTAAAATCTGATCCATTGGTATGTTAGGTGTGTAAAAATATTTTGCTAATTACATCAATGGCCTAGTATCAAGTTTGTAAAAACAAAAGTATATGGTTGTTTTTGTCTATTCCAAATAAAAGGTTGTATGTACTATTTTGATCCTGGACAAATTCACATAGTGGTAAGCTTAATCCGGTTCGATCCAGTTTTTCATAAAAAAAAAAAATTAAAACTATAATCGGACCAATAGTCAAGTTCTCAAAAAATTCAAAACCGAAACCAATCCAATAATCATGAAAACCAACACTTTGCTCGAGTCCAGAACCAACCTAAAATGTACAAAAATACAGGACCGGACCCACACTACGGTTTTCTACTGTTTAATACAAACTAATAATAAAATCTTACACTGCATATAAAGACTTAAAAAAATTCATTAATAATATATTAAAAAATTAAAAATGTCAGTCATAGGTTTATAACATAACAATCGGTGGAAACTAAATTATAAGAGTGAGTAAAAACCAAACAGTACAACAAAATTGATGATAAGGCTCGAAGAACTCGAATGACACAATGAGCTAAAGTTTTGTTTGAACCGAAAACATACCCTCCCCCTCTCTCCCTTTCTCTCTCATTTACGGCTAAATAGAAAATAGCATTTTACAGTTAGGGTTAGGCTTATAATTCTCTCTCTCTCTCTCTCTCTCTCTCTCTATATATATATATATATATATATATATATATATATATATATATATATATATATATATATATATATATATATATATATATATATATATATATATAATACGAATTAATCCCCAAGGTTTCCACTCAATCCTAAAGTTGTACCAAACCAAAGGTTTGTGTCAAACTCGTACATGACACTACAAATTGTCTCATATTAACCCCTAAGCCAAACTACCGTTTCATTTGTAACATTAATTTACATGTGCAACAGCACATGCACGGTAAAAAAGTCATTTCATCTTATTGACCACCTCACTCTCACCTCCTTGGTCCCTATACTTCTTTTTACATAGACTCTTTTGTATTCTCATCTCTCTCCCTCTCTCAAATTTATACTTCTCAAATGGGGCACCAGGAACCTGAAGAAACCGCATCACCACCAGCTAAAAAATTGAGGTTCCCTTCCGGTAGTAATGGTTGCACGGCTTCCAATCTAGACAACGAGGACACTGTCCGCCAATGCAAAGAATGCCGTCGTTTCATGAAAGAACCTCCACGCCTCCCACCACTTTTCCGCCTAAAAGGACCCGACCTGGGTCCCCCAACGTGAGACGACCACGTGGAGTCCCACGTGGAGTCCAGTCAGATTCGAGCAGGTCCCACCAACAACCGAGGACCAATAAGCAGCCAGTCATCATCGGCGACCAACAGCCAATCGATCATTAACGGCGACCATACACGACATCCGACCACACGGGCGAGGACCCCTATGCTCGGCCGACAACTCTCCTGGGATAAGACAGGTTTAGCCCATAGCCTGTACATAGTATCCAGGTGCCTTCCCCACAAGAGCCGGGCAAGCCATGCAAGCCGCTACATCTAATCAGCTTATTGAACCGCCTACAATTAGCATATTACACGCAACCTGTTGACTACTCAGGAACTGCCAGCAAACCGACCAGGGAACCAGTCCCACCATCAGGGGCCTTCATATCACTCATGATCTCAAATCTAAGCTACTATAAAAGGAAACCTTTCCCTTCAAGAAAGGTAAGATTTACTTTGCATCCAAAACTTACCACATAGCTGGTTGCATACAAAAGACACCAAGAGTTTCTAACCAAACCACTGACCGGAAGCTCAAGGGAACGCCTAGCTCCGGCACATATATAATACCCTGTTTACTGACTCTCACACCGGAGGACTGTAGCTGGGAATCCCCCCAGCACCCTAACGGTAGACTTCTTTTCAGGTATTCATCAACCAAGAGCAATCACAAAGCCCAGATATCCTAACAAACTTGGTACCTCCGGTACCCACATACAACGACGTGACCACCAAGAGCCGGACACGTCAGCTCCGGTCCATTACGTGAACTACCAGCTTAGTCACCCCATCATTGTGGCGTGATCAAGTGGTTCCGTTACCGGGAAAAACGATTGATCAATGGACCAACAAACTCCTACCAAGCAAAATCAGTCAGGAGTAACCATCCCACCACCCTCGCCAGCAAGTAAAATAACGGGCATTGACATTGACCCGATGACCTCAAAGGTGATAGGAGGCTAGCCGAGCGTCGTCTATAATGTCGACGAGGAGGCCCAAGTGGTTCAACCTCGAACGGAGGGAGATGAAGCCACTGAACAAGATAAACTTCTTGCAGAGGTAAAGTTCTGGGAATGCCAGAAATCTTACTTTGCAGGAATTCAAGAGGCTGAGCTCAAAATGTTCGAGCTTCAGAAAAAGATAAAGGCTACAACTGGGCCCCAAGAGGAGCAAACCCCGACCATCCCAAATGCCACCTCAAAGGGAAAAGGTAAAGGGAAGGCCATATCCCGGCCTAGTGCAAAATCCCGGTTGGGAAAAAGAGCGAGCGAGCAAGCACCCAAACCTAGCGTTCAAAGCCGATTAACTTTTCCCAATGAATCTAAACGCTCCTGATGAGCACGAGAGAGGAGCGAGGAAGGGGAATCTAGGCCGAGGACAGATGCGATTAAAACTAGAACATGTGGGCATTGCACCCATTCTCAAAAGTCAGGTGCAAGGTACCCAAAGATTGGTCGGAACGCGACCACCGAGGTACAAAGATCGATCAGTAAGCCTTCCTTAGCTGTTGAGCAAGAGGTAAAATTTCTACGGGATCAATTAGAAGCCATGGAAAAGGGGAAACCAATGCTATTACCTCAGGCCAAAAATGGTCCATTTCAGGAAAGAATGAGAAAAGCTCCCCTCCCGGACAAAAAGGTCCCTATTTTTGAACCATACCAGGCCCTCACCAATGCCATAGATCACATGGCTAGTTTTGAGGTGAAGATGAATGCAGTTGCCCCCGAGGACGAAGATGCATGGGGAAAATTTTTTGCAGGAACATTGAAGGGAAAGGCTCTGAAATGGTATACAGGCCTACCACTGGATTCAGTAGAAAGTTGGGACGAATTCAGACAGATGTTTGTTGACCACCGCCTCGGCAGACTCCACCGAAGAAACAAACGATCTACGTGGGATCCAACAAATAATAAACGAGTCCAACCAAACTTATATGGACATATTCATGGCTATGGTGGACCAAATACCATATATCTCGGAAGAATCCATTAAAATGTGCTTCATCTCTGGCCTACAGCAAGGACTGATGAGGCAAGAAATGATGTTGCGCGATCAGACTTCGGTCGGAGAGATGTATGCCTATGCAATTCGGGTAATCAATACCGAGGAAGTGAAGAAGGAGGGAAATGAGAAGAAAGAGGGCAAGAAGAAAGAGCACGATGGAGGGCACCGAACGCAGGACCACTCGAACAAACGGAAGCGAGGGTCTGGCCACAAGGAAGAAGATAATCGAGGAAAGAATATGTGGGACCACGTTGACTGGACCCCACTCACAACTAACCGTGAGCACATATGAATGTCCTGCTCGATGAGGACAAGATTGATAGACCGTACCCATTGAAAGAAAGTCGATATCCTCGCAACCCCAATAAACGATGTGCCTACCATAAAGACATCGGGCATACCACCGATGAGTGTATCAACTTGAAAAGAGCCATTCAAAAACTGATCGACAAGGGCGAGCTCAGGAGGTTTGAGCGAAGGGGAAGTGACCAGCGAGAAAGGCCGAGAGAGCCAGAGAGACATCAGAATCCTCGGCCAGATAATGGAGGCCCGAGGAACGTGATCAACACTATTAGGGAAGCATCACCCAGTGGGACTCAATTGAAACACATGATTTACAACCTAAAACATGTGGTTCATATGATGCCACGATCGGATGAAGCAGGAGGAATCACTTTCTGGCCGGGCGAGCTAGCCGCCAGTGAGACTGCTCGCCAACAACCCTTGACTCTTCGAGTAAGGATTCACAATAGCGAGGTGAAGCGAGTGCTCATGATACAAGGTGAAGGGATATCCTATACTATGCATGCTTCAAGGAAATGGGGTTGGGGAACGCCCACCTCAGACCTAGCAGTGTACAGTTAGAGGGTTTTACCGGGCATAAAGTCGCGGTAAAAGGAATCATCATGCTCTCAGTGATCCTGGGCGAGGAGACCAATACTCCTCGAACGGAGGAGGTTGACTTCTTAGTGCTCGATTTACCATCCCCATACAACGCCATACTAGGCTCCCCCTCGCAAACAAAATTCCAAATGGTCGCATCCATGGCTCACCAAAGAGTCAAGTATCCTACGGAAAAAGGGATTGATATGATTTTGAATGATGCATCAAGTACCTTGGAATACATTTATAAGGAAAAAACCTACAAGGAGAAGGTGGTAATCTCTATGCCTGAAGGAGAGGTGGTCGAAATTAGTAAATCGACCAAAAGACGGCGAGAAACAGAAGAGGAAATAATACCAATATTCCCCGAACCAACTCAAGCCTAGCGCAAGAGCGAAGCCGGGAACGCCACCGAGAGGGGATAAAGCCGAACGCCACGCCAAAAAGGGAAAATCCAAGGATCTTATGATCGGCACATTGGCTACTGCAGAGCAGAAAAAGGATCAGGCTGTCACCAAAGTAATCACTATTGAAAGCCTGGATATTGATCATCAACCAGCCATCGAGCCTAACGACGACTTAGATGAAATTGTGATCAACCTTGATTTCCCCGAGCAGAAGGTCCGAGTAGGAAGGGAAATCCCCAAAGAGGAGCGAGCAGCGATCATCAAACTGCTAAAAGAAAGCTTGGATGTGTTCTCTTGGAGGATCGAGGATATGGAGGGAATTAGTAAAGACGTCGCTATGCACCAGTTAAGCATTGATCCAGACTTTATCCCCATACAACAAAAGGCGTGAATTTTTTCCTCGGAAAAGCAGACAGCTATTAAGGAAGAAGTGTCGAAATTGTTGAAAGCTAAAATTATTAAAGAAGTCTTGTATGCAACCTGGATTGCAAATGTAGTCATGGTGAAGAAAGTAATCGAAATGGCGAATGTGTGTAGACTTTATCGATCTAAATAAAGCTTGCCCAAAGGATTGGTATCCGTTACCCAGAATTGACCAACTTGTGGACTCCATATCGGAGCACAAAATTCTCAGTTTTGTATATGCATATTCAGGCTATCACCAAATCAAGATGTGGTTGGCCGACCAGATACATACAGCGTTCCGAGCAGCAAGGGGGTTGTATTGCTACACAATGATGCCTTTTGGCCTCAAGAACGCAGGGGCTACATACCAGAGAATGGTGAATAAAGTGTTCGGGGATCAGTTGGGCAGAAATGTGGAAGCCTACATTGATGACATGATTATCAAAACGAAGCATTCCGACCATGCTAAAGATTTGCGAGAAACTTTCTCGAATCTACGAAAGAACAAAATGAAGCTCAACCCTACCAAATGTGCATTCTGAGTGACAAGGAAAGTTCCTGGCTACATGGTGAATGAGAGAGGAATTGAGGCCAATCCAGAAAATAAAAGCCTTGACGACCATGGACGTATTCATCCTCGATCAAATATGTCCAACAGCCTTAATGGTCGGATCATCGCTCTCGCCGCTTCATCGCCAAATCACCGAAAAGCTTGTCCTTCTTTAAGGTCTTAAAAGGAGGCAAAAAATTTGAATGGACAAAGGATTGTACTAAAGCTTTCAAGAGCTCTCGTGGAGTATCTAGGCCGACCACCACTCCTCAGTATCCCAATACCCAAGGAGAAGTTGTACATCTATTTGGCCGCATCAGACTCAGCGGTTGCTGCAGTCTTGGTTAGAGAGGAAAATAACATCCAGAAGCCAATCTACTATGTCTCCCATGCACTAACAGACGTTGAAGGAAGGTACTTAGAGGTTGAAAAATTGGTTCTCGCTTGATCATCGCCGCGAAAATTAAAAGCTTACTTCCAAAGCACTCGATCATAGTATACACCGATTTTCCTAAGGAAAATCATGCATAAACCCGACATGGCGGCGTAATGTTGAAATGGCTCGGTAGAGCTTTCCGAGTATGATATCAGCTATGAGGCCATAAAAACGATCCGAGCACATGTCTTGGCCGACTTTATCGCCGAAACTTCGTTCACTCGGCCAAAAGGCGAGCAAGAAAACCCTCGGGAATCACCTCGCCGACCATAGAAGCAACTACGTCTGGCGAGCAATCAAAAACAAGGCCTCCTTCATATTGGACCTTGTTCGTGGATGGATCTCGGCAGGAGCAGAGAAGTGGGCCGACTCTCGTCGATTATTCCGATTCGTGAGAGCCGACATGGCTCAGATTCCAGCTTAAGACGCCAAACAATCAAAGCCGAGTATGAGGCCCCGATCGCTGAATCGAGCTCGCCTCTAAGCTTGGGTGAAGATATAGTGATTTACAGCGACTCCCAGTTGGTGGTAAAGCAAATACTGGGCGAATACGAAGCAAATCACCCAATATTGGCCAAGTACCAGCAATTGACACAAAAATTGTTGACGCTTTTTAAATATTGGGAGTTGGAACAGATCCTGAGAGAGGGAAATTCCCGAGCTGATTATCTCTCCAAGATCGCATCCTCGGAAGCCGAGGAGGTTCCTCCTAACATTGAGCTTATGTTCCTCAAAATCCCAACTTTATCGCCCACGAGGAAATTATGGTCGTTTTGAAACTCCAAGATGTTGGATCGACGACATAAAAGACTACATCGAACAGGCACTCTACCGTAAGAGAAGTGAAGCCCAAATAATCGAAACCGAGCGTGCAGATACTCTGGTTGTCGGAGGCATGTTGTGCAAGCGATCAAATACCAAACCTCTCCTTCGATGCATATGACCGTGAGACAAATGAACGATCTGCTGGCCGAGGTGCATGAGGGCGAGTGTGGTGGGCACCCCTGGCCCGAGGACCCCTCGCTCTGACAAGATGAACTTTCATGGCTATTATTGGCCGAGCATGAGAAGAGACGCATCAGGAATATGTAAGGAAGTGTGACAAATGCCAAAGACATGCGAACATTCCGCGACTACCCTCGGTCTTGCAAACCCCAGTAGTGGCAGCATGGCCCTTTGATATGTGGGGAATCGACCTTATTGGTCCCTTTCCCAGAGCAAAACATGGGTGCGAGTATGTGATTGTGGCCGTCGACTACTTCACCAAGTGGATAGAGGCAAAGCCACTCGCTAGCATAACCGAGGATCAAGCGATCAGATTTACCTACGAACAAATCTTTTGTCATTTTGGACTCCCTCGGATGATCGTCTCCGACCATGGCACTCAATTTTCCAAAAAATTTACAAAGAAATTGTGATAGATCGAATGTTAAACACAGATGTCCTCTGTGAGCTCACCCATTGTGGTAATGGTCGCAGACAGAAACAAGAAGACCATGCACGCCTTAAAGCGGAATTTAGATGAGAAAAAAGGGAAGCTGGTTAGAGCAGCTACCAATTGTCCTATGGGGAATTAGAACATCAGTACGGGGATCTACTGGTGAAACCCCGTTTGCACTAACATATGGCTCGGAGGCAATGGCACCAGTTGAGCTAGCTCTTCCCACCATTCGGGTTACCTTCTTCGATCAACAACAGAATGACTTATCCAGACAGCTCGATCTGGATAACCTTGAAGAAAGGCGACTAGAGGCCCGACTCAGGATGATCAATTACAAAAAGCTCACAAAGATTCACCACGACAAAAGAGTAAAATTAAGAGTTTTCCTAGTTGGAGACTTGGTCTTAAGAAAATTGAAGCAACAGGCAGAAAGATGGGAAGAAATAAGCTATCTCCAAATTGGGAGGGTCCATTCAGAATAGCTAGCATTGTGAAAGAAGGAACCTACAGGTTGGCCGAGCTAGACGGTACACCTTTTAAGAATCCTTGGCATGCAGATCATCTCAAGGCGTATTATCGTTAATGTAACCTTTGTAAAGATCACAAGTTTCATGAATGACAAGTCTTTTCCTAAAAACAAGAGATCTTACCTATTCTCATTCTCGAACGGAGATGGACTAGGACCTATCCTCGGTATGCGAGGAAGACCATCAAAAAAGATAAATGAGCCAAGTACTCATTCACATCCTCGTAAGGAGGTGGGAGAAAGACCTCATCCTCGGTACACGAGGAAGGCCATCAAAAGTGATAAATGAGTCAGGTACTCATTCCCATCCTCGTACGGAGGTGGGAGAGTTCCGAGGATCATTACTGAAGAAAAAGGCGATTATCCAAAGTACATATAGCAAATATACTAATCTTTGATTGTCCTCGGTACGCGAGAACATCTAGAAATAAAGCAAAAATAAACACAAGTGTACAAAAATTGAAATACATTCAAAAAGCTCGCATAAATTTGCTCAAACTGTAAAACGACCAGGATAGATAACAACAAACAAAAATTGTTAAGGAAAAAATTAAAATTGTTTTGAATAAAGGCACATACGCCTGGTACTACTCGACGCAGCGAGGAAAAACGAAAGCTATTCAAGTAGATTGACGACTTCGGCTTCACGAGCGGGAGAGGGAAGACCATGTTGTTCGGTGGCTATTGATGCGCCAAATTCAAATTTGGTTGGAATGTTCGCCTCACCCATGAATTGTCTTAATTTTAGTTCCGGGTCGAATTCCACTTCCTCGCCCTACTCCACGGCCTTCGTCAGGGCCATGACGTCCAGAGACCAGGGGGTAGGTGTCACCCATTCCTCCAAGTTGTATTTGGCATCCTTCTGATGCAGCATCTCCAGCTCGTCTTCTTCAAAGGGAATCATCTCATGGCCTTCCCGAGCAAATTTGCCGATAAAATTTTCGCTACCCCACTGATAATAGTACCGAGGCTCATCCCCTGAAGCCGCGCCACTCAAGCATATGGCGCACTTCGCTCATAATACATACAGACGATCTCCTTGTTGAAAACTTCACCCCTCAAGGATTCGAAAGTGGCGCCTCGCCTCCCTCGACTTGTCCTTCTGCCAAAGAACCCTCACTGCCCCGGGGTAGTCCTCGCCTTATGCTTGGCCTTTTCCTCGGATTCACCAAATTCTTCTCGCAACACCGGCACGAGCCTCTACCGAATCTTTTTCTTCATTCAAACGGGCCATCTTGGCCGAGGACTCTTCAAGCCGGGCTTTTCCCTTGGCATGTTCGCTTCTCTGGAGGCCACCGCCCTCGTAGAAGCCTCGATCTCATCTTGATCGGCCTGGGCTTGAGTCTTCAGCTTCTTAGGCTTCGACAGTGCGGCCTCGACAATGAGGATACAAAAGAACAAAGCTACAGAAAACAAAATGTGTATTAGTAACAATTACATCCAATAAAAAACAATAAAGGAAAAAGACGAAGAATTTACCTCGCTTACGCATAGCCCAATGCGTCCCATGGCCTCAGCGGGAGGCAAGGAATTGGCAACACCGACCATATCTCTAACTTGAGCCCGAACAACCTGCCTCACGCAGTGGGCCATAATATAGAGAATCCCGACGAGAAACGCCAAAATTTTGCAGAAATGCGGGATATCTCGCAAAGTCTTTAGCGAGCTAGATCCCCCAGCCTGGGGTGGTCCGGGGCCACAAAATCATCCCCGAGCCACGGACCGCTCTCGCCGGCCGATGAAGACACGCTCTTGGCCCTTCAATTTTTTCTCGACAGGGACGAGCGTAACCCTTCATCCACACTTTGTCTTTCCTCCTCGAAAGCATCCACAACTAACCGCCTTTTGGGAGGGGCGGAGCACTCTCAAGGGAGGCTGCCGAACAATGGAACAGAACGCGGACTCGTAAATCTTTAGCCAGGCCGAGGTTTACTTCTTCCTGGTTGACCAGTGTGTGCTCGGCGAGGAGCCGTCGAGGAGGAGCGGCCGAAGACCCGACCCCCCTCGCCGCTTATGGGGTAGGCCTTCGGGATCGGCTCATGATTTTCAAAATTTTTCGACGAGCACCCTCGTCTCGCCTAGCCGACTTGCCCGTAAGTTCTTCTATGTCGATCATATTCAAACAATGAAGGAATAAATTAGAACGAGCACATAATTGATAAGGAATAATAAGAAAACAAAGGTCAATAAAAAGCAATGAAGCAATCAGATATACTTCCACGTTCTTCAAGGTCGAATGTATTGTCTTTCCATCGAGGGCCCAAATTGAATTTGTTACCCTCAGCAGACGAATTCATCCAGATATTGAATGTACTCTGGGACCTCACATCGACGACCAGTCCCTCAAACTTGGTCGCCATTCCACCATCCTCAAAAGGGCCCTCGCTAATAGAACTCCAACAAAATACTCTGTGTCCCGCCCCTCTAACTCCAAGAAAGTCCTCGATAGCTGAGCACTGCACTCATCCAAAATCCCAACCTGAGAGTGACTTAATCTCCAGAGCGTAGGCGTGGTATCGGAAAATTCCACCCGTACCTACTCTCTACCAAAAGGACTTTCGTCCCCAAGGCCCTGCTTTCTCCTGTGAGGCTTGGCGAATGCCTTTATCCCTGCTATAGTGCTTGCATCGGAGATGCTTCCGTGAGACTTGCCACCGCAAAATAAGTCTTGAAGAGGGGAAAGGTCGGCTCGAACCCGAGCATTCGAACACAAGCAAAGAAAAGAGATCAAGTATCGACCAAATTGGTGGAAAGGTCAGGGGCGAGCACCGCCTCTTCCGTAAGCTCGCAGATGGGCAGGTCGGGGGCGCCGAGACCACTCAAAAAAGGAAATATAAAACCTACCCTATCCGCTCCTAGCCTCAACTCGTCCATACCAATTGAATTGGGGGGGATCCTAATCTTTTCCGACTGCGGATTATATCGCTGTCCCCACTGCCTACATCG
>CM028383.1:21627957-21664528 GCA_013146195.2 Codonopsis lanceolata
GGTTCCAAAACCACCTTGTCCAATTTTGAGTGATGGGGAAAGTTCCTTGTAGCCTTGTATATTTCGCCATGGTGAACTTTGTACTTCCGGCTCTCTCATGTGAGTGGAATTGTTTGCACTTGCATAGATACTATGATTAGAAGGACGCCTCTTGGCATTACCAGCAGTAGAAGCATCCGAAACATCTAAAAATTAAACACCGAATAAAACTCTTTTTCGAAATAATAATATGCTCCATATAATGGTATCAAAGAAGTTTCCCTTTAAGTATCACCCATGTCGAGTCGTCAGTGATATAAGATTCATCCGTGAGTTGTTTTATCCAACCAATTACTAAATGTTTTTAATCAAGATCTTTATAAACATTCATTCACATTATTCCAGTAAGAATAAACTATTGCACACAAAACAAAAGAAAAAAAGAGTGAGCTACTTTTCTAAAACTAGTATAAAATCAATAGAAGCCTCTTATTTTGGACTAAAAGACAACTTGTCAAAGAGATCCCAAAGAAGTGATGCAGATAAAGCATAAAGAAGTTGAATTTGTTTGGTAGCCAAGAATATGCAAGACAAGTGAAATCCCCAAATCCAACAAAGTTTTAAATTTTGAATATATATAAGACCATCAAATTGACCTCAACTAAACAACAAAATATGAGCTTTACAAATCATTTCCTATCCTTGAACATATTTTTAGCAAATATAGGAAAATAGGTCAATTTCTCATTTTGTTCGTACTTCGTAAGAACATGATCCTAAAGATATTCAAAAATACCAACCATCAGATGATCCAATTAATTTTCCTCCAACAATACTCTCTCTCTCTCTCTCTCTCCCCCACCACAAAACACACACAACACGGATAGTGCGTGTTTATTCTTAGAGCTGAATTTATAGGCAAGAAAAGAACTATTACCGGAATCAACAAAGTCAGTGGAGCTTTCCGGTTCCGGTGGGGGAGTGAAACAAGCGATAAAGACACCGGCAACGGATCTGGCGGCAACTTTGACTCGATTCCGGCCGGGAGTTGACTTGTAAGATGATGATGAAGAGGAGTAAGCGGAGCTTGAGGAATGAGTCAAACGGTCCGGCGTGCGTGTCCCTACGGAACCTTCGCTCCGGCGACGGTACATTTTTTGAGAGAAAGAGAGAGAGAGAAAAATGGCGGGTAGCTTTTACTACGCAAGGAAATAAATGACGAGACGACTTGATTTTCTGTTTGGGTGGGTGCGGCTAACGTGCACCACTGTCTGCACTGACGTTGATACTTCTACGACTACAACACTATTTGCTGTTTTAAAACCGTGTATTTAATACTTGTAGTAAAATAATAGATTTTGTATGCTTCATTTACATTCTTTTTTTTAAAGGTTTTTAACCGCGCCAATCAGGAAATCTATAGCCTGGCCCCTCATCGCCATTCTTATTACTAGCGAAAATCGCGAGATGTGCAGAACGATACGGGGTTTCTTATATGTTTGTGGAAATTGAGTAAATATTAATGAAATGTGTAATTTTCTTTAATATCCTTTAACATGTGATCATAATTAAAGTATGTCAAAAAAATAAAGATAAAGTGGTAAAATTATTTTTTTTAAAGAAAAAGTTTTGAAAAAATGACAATTATTTTAGAACGAATGAAAAAATAAATAAAAACGATAATTTAAAAAATGAGAGAGTAGTATGTATTGTATTAAATAATGTGGTGCATTATTTTTTTGGCTATGCTACTGGCTACTGTTATTTATTAAAAAATAAATTCATGAATTTTACATATTATTGTTTTATACACAAAATTTCAATTTATTTACTTGATTTAACTAAAGATCGTTTGAGATTAGATTGAAGACAAACAAACCCAAACTTAAATACTCCCTCCATCCCTAAATTATCGTCCTCTTTTCCTTTTTCGTCCGTCCCAAAATAATTGTCCACTTTGAAACTTACCTTTTTAGAACATCACTTTTACCACTTTTTTTACCCTTACTTTTTCACTCTACTTTAATTATGGGCCACATATACATGAACATTAAAGGAAACTACACATTAAATCAATATAAATAATCAATTACTTTTTCTTAAACTGTACGCCGGATCAATCCAGACGATTATTTAGGGACGGAGGGAGTACTTGTATAGATTAATCACCTAGCTTGAAAACACAATCATTTGACTTGACTCAAATCGGCTCCTTTGAAGCCCTAGGTGGCTAGGTCTAAGAGACTAAGAATAATCTAAAATTTGTGCGTAACCTTGACGACCAGAACCAAGTACAAGGGTAAGTATCCAAAGTCAACTGTATAATGAGCACATCAAACATAGAGAATAATAGTTCCTCTTCAGTCAAGGTTCAACAACTAAAAATGGAAATAGCCAATAAGAAGAGCAAATCTATGATTGATCACAGAGTAATTACTAACTACCAATAAAATTAGATCAATTGTCTCAATTTTACCATGTCAAAATCACAGTTAAGTTGATTAGAATTTAGAGATGCTTACAAACCACTTCAGATCATAAATCTTTGTTGCAGGAAAATCACCTAGTAATTTAGGCCCACCAAAACTGGTCTTAGCTAGCCAAAAATCACAACTAAGCATTTTGATTTTTGGTTTCTTATTGAGCTAAGCTCGAGTAGTTTGATCAGCGAACCAGATCCACTGGAGCTCAATAAAGATTGTCGAACTAACTGGTCTCACACTAAATTCATTTACCTCCGGAGGAGTCAGAAACTAGGGACGTAAGTGATTTGATTTGGTTTGGTTTGGTTTAGGCCAAAACCACTTTATAAAATGCAACCCTCTACCAATCTCAACATCACTCAGTTCAATACAAATCCTTAATAAACTTGAATACCTAATAAAATCAGGCCACACCTCTTCTGCCAACATTCTCCTAAAATAGTAAAACCCCGGATACAAAAGCGACCCCAACTTCCCCCCCACAGTCTATCAATCTGTACATCAATGTGTTCCAAGTAAAAACGTTTCTAACAGACATTTCATCAAACAACAAGCATGCATCAAGAAACTCTTTACATTTGTCATAAAAACTCAAGATCTGATTTTGCAAAGACAATACATTACTACAGACAGGATCCCAACTTCACTATAACTGTATGTACTTGTTTTCCTTGAAAAAGAAAACCCTTTTTTGCAGAATGTTTTGGAGTATCGGAGCAGAAAGACTGAGTTAGAGATGAATTGTTCAGTAAGGTTGACTCAGAACTCAGTGATGAAGGTTTGAATCCACTACTTGGAGGAAAAAACGGGTTAGGTTTGTGAATTGAGTCGGGCTTTGGGGTGTTTTGGATCTGAGTTATTAACTGTTTTTTAAAATGAACGGTGCAGATTGAATTGAATAAGCGCTTATCATTTCTTAACAGCAACGAATAAAAATGAAAAATCTGTGTATCCCCAAAAGGTAAATTAGTTTTTTTGTTCATGAGATACGAAACTATAATAGATATATACTGGGTTGAAAGATTTTTCAATTGGGACGAAGAAAGAGGAGGAAGAAGGAGACTAACGATGGAGGAGATGGAAGAAGAAGGTGGCGTAAACTGGTTATTTATGCTTTTGTATCGCGATACAAAAATAAATTAGATAATAATTTTGCATTGCGGTTCAAAGTTTAATTTCCTAATCTATTTTTGGACCGGTTCATAAATTTCATTGCATTAATTTTTGCACCGCGGTTCAAAGTTTAATTTCCTAATCTATTTTTGAACCGCGATTCATAAATTTCATTACATTAATTTTTGCACCGCGGTTCAAAATTTAATTTCCTAGTCTATTTTTGAATCACGATTCATAAATTTCATTGCATTAATTTTTGCACTGCGATTCAAAGTTTAATTTCCCTAGTCTATTTTTGAATCGCGGTTCATAAATTTCATTACATTAATTTTTGCACCACGGTTCAATAGTTTAATTTTGTAGTTTAACTAGTTTTACACCCGTGCGTTAAACGCACGTGTATATATATCTTTTAATTAAATTATACATAAATAAAATAAAGATAATAAACCAAATTAAAAAATAAAGAAAAAACATGATGAAGGGAACAAATTATATCAGTATAATTGATATCATTTAATCAAATATTTTATGAATTGTTTAAATCATCTTCCCGTTCATAATTTTATAGAGTTTAATAGTTAATATTTTTGTTATTAAAATTTAGGATCTTAAGTAGTATAAATAGTAATTCAGATGTATATTATTCTCTATATAACATATAGATTTATTAAATATTTAAAATTTGTGGTTGGTATCTACTACTATAATTTAATCGTATATATTCATATGATTTGCCAATAAGTTATAATTAAATGTGGTTACTTGCAAAAATAAATTTTGTTTTGATATTATAATTTCGGATACGATGAAAGAGACACAAAAGTTTCAAATACAGATAAGTCATATATGAAGATTTTCATAGCAGACTTTTTATAATTAATTGTGGTTATATTTTATTTTGTAATCACATGTATTCAATGAATATGTTTTTTATCGCACATTTATTCTTATTCCACTGTTATATTTGCTCATTTTAATTAATCAGTAAATTAAGTATACACCAAAAGAGATTTGTATTTATAGATTTTCACATGAGTGGCTACTCATATTAAATACTATTACATAGAAACTTGATATTTTCTACATCATGTGCATATTTGCACATTTTCAATAAATCTTGAGAATTGTGTAATCAATTAATCAGATTTGTGTTCCCAATGCATGCTAACTACTATATAAAAATACTCAAAGATGACTCTCTTTTTTTAGCAAGTGTATTTTGGCGGGATTTTACCTCTTTTAGACTACCTAGCTTTTATATATATATATATATATATATATATATATATATATATATATATATATATATTGCACCGCGGTTTATAAATTTAATCTGATATTTTTGGCCTAAGAAATGTCACTTTGCATTTTCAATGAAAATTATAAATTTTTTCCTTAAAAAGTGTTACTTTTTGGGCTTAAATGTGTCACTTTTAGCCTTAAATGTGTTACTTTTACTTTGAAAAGTGTCACTTTTTAGCAATAAATGTGTTACTTTTGACCCTAGAAGTGTCATTTTGCATTATAAATAAAAATATTCGTTATTAACGTTAAAAGTGTCACTTTTTACCATTGAAAGTATCACGTTTTAGTATTAAATGTGTCACTGTTGGCTGTCACCGTTAGTTTTAAAGTGACACTTTTTAGTATTAAGAATGTCACTTTTTAGTATTAAGAGTGTCACTTTTTAATATTAAGAGTATTAATTTGTATTTTAATGAGAATTATAATAAATTTCTCTTTATAGTATCATTTTTAATCTTAAAAGTGTAGGGGCACCAGAGCAAAATGAAAAACTTCTCATTAATTAGCAATAAAAATTACTTCCGTGGCGTGGGGACTCAAGCAAGGACCTCCCACCAAATCTTAAGCGCCAACCTCGGACCATTCGGTCATTTTTAGTAACACACGTTTATTTATTATGACCGTAAATTTCTAAATTGAACTCGCCTTACGATTTAGATCCGTAGCATCGCCTTACACAAGTTTTTCATTAATTATATATCATATTGAAAGGTTGTTGTTCGTGGTTTTATTCTACCAACTTACCAAGCAGCCAAGCCCTAGCTACTAAAATATGTGCTTAACTGCTTATGCTTGTGTTTGGTCAATCATTTCTTTTTTGAGTCAAAAATATTTTTTTTTGGTGGGTTGGTCTACCCCACCCCACAACCCAAGGTGGGTTGGGTTTGGCCAAAGAATTTTCAATCCGCCCATTTTGCGCGTTGGTTCCGCTATTGGTCCATTTTGACGCTTGACTAGTTTTACAGAGACCTACCATTCTAAATTTGTCACCAAATGGGTGGACGTACCCTCCTCTTTTAAGCCAAAATCACATACATAAGAGTTAAATTCAAGAGACTTGCCCACATATCCTACTCCCACTGTTTCTAAATTATTGTTTTGATTTTTTAAATGAATTTTTAAATTCAAATTGTGTTTTTTCAAATACAATTTAAAGTATATTTTTTTATTTTTTTTTAATTAGAAAATACATAATTTGTAGTATTTAAAAAGTGTTATATGTTTTTATGTTAATTGACAATATTAAAAATATTTAAAAAAATGCATACAACAAAGTGTTGTTGTTGTTGTTGTTGTTGTTGTTGTTGTTGTTATTATTATTATTATATAAAAGTATAAAGATAATTTTAAGTTTTCAGCTAGTTTTATAGCTTTTAGCATCCATAATTGTTGAGGAAATTGGATGGGATGACTAACGTTACAGCAAAATTTATACAAGGATAAAATTAACTAAAAATACAATAGTGATGGTGTAATAAATAAAAATTTAAAGCATGACGATCGAATTCTATTTAAGCCTAACTAGTTTTACACCCGTACGTTAAACGTACGGATAAAAATATTTTTTAATTAAATAATATTCAAGTAAAACGAAGAAACAAATCAAAATTAAAAAAATGAATTAAGAAAAACAATGTTGGAAACAACTACTTAAATATAAATATATTATTTTACTGGTAATATTATGGATTTTGAATTTTTTTTATACACAGCATCATCTTCATCGGATATTGATATATTCAAGACAAAACGATTTGTTATCATAAAAATTGATATACGATACTACCAATGGAAATTGTCATATCTGGAACTTGAAATACAACCTCACATTTAATGGAGACAATGACATTTTTGGAATAAATATTTTGTCTCCATCATTGCTTTTATTAAAAAAAATTAGCTTCAACAACGTGATTCTTAAGCTTAGTGATAATTAGTCTTGCTCCATTAACATGGTCAATGTTTCTTAACAACATCACCGAAACATCAATCTTAAGTGTTAATTCATGGTTCGACAATCTTGAACACTTTATACTATTCAAAAACTCTGTAGAGTAAATGTTTTCAAACGAACTTGTGTTGTTCTTACCCTCAACATAGAATCTGAAGTCAAATAAGTTCTTCCTTCTATGTCATTATTATAAAACATATACTCATTTATGGTGTCAACAACATCAAGTGTCGGGACAAAGATAGCTCTTCCTTGCAAATATGACACATCATCAAAAGACTCCAAAAATGACGGATATATACTTTCAACAATTTACTCGATCAAATTATCTGATGCATTAACCAAAATAGCATTTAGAACTTCTATTGTTGCAACACAATTATTTTCACCACCATATGTACCGTCGCCGATACTTAAAATTCACTCAGAAAATGCCTTCAACACGAGACCGCGTTCGTCATTGTCAAGAGTTTGTAGTCTCATGTTTTTTGTAAGTTTCAAAATTTTGCAACGTGTCCATAAATA
Organism: Codonopsis lanceolata; assembly: GCA_013146195.2. Taxonomy (NCBI): domain Eukaryota; kingdom Viridiplantae; phylum Streptophyta; class Magnoliopsida; order Asterales; family Campanulaceae; genus Codonopsis; species Codonopsis lanceolata. Next base: position 21,635,320 of record CM028383.1, read on the forward strand.
GTACAATTTGTGATCATGTTAACAAAAATCATGTTGAATTCTTACAACTTTACCCTTACTTTTTCTACCAACTTTAATTATAGTCACATACTCAAAGGCATTAAAAGAAATCACATATTTCACCAATATTTATAATACAGTAAACTACTTTTTTATTAAATGGTGTGTCGAGTCGTCAAAGAGAACCATATTTTGAAAACAGAGGGAGTATTTTATTTTACCGTCGGAGATCTATTATATTCTAAAATTTTAAATATATTTCACAAGGTTATTTTGAAAAGAATATAAAGTTGAATTTTTGAGATTTTGAATTTATTTGAAGGGATAAATTTATCTGTTACATTTCTTAATATTTTTTATTTAACAATTATTCATGCTTATAAAAAATATCTAACTTTATGGTTCGACAATATCAACTACTTCATTGTTTATTTCAGTTGGGACTAACTATTTCCTGCAACTCGACTTTGAAAATTCGGTGATCTTTTATTTGTGGATGTCTCTTAGACGAATGGTTTGAAAGTCATAATAGTTGCAGTAAAAATTTTGGGTTCAAAATGTCTGAAGTTTATTTTGTGATAAATTTTTTTTTTTACTTTGTAGGAAATTGATTGAACATCCATAAAGAATATCCACAGACTTTTATATATATATATATATATATGTGATGGAAAATAAAAGATCAAACATGATATTGTAAATTGTATTGAGAATACCAACAGTTTGTGTGTATTCAAAGTTTCTAGAAATATATAAATATATTTTTGTCAACTTATCCAATAATATTAAATGGTTAGTATAGAAACTAAAAAATAAAATAAAGTGTTTCACCTTCCAATGTTTTTATTTATGAAAATAAATTTTAGGCAGGAAAACTCACGATTGTCATTTTATATATACATATATTTTTTAATCTAACTATATGGCCTTTCGATATGATAATATTGTTGATGGACTTGATTTGAAGACATTAATGTTCTAGAAATCGGCTCAGGCAGATTAGCGCCACTCAAGCCCTAGAATCGCTTACGTGGGAAACTGACGCATGACTTTTGCCCAAGCGCTATGTAATTTATTTACGGAGTATTTATTTTTAGATGCTTTGTCAAAAAAATGTCTTTTAGGCCTCTTAACAAATACAAAATAAATTAGACTTATTGAATTATGTATCGTAAATTTGTAATTTGTTACTAGATCTATGGAGTATTGAGTATTTTTGTATTGTTTTGAACTTTAGAATAATATTCAATTGTTTGTTTTACTTTTAAATTTTAGAATTAAATTTTCATTCAACGACGGTGTAAAGTCTTTTTATTCTAAATTTTGTTCTTGTAATGTGATCATTATTTTAAAATTATTTAATGATCTTTATTATTAATATACTAGTTATTTAGCATATGCTCCACTGCTTCCGCACGAATACTATGTGGGATATATATATTTTTTGTAATAATAATATAACTTTTGGACATTATAATTAGATTGTTAATCTCTTCCATGATTATAATATTTTTTCTATTGTTACTATTATTAAACGATTTTTTTACCTAAATAGTTTTAAAATTAACATAAGTTTCTAACTAACGTGAGATACATATTTTGTATTAATAATAATAGTAAAAATCTTTGATTTAAAAACTTTTAAAATTAACATCTAACTTGATAATAATATTGGAAGTCTTTTCTTAAAAACTTTTAAAATCATAATTCATTTTAAAATAATGTGGGATACTTATTTTCTATTTTTATTGGTAATGAAAGTTTAAGTTTTTTATCTAAAGAATTTTAAAACCAACACTACATTCTAACCATATGGTATACATATTTTCTATTATTAATAATAGTAGTAGATAAAAGACTTTTTAACCAGTATCTATTTCTAAATAATATGGATACATATTTTCTATTGGTAATAACATAAAAATGCATTTATCTAATGACTTTTATAACCAATACTCATTTTTAAATAATGTGAGATACATTTCTTTGTAACCAATGTGAGATACATCATCTGAAAACTTTTTAAATCAATATCATTTTTCTAACCAATATGAAATATTTCTATTTTATTGTTAATAATTGTAAACTTTTAAAATCAGTATCACTCTCTAACCGAATATAGAATACATATCCTCACTTGATAGTTGATAATAAGTCTTTTATCTTAAAAAATTTATAACCAACATCTCTTCCTAAATAATGTGGGATATATATCTTCTATTATATTGATGAAAAAAGTAAAAGTATTTTATCTAAAGACTTTTAACTAATGTAGGATATCTTTTCTATTAGTAATAATAGTAAAAGTTTTTTATCTAAATTTAAAATTTACATCATTTTCTAACCAATCCGAGATACACATCTTGTATTGATAATAATGGTAGAAGTCTTATATCTAAAGACTCTGAAAACCAACATTACCTTCTACCAAATGTATGATACATCTATTTTATTGGTAACAATAGTATTTTTATAACCAACATTAATTTATAACTAATGTGTGATATATCTCTTCTATTCATAATAATAGTAAAATATTTTGTAACCAATGTGAGATACATGCATCTATTCTATTTGTAACAAAAAGTCTTTAATCTAAAGACTTTTTAAACTAATATATATTTTTAAACAATGTGAGATATATATATTTTATTGGTAATAAGAGTAAAAGTCTTTAATATAAGAATTTTAAAATTAACATATTTTTCTAACCAATGTAAGATATATATATTCTATGGTGATAAAAGTAGAAATATTTTATCTAAATACTTTCAAAATGAACATCAATTTATAACTAATGTAAGATACATCTTTTATATTGGTAACAGTAGTAGATTTGTATTTCATATTTGTTATAAATTGATTTTAGTTTTAAAAGTCATTAAATTAAAATTCTAACATTTTATTCCTAATAGAAGAGTTGTATACCACATTTGTTTGAAAATAATGTTAGTTGTAAATATATATATTAATAGGTAATGGTTGAGAAACAATGAGTCACACATGAATGCTTGAGAATAATAATAGTATTATTATTATAAAAAAAATAATAGCAATAGTAATAGTAATAATAAAAATAATATTGTACAATTCTTATCATCATTGTCATGAATGAAAAGAAAATTAAACTTTCGTCCAAATGAAAGTTTTTTAACATCTCTGCGTTAGTAGACACCTTAAATTTTGGACTTTATGGTATTAAAATATTTATTTTTAGACTTTTAAAATCATTATTTGTATTCTAACAATGTGAGATACTTCTTTGCTATTTATATTGGTAATAAAAGTTTAAAACTCTTATCTAAAGACTTTTAAAACAAACATCTCTTTCTAACTATGTGGTATACATCTTTTCTATTGGTAATAATAGTATTTTTGAAACCAACATTAATTTCTAACAAATGTGATATACATTCTTCTATAGTAATAATAATAGTTTTTTAAATAAAAACTTTTGAAATCAACATCTAATTCTAAACAATGTGAGATATATTTATTCGATTGGTTATAATATAAAAATAATAATAGTAGTAGTATTTTATCTAAAGAGTTTTGAAACCAACATCTATTTATAAACAATGTGTGATACATCTCTTGTATTGATAATAATATAAAAAATATTTTTGATGTGCCCAACCCAAGCCGGGTCACGAGCAAAGCACGAGCTATCATCACTTGCCAACCACGAGCTTAATTAACATGGGACCTACCCACTTAGCGGGCAGATCTAGTCGGACACCACAGAGAATCAAACATCCAGCCTAAGCCTGGCCGGGTATAGGCCCTGCCTGCCCGACCAGGGGCCATGCCCGGGAATTACACTTGCCATCTACAAATCTACCTCATGCAGCGGGGCAGAGCCTTGCTCACCTAGGCAGGTATCAGACAGGGGATCTCAGAAACTTGCTTTCCAAGACAGATCAAAGGTTTCCTTCTCCGAGCAAGACTTTTAACCATATCTGCTCATACAAACACGAGGCCAGCTGCATATCACGCCTAAAATCAAGGGATTCTCTCCTCATCCTACAAGGTAACTAAGGCAGTAAATCCTAGACGGATTCAATGGCATTAGGGGCCTATAAATACCCCTCCATAAACCTAAACAAGGTACACACTCTTTCTTGAGCCTAGAACCTCTGTCAAATTCTCTTTTGACTCTCTTACTCGATACTTACTCTCACGCCTGAGTGGTTTCGCGAGGCCAAGCCTTGCACTTCCACTAAGGTTATTTCATGTTTTTAATCAGGTTCAAGGAAGCAGATCAAGCCCAGATATCCTACCCATCACACGGACGACCCAAGCTACATTTTTGTCACATCAGTTTGGTTCCATTGCCGGGAAACCGAAGTTTCAAGGCTTTCCTTAAAGTTTTCCAGTAAGATTCTCAGGAACACATCTTATTGCAATGGCTGGCAAGGGTAGCAAGCATCATGCCACCGTTAGCAACCATCAGGCTGGGAACAACAATCCACCACCTGGTGATCTGCCGCCAAGGGCACCCCCGGGGGTGTAAACGAGAAACCAAAGGGTGGCAGCTTGGCACGCGGCTCATTGTGAGAATGTTCCGTATGTTGAGGAACAGCTATCTCAACATGCCAGCCAGAATCAAGCGAGCCAGTGAGATGTTCGCCAAGTCATCAACGAGCAAAGGGATGCTTGTGCTCAAGACCAAAGGGTTCAGCTAAACCGTCAGCGAGAAAACGACCAGGAAAGTCAAGTAAGCCAGCCCGGGCAAACCACTGACCAACAGATCGCTGCTCTGCAAGTCCAAGCAGAGTAATACAATAAGATGTACGCACTCAATCAACAACTGCTCGTCTTGGGCCATGCCCTTGCGATTGTTACTTTCAAAGAATCCAAAGACTTGTTGGTGGTGTTTCCCAACATTTGCCCGTTCCGAGCAAATGGATTCCTTTTGTTATTCATGTACCTTCGAAGCAGGCCAATGAGGTGCAGAGGGCAGATGATCAGGCGGAGAGAAGATACAGCTGCCAGAATCTTTCCCACGGGCATCACCGCTGATAGGAGCACCGCGTTCGGGAAGAAAGCCATAGTTGCTGCAGAGCCCATGAGTATGCAAAGACAGAGGCACACCGACCAAGGCACAGAGTGCAAATTGAGCGGGAACCAGCACGGAGTCAACAGTCAGATCCTACTTGCTCGTCTAGACTTACCAGGGCCCTAGCAGAGAAAATTCTACGCACATGATATTACTAGATAACTCTCAAAAGAGATACAGAGAAATATGTCCGAGAATGTGACAAGTGCCAAAGATACACGGACATTCCAAGGTTGCCCTCCACCATACAAACCCATGTGGTCGCTGCTTGGCCTTTTGACATGTGTGGAATCGATCTCATTGGTCCATTCCCGCTGGCACAATACAAGTACAAGTATGCAGTGGTCACCATTGACTACTTTAGCAAGTGTATTTCAGAAGCAAACATCATCAAGTTCATCCACGACCAAGTGTGGTGCAGATTTGGCCTCCCACGGGCAATTATTTCCGATCATGGCACCCAATTCTTGGACAAGTTCACGGCTAAATGTGCTCGGTTGGGTGTCAAACATTGGCAGTCATCCGTGGCCTACCTGTAGACACCCTAATTTTGTACCCCCTGGTATGTAACATGACATGCGATATCGAGACCTGTTAAAACTTAACAAATGTCAAGTTACAGGGTTTTAAAAATGCAAAAGACAAAGCAGGATGCGTAAAACGGTGAAATGCAGGGGCCATAGTGTCAAAAAGGAGGCTAAAAAGGCTCCAGACGCCACCACCAAGAGAACCAGGCGCGGCGCCCAGAGCTCAAGGGTTCGGCGCCCAGAGCCCAAACAGTGATTATGATTTGAGAATTAGTACAAGCTTTCAAGCGCGCGGTACAAGCTGATGAAGCACAAATAAGAAATTTTAAAGACAGTGGTGTCCCTCCTCTCACCTATTAATAGAGGCGTCCGGCTTCAGTTTTAGGGGCCGAGAAATTTTCTCACTTATACAACGTGCGTTTATTTTACGCTGTAGAGAGCGATCGTGAGATAGAGAGAGTTCCCTCCTCCTATAAAGCCTCGAAGCTCTGCCAAATCTCCTCTAAACACAAAACCAACCGGTCAAAGTAAGCCTTAGCCCTCCAGCTAGGATTCCATCCTATTCCCCCAGTCCAAAAATCCCAAAAAGAGCAGTTGCTCTGCCCGAATCCAAAGGCCAAATCCGCTAGAAGCAAGCAGTTGCTCTGCCCGATTTCTGCCAGCAGTAAGCAAACAATAGCAAAAACGCAAGTAGTTGCTCCGCCCGTGTTACGGCGCCCAGAAGCAACTTTCGGAAGCAGTTATTCTTCCCGAACCGCAAAGAACAAAGAAAAAGACTCCTCCCCGAAAGGACGTGAGCGAAGACTCACGCTCTTAAAGGTAAACCTTTAAGGGTATTTATATAAAAAATGTTATTTTCATCCGGTCCAATGTAAAAAATATAAGATGTTGTACTACCCGGATTTATGTAGAAAATAACATTAAAAAGAGCCATTATTATGGCCAAATATTTTTCAATGTATTTGTAATTACTGGAAGGAGGCGGCTGCAAGTTTGTAAATAATGTAAATACAGATATATCTGTTTTCTTTTTAATGCTTTATTTCATTTGCTAGATAAATATAACAAAAAGCATATTTTAGCCAAAAACTGTTTTGAGACCGAAAGGGCGAGTTGTGTGCCTAACACCTTCACACCTCGTAACTTAGCCTCCGAGCCCCTTTTACAAACTCTGGTTTATTTTTGGTTTTTCTTTATTTCTCCTTAAAATAAAGATGGCGAATCTGTTAAAATATTTTGGATCACAGTGAGGCCCGCAACATCCTTTTTTTGCACTTTCTCGTTTTTCCCTAAACAAGGGACGATGAGAATGAAAATGGTGATGCATTTCCTGCATCTTGTTTTCCCCTAAACAAGGGAGGATGAGAAAAGGGGAAACCCAAAGCACTCATAGCGATCCAAAATAAGCCTAAGGTCATGGTGAGGCTCGCAACATCCTTTTTTTGCACTTTCCCGCTTTTCCCTAAACAAGGAACGATGGGGATGAAAAGGGTGATGCGTTTTCTGTGCCTTGTCTTCCCCTAAACAAGGGAGGGTGAGATACGGAGAAACCCCAGGCATTTATAATGACCTAAGACAATTTTCAAAAAGTCCATAGTGAGGCAGGACGTGTTCCCACACGCCCTCGCAACATCTTTTTTTTTTTTTTTTGCACTTTTCCGTTTTCCCCTAAATAAGGGACGATGAGAATGAAAAGGGTGATGCATTTTCTGTATCTTATTTTCCCCTAAACAAGGGAGGGTGAGATACGGAGAAATCCAAAGCTCTCATAATGGACCAAAGCTCACTAAGGTGACCGAGACGTATTCAACGCACTTTTGACAACATTCTTTATGCACTTTTAATTACGTCTTCCCCTAAACAAGGGAGGATGGAATGGAAAGAGTGATGCCCTTCCGCATCCCCCTAAAAAAAGGAGCGCGGGGCGCGGGAGAATCTTCCGAGGCACCCGCACTACCCACAAGGCAACGGCCAAACAGAGGCCGAAAATAAGCAAGTCTTACACGCTCTCAAAAGAAACCTAGAGGGACGAGCAGGAAAATGGGCAGAAGAGCTACCGTCGGCTTTATGGGCGGTTAGAACTACTGTCCGGGGCCCAACAGGGGAAACTCCATTTGCACTCACCTACGGATCTGAAGCTATGATCCCCGTAGAAATGGCTTTGCCTAGTTACTGAGTTTCCCACTACAGTGAGCAAAGTAATCAACTTGCCCGGGCAATAGACCTCGACCTGCTCGAAGAGAGAAGGCTGGATGCACGACTAAGGATGATCAACTAAAAACAGAGAGCAAAGGCTCACCATGACAAGAGGGTTCGGGAAGAAAGATTTATGGCTCCGGAGACCGGGTACTCGAAAATTGAGGCCACTGTGTCACCGAGCAGAAAAGGGAAAACTCTCTCCTAATTAGGAAGGGCCTTTTCGAGTTACTGGCGTAATCAAAGAAGGCACCTACACATTGTGGACACAGGAGGGCACAGACCTGAAGCATCCCTGGCACACTAATCATTTTAAAAAGTACTATCATTGAGCCAGTTCTTAATATGCAAACGGGAAAGACCTTTAGCCCTGTTGAGGGTCACTATTATTGATAAATAAAAGGCAAGTTTCTTTCATTTTTGTTCATTCGAGTTGTTTATTCGCTATTCATCGCTTGCTTTTGATCAAGTGACTCAAATCTCGCCGCCCGGCCGAACAGATAGGTCGGTCCAACCATCCACTATACCCGAGTATTTGTGGACATATCTTATCCTCTCCGTGAGTAAGATGGGGCCATGCCCGATTCACGTACTGGGATACCAGCCAGGCGGTAGGGGCCATGCCCACAAGATAGCAGCTAACTACCTTGGATTTCTATAGTGACCGAGTAACACTGTCAGTCGTATATCTCTATACCCACCGATATACTAAGAACCGCCTCGACGCAAAGTTGCCTGACAGGCCGTGCTGTCGGTTGCCGCCGTAGTAAGGCCCTGCAGCGCTTCGTGATTATCGCCCAGGCGATAGGGGCCATGCCCGCTCAAAGCCTTAGCCAAAACCAAGCACTTAGATCGGGTAGGCGCGATTGTCCTGCCCGCTCAAAGCCTTGGCCAGATCCAAGCATCCAGTCCGCGCAGGAACACTTGCATGCGCACCTCCAACTCGAATAGTATGCTTGCTTAATTAGCCTTATTATTTTTAAGTTAAGGATTACACAAGTTTGCATGCTCGTTTAACTCTGATTACTTTTTGTTCGACATGTTTTTGGGGCCATCCCGTATGCATGCGTACTAGTATTAATCGAATGCAAGAAAAACACGAGTAAAGAAACAATTACCGAGCAAAATCCAGTTTCCATTAAGAACGAGAAAGTCACATATACAAAATCAAAAGCTACGGCTCGCAGGCCAGAGTGAAAGCGGATAAACTAAGTTATGTTCAGAGGTTCTTAGGCCAAAGCAGCAACAGCTTCGACATTAGGTGCGGCCTCCAACTCCACTTGTAACTGGGCAGTAGCCTCTTCCGCCTGGTCCTGCTTCTCGACCCGCCTCGCCTCGATCAGGCTGCATACGTTGACGGCCAGCGGGGTGGGAGGAATCCATGGCTCCACCCCATCATCGGCAGCATCCCGAGCAAGGCCTTCAATTCACCCTATGTATAAGGCACCAGGTGGTGCAAATTCCGAGCTTCCGGGCAGTAAGGGTCGAGCAGCGCCCAGTCTGCCATTGTTGACATCTTAATAGCACCAGTACCAGCGAGCATACGCAAGACGTGGTTGGTACCCACTTCATAGTACGGGAAGATTTCTTTGCGCACGCGGGAGGCATAGGATGGCGAGGCAACAAAGTCTTGAACGACCTTCTCTCTCGCCGCTGTCAACTGCTCGGAAAATAAGGCCATGGTTGCTGCATCCTTGGCCGCCTAGGCTTTCAATGTGTTCAGCTCCGACTGAAGCTGTGTCCGCTGCTCGACCAAAGCATCCTCGGTAGCCTTGGACTTTTTCTGTTGGGTCACTAGGGCAATCTTCTCCTCGGCCATCGACATCTTGTCGGCCTCAAGTTTCTTGACCGAAGCCTCACTCTCCTTTAGCGATTTATCCAGGGTGGCAACCTGCTCGCTCTTGCGCTTCACCGAGCTCAGTAACTCGTCCTTTTCAGACTCAACCTTCTTGCGGGCATCCCTCTCCTTGGTATATCGATCATAAATGTTAGTGCAGGAGGAGCCGATCTGCAGTAAAATCATAAGTAGAAGTCAGTACAGGCTAAAGAGCATAAGTCAGATAAACAGATTATCATGGGTATACCTCACTTAAGTTGAGCCCAACATGTCCAAGTAAAACGTGGTCGGCGGTATCCCGGTCATGGGCAACGTCTTCCTGCAGAAGCCGCTTCACGACACCCTTGCCCACTAGCCCTGCAGGACTCCCGCGGGCAGACAAATTGATGTGCCCCACATTAGGGCCCTCAGAGAGCCCGCTCACAATGGCCCGGGCGGCACTAACTGTGGTGAGCATTTCAAAGCCGGGGAGCAGCCACGGCTTCGTAGAATCTTTGGCGGGAGAAGGTGTGGCAGAGACATGCCCAAAACCAGTGCCCGGGGGACGTGTAGACCGGTCAGCAGGGGGAGGAGAATTCTGCTTTCTTTTTCCCGTTGCCTTGGTGGCCTTGGCAGCGGCGGTAGCATCGGCCACGCTTGCAGCTGGTCGAATGAGAGGAGGAATCTCAGTGGTCTTCTACGCTTCTGGGGGTTTTTTGGCCAAGGGGCCAAAGGGAATGGTGGGGACAACTTGGGGTGGCTTACTCGCTAGAGCAGCTACCCTCCTCCCTTCCTCAGCCTCGAGCCTTTAAAGTTGCCTGAGGGTCATCATGGCTGCTCAGAAAGAAGAGAACCAACAAGATAATCATGAAAGAAACAGTTAATCAAAACAATTTTGAAGGAAAATAAAATCGCAAGCAAAGTCAAAAATCAACCAGGGGCGGCCGAGTAGATGGGTGTACAATCGTGCCCGAACCTTCGGCATTCAAGACAATCGTTACGGAAGTTCTGCCCGTGATAACCACCCCAATAGACATGGGCCTCATCGGGCTCAAATGTGCATAAAGGCTCGACCCCGGGCACCACGGTCTGAAGCACTCTGGCCAGACGCAAATTCCTGGGTTTGCAGACCAACTCCTTCCAGTCGAACAAGCTCTCCTGGCCAACCCGCTTATCCCCCTCCATTACGACGCCCAGAGCAGCCCGGATCATGGCCAAGTGACCAGTGTCACCCGTAGTAAAGCTACCACGGGGAAAGTTCTTTCTTCTACACAAGCTTGGTCAAGATGGAAACAAGGAAGGACTTCAGATCCTATGAACTAAATGACAGACTGAGTTGAGGGGCAATGGCAATGGCACCAGAATCTGGAAGCTCTCTATTACGGCAGCAACAAGAAACAAAAACTCGATCTCTTTCTAATTTTTTTTTCAAGAACGCTAAAAGAAAGAAAGGGCAGAGTGTTTGGGCTTTTATGCGCGGAGGCAGGAAGTTTTGAGGGGAAAAGGGACGCCGAAACGGCACTTGCAAGGATGGCTGACGCCACACAAGCGCACACGCATTAAATACGTCGATACGTAATTTGTGCCCCATCATGTCGTCGCATTAATTGACGGCTTCACGCGCTTCCTCACCCACTCGTTTCAACACTCGTCAACTGTACAACTTCCTTGACACGCTACAGCTGTCTGTTCACCTGGATTCCAGAACGCTCCGCCAAGTTTGTCTGGTCCCCTTTGCAACTTTTTCAAAAAATTCACAAGTGTTGAAGCCCGTGGCCAGAACAACACCGTCCAACATGTACGCTCCTCGCTCCGAGCATGAATACTCGCCAGACAGAGAGCTAGGGGCCACTGATGTGCCCGGCCCAAGCCGGGTCACGAGCAAAGCACGAGCTATCATTACGTGCCAGCCATGAGCTTAATTAACATAGGACCTACCCACCTAGCGGGCAGATCTAGTCGGACACCACAGAGAATCAGACATCCAGCCTAAGCCTGGCCGGGTATAAGCCCTACCTGCCCGACCAGGGGCCATGCCCGGGAATTACACTTGCCATCTACAAATCTATCTCATGCGGCCGAGCAGAGCCTTGCTCGCCTAGGCAGGTATCGGTCAGAGGATCTCAGAAACTTTATTTCCTAGACATGTCAAAGGTTTCCTTCTCTGAGTAGGACTCTTACCACATCTGCTCCAACAAACACGCGGCCAGCCGCATATCACGCCTAAAATCAAAGGATTCTCTCCTAATCCTACAAGGTAACTAAGGCGGTGAATCCTAGACGGATTCAATGGCATTAGGGGCCTATAAATACCCTCCATAAACCTAAACAAGGTACACACTCTTTCTTGAGCCTAGAACCTCTGTCAAATTCTCTTTTGACTCTCTCACTCGATACTTACTCTCACGCCGGAGTGGTTTCGCGAGGCCAAGCCTTGCACTTCCACTAAGGTTCTTTCGTGTTTTTAATCAGGTTCAAGGAAGCAAATCAAGCCCAGATATCCTACCTATCACACGGACGGCCCAAGTTGCATTTTTGTCACATCACTTTTATCTATGAATTTTATAACCAATATATGTTTCTAAATAATGTGGATCTTTTTGTAACCAATGTGAGATACATTATCTAAAAACATTTTTAACCAATATCATTTTCCTAACCAATATGAAATACATATTATTTCTATTGGTATTAAGTCTTTTATAAAAAAAAACTTTTTAATACATACATCACTTTCTAATCAATGTGGAATACATCTCATCATTTGATAATAGTAGTAGAAGTTTTTTATCTTAAAAAAATATAAAACCAACATCTCTTTATATATAATGGGATACATCTCTCCTCTTCTCTTTTATTGATGATAAAAATATAAGTTTTTTTTATTTAAAGAGTTTTAAAATTAACATAACTTTTTAACCAATGCAAGATTTATTTCTTTTATTGGTAATAATAGTAATTTAAAACCAACATCAATTTATAACAAATGTGTGATATATATCTTTTATTGCTAATAATAGTAGGTCCTTTATATAATCTAAAATAATTAAAAATCAACATCATTTTTAACCAATATGAGATATACATCTTCTATTGGTAATAATGGTTGAAATATTTTATCAAAAGATTTTGAAAACCAACATCATTTTCTAACTAATGTATGATACATGCCTTCAATTGGTAATAAATAATAGTATTTTTAAAACAAACATCAATTTCTAACCAATGTGAGATACGTCTTTTCTATTGGTAATAATAGTATAATATTTTGTAACCAATGTGAGATACATTTCTTGTAAAAGTGAAAGTCTTTAATTTAAGGTTTAAATCTTAATTTGGTCACCCTACTTTCGGCCAAACTTCATTAAGCTCACTCAACTTTTTTTTCCTCAATTTAATCACTCTACTTTCACATAATTAGCACATTCATCACTACATCCATATATTTGGATGAAAAGTTTAATTTTTTTAGGAAAATAAAAAAATACCCTTACTAAATTTGGGGGGTTTTAGGGTCTCATTCTCCTCTCAAACATAATTTCTTATTGTGTAAGCTGAATTTGTCAATACACCTTTCAAAGGTAAGGGGCATTATTATCTTTTCAACGATTTCCATACAACTTAACTAACAGAAATGACTCTAGTCGTCATTGACTTTCGAAGCCAAGCAGAGTGATTAAATTGAGGGAAAAACAAAGTAGAATGAACGTAATGAATTTTGGCCGAAAGTAGGGTGACCAAATTGAGATTTTAACCTTAGTTTAAATACTTTAAAATCTAACATTTTCTTTTTAAACAATGTGTTATACATATCTTTTATTGGTAATAATATAAAATAATTTAAAATCAACATCATTTTCTAATCAATGTGAGATATATATTTTCTATTGGTAATAATGGTAGAAGTCTTTTATCAAATGACTTTGAAAACCAACATCACTTTCCAACCAATATATAATACATCTCTCCTATTGGTATTTAATAATACTCCCCCCGTTCCTAAATTATCGTCTTGGTGGACTTGACGCATGGTTTAAGAAAACACATTTAACTAGATTATTAATATAAGTTTGATGTGTAGTTTACTTTAAAACACGCATATGTGGCTCATAATTAAAGTATGATGAAAAAGTAAAGGTAAAGTTGTAAAAGTGTTGTCCTAAAAAGGAAAGTTTCAAACAAGACAATTATTTTGGAACAGACGAAAAAGGAAAGCAGGACAATAATTTGGGGACGGAAGGAGTAGTATTTTTAAAACCAACGTCAATTTCTAACCAATGTGAGATATGTTGGAAACTTGTTTCAACTAATTGAATAAGCAAAGTCATGTAAGGAAGGAAGTGGGAATCCCACATTGGGAAAAATATAAAAACAGCTCTACTTTATAAAATAAAGCTTTTAGGCTTTACATTCGGCCCTTGGGCCACTACACTTTTGTGTAGGAGGGAAGACCTAGCTCAGTGCAGGTCCAAAACACGCGTGCGAACGGTGTGTCCGTCTCAGACACACGCAACCGCTACGGTTATGTCCGTTTCGGATACACGCCAACTGCTCCCAACTTCCACCCCACAACTGCCACATATATACTGCATGAAACACTGATTTTCAACGACCGAAAACTCTCTCTTTCTGCACATCACATTCTGCCCTTACAGAGATACATCAGTCGTGTTCTGATTCGCCGGTGACTGAAGCTTGGAAGGATTGGCCTCTTCAATCACGTAAGATTCCTAAACCGTGGGAGACTTCATTGGCAAAGACCCCATTCCATACACGTGCCGCTTTTTGTCTTGGCGTAGATTAACTATCTCGAGGATCATCTACTATTCTGTAAACACACACACTGTAGGAACAGGAACCAAATCAGGCACACTACTAACAATCTTAAGACAAAAAATATTTTTGGCTTGATATTTTTCTTTTCCTAGCATGCATCTTCTTCTTCATCTTTTATCCGATTCTCGTGTACATCGACCGTCTGTTATAGATTCAGACCATCTGTCTGTTTCAGTATTTAATCTGTTTAACATACCATATTACTTAAATTAAAAACACTGATCAGTCTGTTTTGAACACACTGATTAGTTTGGTTTTTTGAAACTGATCAGTCTATTCTTTTAAAACTGATCAGTCATGGTTTATACAAACTGTACAGACATGTTTTTTTGCGTTTAAATAAGTCTATTATGGAAATCTTATAAGCCTGATTGCATGCTTATTGATTATATAAACCCGTAGTAAGCCTACTTACATCTTATTACTTAGTATACTCACTAATAACCTGTAATCAGTATATTCGGTTTAGCCTGCTTACACTTTATACTTAATTATATTAATTGTAACAGTGTTTTAATCTGTATTAATTGTAAAGTGTTTTAATCTGTTTCACATAAATAAAACAGCATAGACTGCACAGAAAAGTCTATTAATTCTGGTTGCTGATTGTATAGAAACAAAAGTGTTTCATATAGCTTAGCATAATATTAATCATGTATTGTGTGCAGCATGGCTTCCAACACAGGAAAGGAACCCGTTGTTGTACAACAGCCCGTGGCAGAAACTCAAATGATGCACGCCACTGTCAACACTCATGGTGAACGCCCGGAAAAGTTTGCTGGCTCAAATTCAAACGCTGGCAACAAAAGATGCTCTTCTACCTAACGACACTGAACCTGTCAAAGTTCCTGAAGGAAACAGCCCCTATCTTGAAAGAAGGGGAATCGGACCAAACCACCGTGACTGCTGTCGAGTCATGGAAACACTCCGACTTCCTTTGTAGGAACTACATCTTAAATGGACTGGATAACTCGTTATACGATGTATATAGCCCATTTAAGACAGCCAAAGAACTTTGGGAATCATTGGAAAATAAATACAAAACCGAAGATGGCGGCTCGAAGAAATTCGTAGTTGCTAGGTTTTTAGAATTTTTTATGAATGATTATAAAAGTGTAATGACATAGGTTCAGCAACTCCAACTGATTTTGCATGAGATAACAGCCGAAGGAATGATTATTTCTGAAGCATTCCAAGTTGCGGCAATGATCGAGAAGCTACATCCCACTTGGAAGGACTTCAAGAACTATCTCAAGCACAAGCGTAAAGACATGTCGTTGGAGGATCTGATTCTCAGGCTAAGGATCGAGCAAAATAACCAGGTGGCCAACAAGAAGCAGCTTCGCCCCATAGAAGGGTGACATGTGATCGAACAAGACTCCAAGAACGGGAAGCGTAAAAGCTCTGGTAAAGGGACGTATAAACAACATAAGCAGTATAAGTTCAAAGGGAAATGTCTCAACTACGACAAGAAAGGCCATAAAGCTGCCGAGTGCCGAGGGAAGAAGCGAGTCTGCCGAGAAGCCAACGTAGTTGATGAAGACATCAGCATGATATGCATGGTTTCCGAGACAAACATGGTCGGCACGGGTCGGGAATGGTATGTGGACATCGGGGCCACACGTCACATATGCGGCGATGCGAAGATGTTCTATTCCTATTCAAAAGTGAAGTCCGACGAGAAACTATTCATGGGCAACTCCTCCACCTCTGACGTGGAAGGAAAATGGCAAGTGATATTGAAGATGACCAGCGGACGGGAATTGGTGCTTACCAATGTCCTCCATGTCCCGGATATTAGGAAAAACCTAATCGCCGGCTCCCTTTTAATAAAGCATGGGTTCAAGTTGGTCTTTGAGTCCGAAAAAATTGTACTAACTAAGAGTGGAGTTTTTATGGGCAAGGGTTACCTCAATGAGGGCTTGTTCAAATGTAATGTAATGGTGGTAACCCCACCCAACACTAGTAGTATTAATAATACAGTGACTACATCTTCTTCTTACTTGCTTGAGCACTCTAATATTTGGCATCTTAGATTAGGTCATGTTAACCATGAATATATACGAAGATTAATGCAAATGGAATTAATTCCAAAAGCACGAATCAACACTAAGGAAAAATGTCAAATATGCGTTGAGGCTAAACAAACAAAAACCTCATTTCAAACAATACAACGTGACACTCGACCACTAGAGCTAGTTCATAGCGACCTATGTAACTTTAAATCCATAGAATCATGTGGCGGGAAAAATTATTTCATCACCTTCATTGATGATAGTACACGTTATTGTCATCTTTACTTGCTAACTAGTAAAGATGAAGCGTTCGAGACATTTAAAATATACAAGAACGAAGTAGAAAATCAACTTGAGAAAAAGATAAAAATTCTCAAATCTGATCGAGGAGGTGAATACGTACATCCTTTTAAAGACTTTTGTGCAGCACACGGAATAATTCATCAAGTCACTCATCCTTATACTCCACAATCCAATGAGATTGTGGAAAGGAAAAATCGTACACTTAAAGAAGGGATGAATTCATTACTAATTCAATCAGGCCTGTAAGTCCCAAAGAGGCTCAGAAATAGGCTAGAAGGGGGGTGAATAGCCTATTTACCAATTAAAATTAAATCGTTTCCAATTTAAAATAAATTGATTCACTTTCCATATAAAGTAACCAACTATTAAATTAGTTGGGGCAGCGGAATGGTTGGAAAGTGTGTATCACAAAGCTGCTTGTAAAAATAGACAAGGTTGTACCAGCACACTTTGTGAGAAGATGCAATTTGTGGCTTTAATAAAAATTGCCAAAAGATAAGCAAATGAAAGAGTGAACAAGCTTCAGCTAGCTGATGCAAAAATGTAAAGTACAACAAAGACTATTACTAAATCTGTAGACTTTGATAAATGACACATTAGCTTAATTGGCAAACAGGTTAATTAGCAAAATTGTAAAGTACTTAACTATTTATAAAAGATATAATATATAAAAAGTATCAGTAGGCTTTTCTTAAGTTATTGTGTAAGATTAAAGCCCAACAAAGTTTTCTATAGATTTTGCAAACATTGATAAATACACAATTACTTAATAAAAGCAATACCAAAAAACTGTTAAGTAAGAAGACAAATATTTGAAGTGGTTCACACTATAAATAGTGCTACGTCCACTACCAAGGTGGTCAACCTTGGATTTCAAACTGTGCACTATTTTTTCCACCAATTACAAGTATAAAATCTACACAATTGACAAGTTTTCACAAATGAAAACTTGAGTGCAAAAACAAACTTGAACACTAATGGATCATGTACAAAAACTATCTTGACCGAGTGTTTGGGAGTATGACTGAGAAACAATCACACTCGAGGGACAATCAAAGGTTCCTTAAAGATTTTGAAGAAGAAAGGAACAACAATACAGTGATTGTCTAAACAAGAACTAGAAAGGGAATTGAAATGAAAGGCCATCTAGTAAATGTTTAAGGCTGGAGCACTTTAAAGAAATAATCGCTTGAGGATGAATGAATGATTCAGTGTCTTCAATCCTTGCTTCAATGTCCTTATATAGATGTAGAGAATTCCAATCCGTTATAAGCAAGTTTGAATTTGAATTGTGCTGATAATTCGGAAGAGTATCTCTTCACAAGATCATAGGGATCCTATGTGAGAGATATAAGATATTAAGATCTGTCTAAGCACAAATGAGGTAAGTGTCAGTAATGGAATGTTTTAACAAAAGAAGTAAGATTGCTGGCACTTAAATAGGATCAGCAGCTAGAAGTTGCTGATAACTCTTTAGAACACAAGTCAACAAATTGTAGCCGTTGGATTTTGTTTTAGTGGATACAACATGAGGCAACAATGCATTAAATGCATAGAGTTGAATTGAGCTCCAAAACCATGTGCTTGGTTTTTGGTAACCTGCGTAACTAGTAAAAGTATGGCAAAACATTAGCTCTTGTATTTTGCTAAGGCAAGCATCAACTCCTTCGATAAAACAAATGTCAGCTGCTTCTGGAACAAAGAAAATGTCAGCTTCTGGGACAAGGCAAATGTCAGCTCGAACAATTTACTAAAACAAATATCAGTCGCTTCTTCCAACTGACCAAAGCAAGCAAACTCTATTCATCAGCGGGCACTATTCATCGGTGCTATTCATTCAGCTGACACTATTCATCAATACTATTCATTCAGCTGACGCTATTTATCTGCTGATACTATTTCATCTGTACTATTCATTTAGCTGATAATATTCATCTGCTCACACTATTCATCAGCTGACATTATTCATTCAACAAAGCTATTGTAAAGTCCTGATAAAATTTTCATCTAGTGTTTAGCACCTAGTCTAATAACAAATAAGTTTATAGACAATCTTCTAGGCTTGAGTAATGGTTACAAGCAAATCTAATATATAAAAGGAATATTCACAAAAATGATTTTAAATAAATTAATCATGTTAATATTCCCAACAAGGCCTACTCGACGAAATGTGCGGGGAGGCGGTGCTTACAACAAATTACTTGCTCAACAAACTACCACACAAGAAATTGGAGCAAACTCCTTATGAATTATGGAACGGTCGAAAACCGTCCTACAAATTCATCAAAGTGTGGGGGTGCCTGGCCAAAGTAGCAGCACCATTACCTAAAAAGGCAAAAATCGGTCCAAAAACCGTGGATTGTATCTTCATAGGATATGCAGCTCGGAGTAGTGCCTATAGGTTTTTAGTGCACAAGTCCGACTATCCAAATATTGAAGTAAATACAATATTAGAATCAAGAAATGTCACATTTTTTAAAAACATATTTCCATTAAAAATTAATCATAATACTAAAGGAAAACACTCGTTTCCTTGGAATACAAGCGAAAATGAGAACGAGGCCCCCACGAACATTGGTCCCATGGACATCATCCAAGACGACCATCTAACTGCACCCAATGATGAACCTAGAAGGTGCAAACAGACAAAAATAACTAAAACCTTCGGACCTGACTTTGTGACCACATTTATAGTGGACAATGAACCTCACGCCTTCAAAGAAGCAATGTCTACTCCAAAAGCTCCTCAATGGAAAGAAGCCATTAATGGCGAAATATCTTCCATTATGCAAAACCACACTTGGGAATTAGTTGATCTTCCCAAGGGGTGCAAACCATTGGGCTGTAAATGGATTTTCAAACGAAAATTAAAGCCTGACGGTTCCATTGATAAGTATAAAGCAAGATTGGTCGCAAAAGGGTTTTAATAAAAAAGAAGGTGTTAATTATTTTGACACTTATGCCCCTATAACCCGAATTACGTCGATTCGACTACTAATTGCTTTTGCAGCTCTGCACGGTCTTGAAATACATCAAATGGATGTTAAGACTGCTTTCTTAAATGGGGAACTAAAAGAAGAAATCTATATGAATCAACCAGAAGGATTCATAGCTCCAGGCAACGAAAAGAAAGTATGCCGATTGGTCAAATCGTTGTACGGATTAAAGCAAGCACCAAAACAATGGCATAAACGTTTTGATGATGTAGTACTTGCAAATGGGTTCAAGATCAACGAATGTGACAAATGTGTGTACGCCAAAAATACACAACATGATTACGTCACTATCTGCCTCTACGTAGATGACATGCTCATCATAGGCAGTAACGACAACATGATCAAGGACACCAAGAAAATGTTGGCCAACAGGTTTGACATGAAAGATCTTGGGATAGCTGATGTCATCTTAGGTATTAAAATATCTAAAACATCTGAGGAAATCATATTATCACAATCTCATTGCATCGAGAAATTACTAGAGAAATTCAACAATGGTGATAATAGTATTGCAAAAACGCCAATTGACCCAAACTTTCATCTAAAAAAAAACCTACACGAAAATGTATCTCAAAATGAATACTCTCGTGTCATTGGAAGTCTCATGTATCTCACGAATTGCACGCGACCAGATATTGCTCAAACAGTTAATCGTTTGAGCAGATTTAATAGCAATCCCGGACATGATCACTGGAAGGCTATTGAAAGAGTCCTTAGGTATCTTCAATACACTAAAGACTATGTGTTGCACTATTCCAAGTATCCAGCAGTAATAGAAAGGTTACAGTGACGCCAACTGGATATCCGATACTAACGACTCAAAATCCACAAGTGAATTTGTATTTACACTTGGGGGTGGTGCCATCGCATGGAAATCTTCCAAACAGACTTGCATCACAAGATCTACAATGGAATCAGAATTTATCGCTTTAGATAAAACAACGGAAAAAGCCGAATGGCTACGAAACTTCTTAGAAAATCTTCCAGCCTGGCCACAACTAATACCAACTATATGCATCAATTGCGACAACCAAGCCGCAATAGGAAGGGCACAAAACAATATGTATAACGGTAAATCACGACACATACGGAGGCGTCACAATATTGTTAGGTAACTTCTCTCAAATTGAGTGATAACCATCAATTATATTCGATCAAAACTCAAAAGACAACCTAGCGGATCCACTAACTAAAGGTCTGTCTAGAGAGCAAGTATGCAGCTCATTGAAGGGAATGAGACTTAAGCCTACGTAATAAAGAATAATTTAGCGGCAAACCCCACCTAGCTGATTGGAGATCCCATGGTCTAGGTTCAAAAGGGACAACCCGACTAAATTAATCTTAAAGACAACACTACATGATTTAACTCCTACCCATTCCTATGGTGAAACACACTAGTGTTATCTGTCATGGTAAAGGATAAGATTTGTTTTAATGATTCATGTGACTTGATTCGTCAAGCGGAATTCTGCCAGAACAACTCCTTATAGGCAATCACCTATGTGAATGTAAGACTGGCCGATCTTATGAGAATTATGAAGCTGAAATTCTCTAACAAATATTCACAGAACCAGGCATCGTTCAGGGCCAAAATGAACACAAACGAAGAATCACACCATGTTTGAGGGTAGCTGTGTGATTACTATTGTCTTGGTTGAC
Organism: Codonopsis lanceolata; assembly: GCA_013146195.2. Classification (NCBI taxonomy): domain Eukaryota; kingdom Viridiplantae; phylum Streptophyta; class Magnoliopsida; order Asterales; family Campanulaceae; genus Codonopsis; species Codonopsis lanceolata. The sequence goes on from CM028383.1 coordinate 21,656,727, forward strand.
ATCAAACACTAATCAGTTCAAGACACTCAAGTCACTAATTAGTAAGTCATCCCGATAGTATATCAAAAGGAAAGGTTCAAAGCCAAAAGTCACCTATTCCAGTACAGTTACCTTTAGTTGTATCTCTATAAACATCGATATGTCATCAAACTTACATGATATCTCATTCAATGTGGGGGATTGTTGGAAACTTGTTTCAACTAATTAAATAATCAAAGTCATGTAAGGAAGGAAGTGGGAATCCCATATTGGGAAAAAGATGAAAACAACTCTACTTTATAAAATAAAGCTTTTAGGCTTTACATTCGGCCCTTGGGCCACTACACTTTTGTGTAGGATGGAAGACCTAGCTAAGTACAGGTCCAAACACACGCGTGCCGTTGCCGCCGTCCCGACTTGGCTTGGCTGGCTTGCCTGACTGAACCTTATCTTTTTGCTACCAGTTCAGTTCAAGTGGAGTGTGACCATGATGAACCTGATGAACAGTTACAGCACGTAAGATTCCTAAACCCGGGAAGACTCACTGGCAGCACCCGGTCCATTCCATACATGGTGCCAGTTTTTGTCTTAAGGGCATAGATTGACTATCTTGAGGATCATTTACTATTCTGCAAACACACACACACACACACACACACACACTGCAGGAACAGGAACCCGATCAGGCCCACTACTAACAGGATACATCTCTTCTATTGTTGAAAATTTAGTGTTTTTTAGTGAAAGAAATTGTACAACTTAAGGCACGAATTTTTTAAAGTGTCATTTGTTTGTTGGCGAAGGTAATTGCGCTAATGTGTTCTACTCGGTGACGGTATCGAAATGATATATTTATTTGTCCAAATCGACCTTTAGATGAATAAAATATCAAGACTTAAAATATAATACTTGTTAAAAAATTAGTGTTTTTAGTGAAAAAAATTGTGCAACTTGAGGCAGTAATTTCTTTCAGTGTTATAGTTCTCGTAGGTAGGCTAGCAAGTTCCCCATTTTACGTGTCATTTGTTTGTTGGCAAAAGTAATTATACAAATGTGTTCTACTCGGCAAGAGCATCGAAATGATATATTTATTTGTTCAAATCAAGTTTTGGATGAAATGATGAATACGATATCAACGCTTAAAATATAGTGTTAGAAATGAGTCATTATAATTAATGTCTCACGTAGAAGAGTTTTATCCCACATTGGTTATAAATAATGTTAGTTGTAAAAGTTTTAAAATATAAGTCTTCTACTATTGACAATAGAAAAAGATATATATACTAATACTAATACCCCTTATCATATTGATTATTATTATATATTATTATTAATTAACTAGTTTTTTTAACTGACGTCAACTAAATCATACATAAACAAAATAAAGATGATAAAAAACCTTAAAGGATAAAATAAGAAGATTCAGTTTATTAACAAATTACACATAAGTATATCTTCTTCTTTTTTTTTAAATGTTTTTTTTTAAATGTTTTTTTTAAATGTTTTTTTTTTTAAGGTTGGAGGGGACATAGACCGTACCCCAACCCTTAATTTATTTTTTAATGCCTTGAAATGCTACAATTATATATATATGATGCATTTGGTGTTGCTCGAACAAATGGTGCCTCTGGTGAGGCTTTGAACACCCGACCTCTCGGTTGAGAGTGGTTAAGTCCCAGGGTGGCTCTGGTAGGGCTTGAATACTCAACCTCTCCGTTAAGATAAGTGAGTAGCTAAATGAGGCCTTTGGATAAGGCTTTAACAACAACGATGCCTCTGAAGAGGCTTGAACACCCGACTTCTCTACTGAGAGTTGTAAAGTCCAGGGTGTCTCTAGTGAGACTTGAACACCCAACCTCTCCGTTAAGAGAAGTGAGCAGTACCAATTGAGCTAGAGCTCGTTGGTTACACATAAGTATATCACTAATCATTATAGATTCTAAACAATTTCCTTATACATAACATTTGTTGTTTTATTAGTTGGTTTTTCATCTTCACCGCATATCAATATCTTCAAACAAAAATAATTTGATACTCTATAAACTATGACATATAACTGCCCATGGCTAAACACTAGTTTCTTCAAGACGAGACCTACGTGCAATTATTGACTTTGACATTTGTTAATTGTCATTGCATATGATACAAGTAATGAAAATTGTCTTCTCTGAAACTTGAAAGATAATCTTACATCAGATGGAGTTAATGACAATCATAGGATAAAAACTTTTTCTCCAATATTGCTTCCTTTCAAAAAAATTGTTTCAACAATGTGATCCTCAAGATTTATTATGATTAATCTTGTTCCATTGCACAACCTTGCAGCATGGTCAGTGTTTCTCAATAACATTACTGGAACACCAATTTTAAGTTTCAATTCATAGCCTAGCAATCTCAAACACTTTATACTATTCAAAAACTCTGTAGAATGAATGTCTTCGAACAAATATGAATTTTTTTCACCCTGCAAATAGAATCTGAACTCATATAAGTTCTTCCTTTTGAACGATTACTTTTATTAAAATATATTTGTATTTTATGAATAAAGAAATTTCCGATAAGAAAATAAGCTAAAATCAAAATAACGAAATTATTTTTACCGTTAACTATTATTTTTGTTTTGTAAATTATATATTTTGATCTTACTAATTTCCATTATTTTTTTTGTTATATTGCCTTTGTAGCCATTATTTTTGTTTTATTTTCAAGAATTAGTTTTACGGAAAAACTTTTGTTCCGTAAATTATTTTTATTATTATACTAACCTCGGTTTAAATTGTTTTGTTTTATTAACTCTGTAACTATTATTTTTGTTCCATACAATATTTTTATTTTACTAACGTATTTTCGTTTTACATAATTATTTTTAAGAATTTGTTTTAAACTTTTGTTTCGTAAATTATTTTTATAATTTTACTAACCCCAGTTTAAATTCTTTTTGTTTTATTGACTCTGTAACTGTTATTTTTGTTCCCTCAAATATTTTTATTTTACTAATGTATTTTAGTTTTACATAGCTATTTTTAAGAATTTGTTTTAAACTTTTGTTCCGTAAATTATTTTTATTATTTTAGTAACATCAGTTTAAATTGTTTTGTTTTATTGACTTCATAACTATTATTTTTGTTCCATGTAATACTTTTATTTTACTAACATATTTGTTTTACATATATATTTTTAAGAATTTGTTTTAAACTTTTGTTTCGTAAATTATTTTATTTCACGAACCTTCACATTAAATTATTTTTGTTTTGTTGATTCTGTAACTTTTATTTTTATGGTAGTTTGTTCCATAAATTATTTATTTTACCAACCTCTTATATTTTTGTTTTATTGACTCTGGAAATATTATTTTTTTAGTTACTATTTTTTATGTTTAAAGAGAGAAAAATATTTAAACATAATTAAAAGAGAGAAGATTGTGGTGATGAGAGAGAAAATAGAGAGGAGACGGGAGAGAGGAAGATAAATTCAACCAGAGAAAATATGGAGAAGATAAGAGAGAGAAAGAGTGAGATGGTAACTCAAAAGTCAATCATTCAAAAGTGAGATTTTAGAGGGATAAATCTACCATTATCATTATATATATAGGCGATGTGCGTATCGACCCGTGCAGTGCTGTAGCTAACGCGTTAAGTATCCCGCCTGGGGAGTACGTTTGCAAGAATGAAACTCAAAGGAATTGACGGGGGCCCGCACAGGCGGTGGAGCATGTGGTTTAATTCGATGCAAAGCGAAGAACCTTATCAGGGCTTGACATGCCGCGAGATTTGAAGATTTGAAGATTAAATGCTTGTTAAGTAGGTTATATTCAATTTTTTTTTTCAAAAATGAAGATAATTATGTCTTATTTCCAGGTCACGTTAAGGCGCTAGTCTGGTACTTGACGCCCACTAAGGATTTTCAGAACACCGTTAATAAAACCCAACTCATCACAACATGACACCTCTCTCTCTTTTTTTTTTCTTTTTTTTGAGTAATCAACATTTTTCTTATTAAAATGTTGAAGGAGACATAGACTTAATATTTGGAAAGGGTTACAAATATTGACGTATTTTGGCAAAACTTGAGAAAAGTGAACAATATCATTTAAGCCAGAACTCATTGGTTTTTAGGAATTAACTTATTGGAAAAATTATGTTTTAATGAAGGAAATTATGCATCTTGAGGCACGAATTCCTTTGTAGGCATTTGTGTAATGACAAGTGTAATTGTGGAAATGTGTTCTAAGAACATTGAAATCATATAGTATTTATTTGTCCAAATTAATATTTCGATGAATAAAATATGAGTGATTAAAGTGTGGTTTTGGAAGTGAATTTATCCCACATTTGGAAAATAATAAATACTTTAGTGGTTTAAATACAAGCTTCTTATGTGTAAGGGACAAACATGTGTAGGGTAAAGACTCTCTCGCTTTGCCTGTAGGGGGTGGTGCAAATCATGGTTCAATTAGTCTTCGGGCTAGAAAGCACGTCTCACAAATACGAATGTTGGATCAAATTTGCCTAGTCAAACAAAACCACGTTCGATAAAAATAGTTGTCTCCACAAGTTTGATACACAATTTCTCGACTCCCTCCAAAACACTCTCTGCGTAACATTTTGATTCCTTCTTCCTTGGGCTCCTGTTATCATTGGTGATTGATTCCAAACACACATTCAGTTCGTCATAATCTGAAGTGCAAAAATTTATCGGTTCTCCTTTATATCCTAGAAAATGAAAATCCATACTAGCTTCCAAACGCTTACAAAGAAGGGACGAATCTGTTTATGAAAACTTTGTCCAACACAGGTCTCAGATCAGAAGCCTTTTCTTAACTTATGAACATTAGCCCACTTGGTACATATCAGTAGTCTTCTACAGAACCAGAGTACATCGGCACACTTACTCACCACCACCAGCTAGAGGTGCACAAACGAGCTTGGTTCAAGGTTCAAACCGTTGAACCGGACTGGCCTTCAACCACCAAAAAAGACAAAACTGCTAAACTTGAACCGGCCCTGAACCGGTTCAAGTTCAATAAAACCGAAATTCGTGAAACGACGGTTATGAAGCGTTAATCGTGAGTTGTTTGAACCAATGGTTCAAATGGTTAAAAAAAAAGCAGACACGCGATATGGACCGTTGATCTTGGCGATCCAACGATGGCTGCTTCACCCGAGGAGTGTAACGGTCTTGTGACCGTTTAGGGTCCAAAAGATTTATTAAAAAAAACATTTTTTTCCTTCGTTTATCAACCTATGAATACGCACACGCCCGCTTCAAATTTTCCTACTCTTTTATCTCTCTAATTCTCTAAAATTTCTTCAACTCTTAAGTCTCAAACTCTCAATTCTCAAGCTTCCAAGTTCCTTGTTCTACTTTTGTAGTAAGTTTACTTACTAAATTTTTATTAATTTATTTTTTTTAAAATATTTATTATATTTAATATTTATTAATTACATTTTTAATTATCTATAATATTATTAAATACTAGTATTTTACTAATTAGTTATTAACTTTAATATTTCTATACTTTAATATTTATTAATTACGTTTTACTATTATAGTTACTAATTACTATTATAAATTACGTGTTTATTTTTCTATACTTGTTATTAATTATTTTATACTTACTTTAAAATTATTTTATATTCTCATACTTACTATAAAAAAATTACATTTTTATAATTTATATTTTATACTACAAAAAAATATCATTTTCTCGATTCGGCATGGACAAGGGAAAGGGCAAGGCTATGAAGGCCCCCAAGGCCAAGAGAGTGATTCTACAAGATCATTCTCTTTTCTCACCCGATGATAGTTTTTGACAAAATTTACATACACCAATCAATTTTGTCGAAAGCGAGAAGAAGATGAATATGATATAAACAAACCAATTTGGTTGATAAGTTGGTAAATCCCCCAATTCACACCTCCAAAACACATCCTCGTACTTAAGAGAGTATCACTCAAATCGAAGGTGGAACAAGAAGAGGTTGAACTTAAGGTGGCACTTGAGGTCAAACAATAGGACAATCCGATACATTTATCATGCATTATATAAAAACACATATTGGAGGTAGAAATTTTCTAGTCATTTGCAACAATTGTCACGCCCCAATTTGCCTGAAAAAATATGTTTAAGCATCCCGAACAAGTTGGAATTGATCAAGGTTAAACACAACTCTAAGGAGCAACGCGTTGATCACAACAACTAAAGTGGTAAAAAGTGAATGTTTATTAATTAATCCCGTCGTTAAAATTCGGTTAATTGGTAAAAAAATAATTGAACCTATTTTTTTTTTAAGAGTGGAGGGGACATAGACCGTACTCCAATCCTTAATTTTTTTTATTATTTTAATACTTTTAAAGGCTACAATTATATATACAATGTCTTTGGTGTGACTCGAACAAATGGTGCCTTTGGTGAGGTTTTGAACACCCGACCTCTCGGTTGAGAGTAGTGAAGTACCAGAGTGTCTCTGGTAGGGCTTGAACAATCAACTTTTTCGTTAAGATAAGTGAGTAGCTAAATGTGACTTTTGGGTAAGGCTTGAACAACAACGGTATCTGAAGAGGCTTAAACACTCGACCTCTTTATTAAAAATTGTAAAGTCCAAAGTATCTCTTATAAGACTTAAACACTCAACCTCTTCGTTAGGAAAAGTGAGCAGTACCAACGGTTTATGAACCGAAACCCGGTTCAAACTATATCTCTCTAGCACAAGTGTTCACTTAAAGAGAACAATGGAGATACTTTATTTATCAATTATCAATGGAGGCAGAGTCAAAAATAATGCCGAAAGTGAATAGATTCTTTTTGTGTTTTTGTTTTTTCATCGCCTTTTCCTTTTGCCAACCATTATACGAGTGGGAGTGAGTGCGTTCCCAATTCATGACATCCATCATCCATCCCCCGCATTCTCGTGTGTCAGACAAAATAATTATGTGTTACGAGAGTTTTCCTTATTTATCATTAACCCCAACCTTCTTCTTTTTTCTTTTTTTTTTTGGGAAAAAACTCCATTTAAAAGTTAAAATTTTATGGTTTAATTTTTGAAAGCAAACTTTTTAAATAAAATATCTCAAAATAAAATAAAGGATTTTTTTACCTAAAATAAAGAAAGTATCTTTTAAAAGACCTTCTTAAGTTCGGTAGTGTAATGCATATATATATTATATAAAGTGTACCATGAACTTTAGCTCCAAATCCTTTTTTTTTTTAAAATGGAGTGTTTCGAGCTGAATGCAAATAAATTTACTTCAAATATTCTTCCATAAAAATGTTAATCTAACTTTAAAAGTTTGATAGAATAAGTATTCATTTTAGAATAAAACTACTTAATTCAGCTTGATAAATTAAATATAAACGTTGTGTATAGTGTCGGATCCAGAATAATATTAATCGGTGTTCAAAATTTTAACTACTCCCTCCGCTTTTCAAAATATATGACGTTTTAGGGCTTTACGCACCAAGGAAACATATTATAAAGACTAAACTGTTCTATCCAAACATTAATGAGGTGTCTTGATATTTTCGCCCAAAGAGTCAAACACTTACAAAATCAATAAATATGGGTAATTGGAGAAAAAAAGGGAAAAGTTTTTGAAAATTACAAAGTGTCATCTGTTGGAACAAAAAATTCTCCAAAAACGCCATTTATTTTGGGGACGAGTGAGTATTACATAAAAAAAATTTAAAAATTACAATTGTCCTTACGCCTGTACATTGAAACGCCGTAATTACATCATCATCACCAACATTCATTAACATGTCTTTTTCGCTATAACATATAAAGAGAATCATTTAAAAATCGAATATTCGATCGAATATTTTC